>MNCI01019885.1:33570-49411 GCA_015680685.1 Gnetum montanum
TTTTTTAGATTTTTGAGAAGCTGCCTACCTTCAAGCATGGGTAACATGGCTTTCTAGTGGGGCCCCCAAAAATTTATTCTATGCTCTTTTACTTTTTTTTTTTAACTATGCAACCTTTGAAGGTAGCACTTATTTAACCCTTACTTTCATTTTTTGTTAGATCTTCAAGGATATAATACAACCTTAGTAACATAATAGAACTCAAAATAATGATCCAAAAAGAATCCATAAGTCCCCTTGATCTCACACCCTTTACATTCCCACTTGGTTCTTCACTTTCCTGTCTAGGCATAATCATCACAAGTTTGTTCTTAGTTGTATGATGGAAAAGAATATCCTTATGGCCATGGTAAGAACCTCTTATTAATGGAATGAATGGATGGATGATGTGGGCTCATTTTGCAAATAATCAATCTCTTATAACTTGATAACATAGAGAAATCTTCACCTTATTGCACTACATCTTGCCTATATTCAATGTGTCTCATTAACAATCAAAATTATTTACAAATGGTTTGAAAACATAGTATAAAAGAAATGAAGAAGATAGTAAAAATTATGAAAAAGTATAAAGAATGAAAATGTTAAAGAATTGAAAAATGTAAAAGAAAATATGAAAAATTGAAAAAATGGAAAAGTATAAAAGAATATGAAAATGTCAAAGAATATGAAAAATGGAAAGAATTGTAAAACAAAAAAAATGGAAAAATCACTTACTAAATTCAAAATCAAAGTAAAGTATCTCCTCCATGACTAAACTCATGGATGAGTATTTAGAAAATACTCCCTAGATCTCTTGGGTCATACACTATAGGTGGTTCACCTACTATCTTTAGTAATGTAACTTTTTAATTATCATCCCATGTAATTTTGACAGTGATGAAGTTATGATCAGTCACATTCCTATTTTATTTTTCCTTTAGTGTATCATTATGAGTTAATAGTTTCATTTTTGGGTTCTCAGTTAGTGTCATTTTCTTAGATTGAGAATTAGTAAGTGGTTCAGATGTTCCCATGCATGAGGGTATCTTTTGGTTTGGTGACCTCTGCTTGCACACACTGTTTACTATTGTTGTTGTGGACTAGAATGGTAACTTTGTTAACATTTTGAAGTGTTGATCCATGATTACACCCTTTGCTTTTAGTAATATTACATGAAATTCATTGAGTGTGTATGGCTCTGTACATGTCTTCTTTAGAAATCTTAATTGAAAAATCTCTCATACTTAGCTTAGTGTTGATTCTGCTAAGCCATGCCCTTCCCATGATTCTTAGGAATTCCTTATCAGCATCTTTCACTTCAATTACCAGAATGTCTGCTAGATAGGACCACCCATTGATAGTGGTTAGTACATCATTTAACTATCCCAAAGGAGTGGTGATAGCCTAATCTACAAGCTGCAACTTGATCTTGCATTCTTCCAATGATTGTAGGTTTTAGGTTTACTATGTTTTATAGGATATCAAATTCACTCCAGAACTTGAGTCTAATGTAGCTTTGCATTGTTGATTTCTAGCTACTTGTAAATAAATTAAAGGAATTTATGAATCAATTCTCTTCTTATGGAACAGTCCTACCTTGATCCAGTCAATGACAATTTCAGTGAGCATGATAACTTATATGTTTAGGCTTAATGATGATGAAAACTTGTCAATAGTGAGAAGATTTTTTTTAGGAGAAGTCAATATTGATAAGGCTTCAATTCTACTAGCCTTCTCTGGACTCATCCTTAAAAAAGAACATTATTTAGCCCTAAGTGTTGCTGGTGAGATATTCTATTTGTACATTCATTACCCTTGCATCTCTCTTCTACTATGGCTATTATGGTAACTCCCCTTGCATCATAGGTGGTGGCACTGGTTGCAAAGGATTTAAATTAGGATTTTGAAAATTAGCTACTTGTGAATACACATATGAGTCTAAATTGGTCCTTGGTACGATCGGTCAGTGGTGTTCTAGTGGATAATATTGTGGAGTTTGAATAGTTTCATTTTTTGATGAGACTAAACGTTGGACATAGATCTATTTTATAAGTCAATCTTGATAAGGCTTTAATTCTATCCATCTTCACTATCCTAAAAAGGGATATTTCTTTGTTTGACCCTTAGTGTTGCTTGTGAGATATTCTATCTATCTATTCACTGCCCTTGCAGCTCTCTTCTATTATAGTTATGATGGAAAATCCCCTTTCATCATGGGAAATAGGACTAGTGGCAAAGGATTTGAATTGGGATTTGGAAAATTAGCTACTTATGGATACACGTAAGAGTCTAAATTGATCCTTGGTGATGTCGATCAGTGGTACTCTAGTGGATAATATTGTGGAGACCAAACATTAAACGTAGTATCCATAAAGATTATGTTGAAAATATGGATACTATTGACACAAAGGTGGCATAGCCCATGCTTGATGCTTTTTCCACTATTGATGGTATTGCTCTTGCAGTTGTGGAAAGGCTCCACTAGAATAATACATTAGTTAGGTTTTTTTCTATAGCTACCTTGAGGATAAGGTAACTATTTGGACATTTGTTTTTGAAAAAATTTGGGATTAAGTGTGTATGCCCATGTTTCTTGTAGATGTGCCATGACTGAAGAACATCCCTTAGGATGTTCATATTGGCACACATTGCAACCTTTATCATCTGTGAAGCTAGTGTCGGAGCACTTAGCCACTAAAGCAACTTTGCCTTTACATCCAAGTTCTTTCTTCTTCCTTTTTTCTTTGCCTCTTCCCAATGCTTGTTTAGTTCATTCCTCCATCATCTTTAATGTAGTTGTAAATTTTTCATCAATAGAATCCTACATTTTATCTACCTTAGTTGTAATGTTGCTTACAAACTTCTGGATTGGTAGAGTCTTTTGTTGGATGACATCATCCAAGGTTTCATCCTCTTATTTGTCACATATTCATACATCCCTCTTCCAAATTGATGAATCTCTATTGTACTCTTCATCTAATTCCCTTTTTTTGAGTTCTCCTTTCTCTTTTTCCACTTGGTCAATCAATCTTTAAATATGATGGATGGTTAATTCTGATAGCCTTCTTTGGGCATAAACCCCAAGGGTCTCTCTAGTTTTGCTTCTCATCCCATCTACGATTTGCCTAAGCTATTCCTTTGATGAAAATCTATGGCCTAGGCATCTATGTAATAATGAATAATATTTGTCCATTGCTGCATCAAGGTTTTCATGTGTCCCTTGTTTCTAGCCCTAGATTTATTTTCTTAAATTTAACTCTCATGAATAGGTCTATTATTTTTCATTAAAGATTTCAATCATGGTACTCAAACATCTAATGGATTTAGGTTACAAGAATCTATACCAAATTTTCACTTCCTTCACAAGTATTTTAGAAAAAAACTTCAATTTCTACCAGTCACTTTCTATGTTTTGAAGGGCACAAGCATCATGAAATTCTTGAAGGTGATGTTGTGGATCTGCATTGAAACCACCTTCAAATCATGGCATGTTGTTCATGTCTAGCTATTAAATTTGGTTATCTCTCATGTGCTTGATTGGTATGTGGATAGCTTTCTGAATATTGATCATGCTTCAAGTTGTCATAAGGGGTTCATCATTGTGAATACGTTCATATGCTCTATTGCAGCAGTGATCCCTTCTATGCTCATGCCTCTCTTAATCCTCTCTTATGTTTCTTTATCTTCTTCATTCATACTCTTCATCTTCTAAATTAGAGTACCTTGAATGTTTATCATGATGACCACGAGTTCATTTTTCTTCTCTATCAAAGTCTGCGTACTTGTGTCATCTCCTGTAAAAGTCCTCTAGTAATCATGATAAGGTTGATGAGGTATCAGGAGAGTAGTGTTGGATTGTTATTCTTTAATGACTCTTGTATGATTCTTTATAGGATTTAGCAAGAACCCTTGGCCTAAAGTCCCACTTATATCTTAATTTTTGTAGCCTTCCCTTGTGTGTCTCTACTAAAGTATAATGGAGTTGGGCTTTGATAGGTTCCTCTAATTTGATGATAGGCATTTTTATAGCTACTCATGGTTTTGGTGGATTTGTTATGAAATGAATTGATTAGCATCAAGTTCTTCTATGATAATAGAAGTTTTTTCTTACTTCCCTTTGTTGTGTATATGTTTGATCTCCATGAAAGCATCTCTTCTCATTTGCTCCTTTGTGGGTTCATAGGGTATGGTCATGTGTTGAGTCACATGATAACCTTGCTAAATCTGATCCAAATTCATTTCCCTTAAACTAGTTTGTAGCATGTCTAGTGCTGCACGTTCTAGAGGTAGGACCATGTTGCTTGACATGTCTCTCCATCTCATTTAATTATCTTGATGGATGATGAAAGTAAAGTTTGGATGGTATGAATCAGTGTGAGCATAAGTGATTCATGTCTACATTGGCATCCCCCATTCTTCTTCATCAATGATTCTATTACTACTTCTTCTTGTCTCCTTGGCAGGTGATGGTTGATCATCATGTGAAGCCATATTATAGTTTTTAGATGGTTTGTGTTAAAAGTATGCTTTCCTTATAGTTGTTGGTTTGGCTTTGAGTTTCAAATAATGAACTTTGAAAAATCAATTACTTAACATGACATTGATGAGTCCCCGACAATGATGCCAATGATGAGTAGTGGAGTATCCAACACCAAACCATATGAGATACAAGTATTCATGCATGATCTTGATCAGATTACATGGACAAGGCAATGTAATTATGCTAATAATTAGTTAGAGTTCGTGATCGTTGTCTTTTCACATGAGCTAGTAAAGTCAAGGTGTATGGTTTAACTCATGATGAGGTATATGATAGATGATGTTGTGTTGATCATGATTCTCCTAGAAAACATAAAGTGAATGAAATGTTTCCTAAATTTAAGTGAAAGTGAACAAATCTAATCTAGCCTATGTGATGGATATCCATTTCTAATTCTTTGGACACATCTTGAACTCATGCAATCATTACTAGGATTACTAAGTATTATGCTATTGGATGAACCAAGAGATAATACTACTAGATTACCAAATGATCACACTTAATCCTTGGAATCAGTTGTATCCATTCCACTTAATAAAAAAATGATAACATGCATAGAAAGTAAATCAGTAACTAGAGAAAATAGTAAATATTCAGCTAAGTCAAAGAAGTAAAATTATTCTAAGTATAAACAATAAAGACTAAGTGATTTTGTAATGATGTAAAGTAATCTTAATGTTTATTTCCATGCATGAAATGTGTCCAAGTACATTCCACTCAAATAAAGACTTAGTTCAATTACAAAACATCACACTGTGGGAATACACTCCTAAGTGCTAAGTGCTAAAATTAAGAAATCAAACTGACAAAATTTGACCAAGTGTAAAATGAAACTATGTGTGGACGATGCACCTTAGTGTTATATTTATAGGATTGCACATGTCCATGATATTGGATACGCAATATCATATCTTATGCTTCAATATTGGGGATCCAATATCATGGCTCTGATATTCAATGCTTGATATTGTTACTAATAAAAAAAACCTTGATTTATCAACTTTTATCTATTGAGGAGCACCTAGAGTTTCTCCTCCTCTATTCTAGGATCATGCATTGTCCATGCTTCTTGTGCAATGTGTGATGGAGCTAGTACATCCCATAACATGGAAGCTATAGAAACATCTAATTGGCCTTAACGTACCATGATGCAAACTGTCTTTTCTCTTCTTCAAATGCCCTATCCATCTTGCATAATTCCTAATAATTAGACATTCTTCTAGCTAGGTTCACTACAACATCTTTCTACCCTTGGTAGCAAACCTTAACAACTAATTTAGAGTTTGCCACTTGAAGCTTATGTAGATCACCTTTTTGATTTGCAAACTCCTTTTCATACAATGCATATGTGGTTACTATTTGTTGTTCAAGCTTATTTTTAGGCCTTCCTACTATTAACATGGGCAAGTTAGCATAGTGAAGCTTAGCTAACCCCATTTATTCTTTCAAATCTTCTATCTGCAGGTCTTTGTTTCTTATTTTTGCTTCGTGGATAGGAGCATAACTATCCAAGCTGGGCTGCCAATATAGATTTTATGCTAATATGGAATTAATCTAGGCTTTCACCATTTGGATTTCCTTCTCATTGATTTGTTTATACATGGACACCTAATTGTGAAAGTATTCCTTGAGTCTCTCATGCTTCTTAGCTTCATTCTACCACACACTGATTTTAATAGAAAATCTCTGTCTAATTGTGAATACCTCCTTCATTGAGAGGGTTATGTTTTCTCTTACTAAGTGGCTCATATTCTAGTTGATCCTAATCAGTTGTTCTCTTAACTGATGGATGCTCTCCTCAAGGATGTTTTTCTACTTCTCTACATTGATCAACCTGGTGTGTTGTCTACAATGATTTTTTTTTATTTTCCTCTTATGTCAAAGTGAGTTCCTTAACATGTGCATATGTCTATGCTTCTATTACTGAGACATGCACATTAGTTTCTCCTTCTCATTCTTCATCTACTTATTTTTCTCCATGACATGATTGATTTTTTCTATTTTAAACTTCTCAAGCTAGTCAAGTGCAACATATTATGTAGGAAATCTGTGTTCTGCTATTAGGGTTGCGAGCTCTTTCTGTAGTTTACAAATTTCATTTTTTGCATGCTTTGCCTTGGTTTTTTCCATGACTAGTTTACCCTTGGTTGCTATTTCTGACTATACCATAGTGACATCATTTGGGACATCAAAAAGAGTTATCATGACTTGCTTAGCTTGCGGTAGTCGATCTAGCACATCTTCATGATTAGTAGGAGTCATTGAGGTACTAGCTAGCATTTGAGCATCCCTAGCTCTATTTAGATCTATTAGTGGCACAAAAGGTACATTAAATGATTCTTTGATATGATCTATGATCACTTCTGCTACTCCTATTGCATCTTGGTGTTGCATAACCATAATTGTAGCTCCTTCGATTTCAAGCATCACCTAGAATGATGCAATGTTTTCAAAAATATATTGTGACCATTGGGCCTCTTCTCCTAATTATAATGATATTTTTCCACTAGAAAGATCTATGGAAATTGTGGTTTGAATGGCACTATCAATAACTCTATAAAGGTTGGCCTCCTCATGCATTCCCCAACTGATATTCTCTATGATTTGTTATAAATGACTCATGGATGACTTGTAATCCTACAATGGCAATGGTGGAACTTGCTATTACTATTGTTCTTGCTATTTTTGTTGCTCTTGTTATTTCTGCTACTTTAGCTACTAACCACTGGGTCATACTTACTATTGTTGCATAGTAGTTTGTGTGGTTTTCCCAATGTCCATTTGTTCCTCCACCTGGTCCTTCTTTGGTGGTGCTAGCTTGAGCATCTCAGCATAGGAATTATTTTGAGCCTTCCTAAGGACATCATTGGTGTACCTTAGGATTCTACCACATTTGCATAGCTTCCCAATGAGGTAAAGAAATGGAAGTATCAACTTCCCTACCTTCTTTTCTTCAAAATACCTTTGAATCTCCATGAAGTAGAGTTATGCTAGGTTTTCATTATACTTTTCCATTAGGATTGCGCTTCCTTTGGCCACATACGTGAATATTCTATTTAATCATTTTGTGGAAAATAGGTGGTATGCAACAATTTTGAAATAAATTATCTCTTCAAGAGTTAACTCATTATACGCCTTTTCTTCTTTGCCATATGCCCTTTACAACCATAATTTTTTGGTATCTATATCTGATATGGTGGATAGATGTGCTACTCTTGCCCCTTCATTGGGCACATTAAGGGCTTCATCTATCACCTTAATTGAATAGGAAATTGAGACTTTCTTAATGTTGACTATTGCATATTCTCCTTTGATGGGTCAAAATTGATAGGTCTTTCCTAAATATCATTCTCCATTGTTTGAAAGTATGGGTCATAATGCTAACTCTTGGAGTTGTGTCTTCACCGCTTTTGGAACAAATTCTATGAATGGGCCAAAGTTCATTTTCATGATCACTGTAGTCAAGATTGATTCTCCTAGATGACTTGGAGGCAACCTGGTGATAACGTGAGGCATTGAGCATCTTACTTTGCATATTCTACTTATGGATCTTATTCTCTTGTTTGGCCTCTTTCAGGCCTCTTGGTCTTTTACTCGTTGGCTATGAGGGTCCTCCTATTACTCCTCTCTTTAGGGCCATTTGAAATCATTAAGGATTTAGGAATTATTAAAATGTTTCCTTTGATTTTGATAATTCCTTTCCTTTCTCATACCTTTAATTAGATCAAGAGTTCTTAGCTTATTATGATTGTAGAGTTAGAAAAATTTTCAAAAAGAAATCCCATAGGTATTAATTTTCCTTATAACCCTACATATTTAGCCATTTTGTTCTTATTTATGGCTCATAATAATTTTATGGTTTATTAAGAGGATTATTTAAGTATTTTTGATGTGATTTTTATTAAAATTTTCATGTTTCCCTTCATACTTACCCTTATAATACTTTTTGGACATTAGAAAATTCTGACTTCGATTTTTATGTATCATGCCAAGCACACCCCCACAACTAAGTTGAGAGCTCCATAATCAACAAGGTGTATGAATGGATATATTGAATGATAAGGAATTTTTTTGGATATTTATTATTATTGGAAGGCTCAAATGATGTGGAATTTCTTGCCAAGTATAAGATACAATAGTTATACAAGTGGGTCCTCCCCAAAGCAAGCTCCAACCCTTAATGCACTTGTATAACCATGCCTAAAAGTGTCCTTAGGCACTTAAGAAGTTGGATGTAATGCATACCTATTTATCAAAACACACATGTTAGTATCACCTAGTTGGAAAAATTACACTATGTTATGCAAAACCATAGTGAGATGGGATGGACTTACAAGGAATTGCAGAAATTAGGACGTGATATGTTTTACCATAGGCATAATGAATTCTTGTGTTTTATTAGTGCTTAAGGTAATCATTAGTCTTTCTATTTCAGATTCAAACCAAGTCTAGACCACATTCCAGTGACATTGCATTATTTTATCCCTTGGAGTCACAACTATAAGACTACCACTGTTGCAAGGAGTATTATCAATTAGTGTATTGTCCAAGGGAGGAGTTTATTCATTGTACTTTTTATTTTTTTAGATTCTTGAGAAGCCACCTACCTTTAGGCATGTGTAACATGCCTTTCTAGTGGGACCTAGAAATTTATTCTATGCATGGACATTATATTTTTTTTAACATTGTCAACCTTACTATGGGACTACCTTCAAGCATGGGTAACATGTCTTTCTAGTGACATGATAAGGCAACACTTATTTTACTATTACATCCATTTTTGTTAAATCTAAAAGAATAGAATACAACCTAAGCAATGAAATAGAACTCATGGCAGTAATCCAAGAGATTCCACAAAGCCCCTTGATGTCACACCCTTGACATTCCCTCTTGGTTCTTCACTTTTTGGCATAGGCATAATGATCACAAGTTTATTCATAGTTTTATAATTGAAATAATATCATCATGGCCATGGTAAGAACCTCTTATTAATGGAATGGATGGATGAATGTTGTGGTCTCACTATGCAAATAATTAGTCCCTTATGACTTGATAACATAAGGAAATATGCACCTTATTGGACTACATCTTGCCTTATTCTTAATGTGTTTTATTAACAATCAAAATTATTTACAAAGGACATGAAAACAAAGTATGAAAAAGATAGTAAGAATTGGAAAAAGATGTAAAGAATGAAAATCATTAAACAATTGAAAAATGTTAAAGAATATCAAAACTTTAAGAAATGAAAAAGTATAAAAGAATGAGAAAATATCAAAGAATGTGAAAAAAAATGAAAAGAAAAAGAAAAATTCAATAAAGTACCTATGGTTCCAAATTGAAACCCCCATAACTATCATCAATATTTGTCAAATGGAAGATATAATAGGTAGAAGACTATTGGGTATATTGGATAGATTCTTTGGAATTTTCATAGTAGAGTTTGACTTGTTGGATATTGGTAAGAATGAGCTCATGTGGATAGGATGGGTGGTAGATATGTAAGGCACTAGATGGATAAGTGGATTGAACAATGTATGGTCCCTCTCAAAGTTCCTAGAATTTATATTTTTAGGATAGATGATTAGGATTGTAGTAAAGGACCTTATCATCTAGTTGTATAGTTACTTGCCTTATCCGTGTATCGTGCCTAAGTTTGGAGTAATGTTTGTGGAATTCATTACTCATTGATGAGTAGTGAGGTACCCCTATGCCTAACCATACAAATCCTAAAGCATTCAAGAATGATCTAGTCAAATTTCATGGACTTTATAGTTTCTAGTACACTAGTCTTCTAGGAAGTGAACCTTGTCCTAAGGTCATTCACTGTCTTTCCAATTACACTTGTGAAGCATAATGGTATGGATAAGAGTAATCAAGGCATATTATTTTTATCATTTTATGTTTTATGTTTTTGAGTACTTGAATATATATATAGAGTAATTTAATGACTAATCTAAATTAACTAACTAGTCTCTAACTAATCCTAACATAAGCATCCTTTCCCACTTTTTATATATGTCTTGAACCCACATATCCATTGTTGGGTTACTAAGCACTATGCTACTAGGTGCACCAAGCACTAACACTACTGGGATTATCAATGAATACGTGTTATGTTCAAAGTGGTTGTACTTATGTATTTAATCTATCTAGCTTATGTTACTTAATTATCTTAATTAACTTAATTACTAGAAAATATTAAATAACTGATTAAAACATCAAATTCATGAATGAAATATTTAATCTATCCAAAAATGTTAAAAAGTTTATCAAAAAGCTTATCTTTATTGCTGCACACATTGTTGTGCTTAGGTACAACAATGTTCGAATAAAGATACGTACACTCAATGACTCCTGCTGCAAGCACTCAAAAAAATATTCTAACTCTCAAATGGGAAAACTACAAGAGCTTCACTACTACTATGACAAGACATGCCATAAATTTAGCTGATGAGCTCATCAATGCATGAAATGATGCATCAATAGGACCTCATTGACAAGGCCAAGTTGATAGGGCCAAGTTGACAAGGCCTAGTTGACACAACCAACCACGACTCATCATACCCCCACAACTGAATGACAACTCGTCCTCAAGTTCTTTTATAAAATTGAGAAAGTATGGGATTATTGATTGACTCTTAATAAAACAAAATAGACTAACTTGACAAAAATAGAATGCCTAAGTGTACAGATCAAACAATTACAAAAATTGTGGTGTTCATGACAAAATTAAACACCATTACATGACTCTACAAAAATTTTGATAACACATCCTCTGATGGTATGAAGAAGGTGGTCAAGATTAGATAGTCTTAGGAGGTGATGGATTCTAAGGTTTTGAAGAACCTTCACCAGCTTCAGGCACATGTGACAGCTAAGGCAACTATGGCTATCCTATTGTAGCTGCAACTTCTAGTGGCAAATGGAAAGCATCCAATGATGCTTTCATTTTCTCTTCCTTGCTTTGGGGGATCATTCATAGTCAATGTGGCATCTCCGATGTGGGTTGGAATGGGAACATTCCATAGATATGGCATCATGGTCAACATCTCCTTCACATTGATAAACTAGGCAACAAATTGTTTACACTCAATGTTGAATGCTTTGATTGAATCTTTCAGCTCCTAATAATCATTTATTATCTTAGCCAAGTTCTTGGTGATAGACCTTTAGTCTATGAATTACGTGTTGAGAACTTCAAGTTTAGAGTTTGCTATCTCAAGCTTCTACTTGATGTCTTTGTGATGCTTAAACTTGGCCTCGTATAGTAAGTAAGAGCTAGCCACTTATTTTTTGAATTCTAACCACGGTCATCCAGCAGTCAACATTAGTAAGTTTGCATAGTGAAGATTGGCTAACTTCATGTATTCTGTCATTTCCTCTATCTACAACTCCTTTAGGCAGATCTCTACTTTGTTGTTGGCATCAATCCCATCAATGATGGGCTACCACATCTCTCTTCCATGTTGGAGTTGCTGGAGAGTCTCATTGACTTTTGCCTTAGCCAATTAAATATGTTTCTAATTGATCTCCTTCTACAAGCCAACTTGATCTCTATAGTGATTCTTTACTCTTTCAAACTTGAGAGCCTCATTTTTCTAGGAAATGATCTCAATGGCAAACTTCTAGCATAAGGCTTGCACCTCCTCCATAGATAAATTTTGATTCTCTGTGGCCAATCTCCTTAAGTTAGTGTTCACCCTAGCAAGCTGCTCCTACTATTGATGAATGAATTCTTGCATTTTTTCTTTTTGGGCATTAACATTATGCAGGTGATAATATTCTATAGTTAGTTCTTCATTCTCCTAGCACATCTAAACCAAGTCCTTCTAACTTGAATATGCCTTTGCTTCTGTTGTAGACTGGTTGAAGATGGCTATCATTGCTTCCTTCTCAACCTTCTTGAATCATTCTTGAAGTTTTTCAAAAGCTTCATCTTTGGTTATTGCTAGGCTAAGGAGCATGGGGTTAGCAAAGTAAGCACACAAGTTGGCAATCTCCACAACCAAGTGTTGGTTTTGTGCTTGAGCCGTTTCAGGTTGTCCTTCAAAAATGATGCACTTGCCCCTTGCTTCTAGTAGCTCTAACTAGGTTGTAGTGATGTTATATGGAAGATCAAAGATATTTGAAATCAATTGCTTGGTCCCTACTAGTCAATCTAGCAATTCTTCATGCTACACTGCATTTAATCTCCTACTAACTATGCCTATGGATGTCTGCAAATCTTGAAGTGTAGCTACATCAGGTATAGACACCACAAGTGCATTAAGCGCTTCAAGAACTCGATCAACAACTACTTTAGTAGCTATCTCCTACCCTTGGTGCTACATCACTAGTATAGTTGCCTCCTCACCATCCCCCAACTACATCGAAAAGGAATCTGCATTCCCAAAAATTTCTAGGAATAGATGGTGTTACGATAAGGACATCATTACCTTTCAGGAACTCGGATTTGATCTCACAAGAAAATGCATTCACTGGGTAGAGAACATTGGCCCACTTCTCTTCATTTGACTAATTGTTCAAGCCACCTCATTAAGGTGACTCATTACTAGTCAATTTGCATATGGATCACCACCACTTGTTCATGCACACTATTCTTGCTCATGCAGGAGCTACTCTCAAATTTCACGCAAGTGCTCAATGGCTACATGAGCCTTTGACATTGTTTCTTGAGTGGATGGTGGAGGTGGTAGTTGTTTCTCCTCTTCTTTGGTGGTGACAAGTGTCTTTTCTTTCATCATTTCAAACCATGAAGCCACAGGAGCATGTTAGATTGTATCATTGGCATAGTAGATGATTCTTACCCTTTTGCAAAGTTTCTTGATGAGGAATAGAAAGGGCAAGGTTTTCCTTCCATGTTCATTTTCCTTAAAACATTTATTGATCTCTAAGTAGATTAGTTGTGGAAGGTTTACAACAAATCTCTTGCTTAAAGTAGTGCATGCTTAGGTGGAAAATGTGGTCACCTTACTAGGTCTTACCATTAGATTGAGGTTATACACCATGATTTTGAAATAGATGAATTCCATCGGTGTGAGTATGTCAAACTCCTTGCAGTCGACCCCATACATTGTTGGGTCCACTTCTTCTTGGATTTAAGATCAACCTATGTCAACAACTCTACCAATTATGTTCCTATGTCAAGAAACCCAAGGACTTGTGTGATTGATTTAGCTGAATAGGACATTTGTATGTCCTTGATCTTAATGATAGAGCCTAGCCTTTTGTTATTCCAGAATAGGTATGTCTCTCCCATGTACCACTTCCCATTGGAAGTGATAGTTTTCCACATGGGAGATGTTTACCGTTGTGTCTTAACCTTTGCTGGGGCATGCTCCAAAAATGGCTTGAAATTCAATTCTTGGAGAACTGAGCATTGGATGTCACAAGGCTTGATGGTATCAGGGAAAGCTTATGTTAACATAACTTCAAGCCTTGGTGCTAGTCCTAGTACCTCTCCACATTGTGATTATTCTGAGGCTACTATTGCTTCTAAAATTTTCCAAAAAAATTCCATGTTGGGCTCCTCTCAAAGAGGTCCCGTTGCATGGGTTGTTGCTAGTTCTTCTTGGACTTGTTCCTAGCCCCTTTCCATTCTTGGTTATTTTTCCCTTCTTTGGGATGGTCCTACTTCCTACGAATGCTTTTCCTTTGGTGCCATTTATGGTCACAATACATCAATGGATTAGTAGATATAACGTAAAACTTTAAATTCTTGAATACCTTTCCTATTGGTTATACTTTGACTAAGGTTGGACCATGGTAGATTGAATGTTTTATTATTTATTTATTTATTCACTAATTATTTTTTGTAGCTGTTACTAGAGCTTGTTGGAAGGGTTTAACTTCTTCTATCTTCATGTTTGATAGTTGGGTTCCTAGTTAAACCGTTATGGGAGTTAGAGAAATGGTGAAACATTTTCTATAAACAATGGGACATTTGTGGCCCCTATAGCTAAGAGCTTACCTCTAGTAGCTACAAGATCAAAGAATGAAATGATTTGGGCAAACGATTGGAAGGTTATGGACTTGGGAAGGTTTTGGACTCTGAAAAATGGCAAAGTGTTCAGTGGTATTTATAGTATTTTTCTTATGCATTAATGAGGCCTAGTTGACAAGCCCTCATTGATGGGGTTGGCTACATCGACTAGGCCTAGTCGATGCAACTATTAACCACTGTTGACTTTATTTAGCTTTTCCAGAACTTCAAAAATACAAGTTTTTGAGTGAAATTAGAGTCAAATGGAAGCCCAAAAAACCACAATTGGAATGAAAATAGTAGAAGAGGGAATTGGAGCTTAGAAAATTTAGAAATTGGAGAAAATAATGTAGAGAGTGAACATTATATGATTGTACAAGAGCACAAAGTGGGATGCACAATGAGGTGCATGAAAGGTATGATTGCAACAATGTCAGGGGTAAGGGGCTTAACATTCCAACCAAAAGATATGCAAGTAGGTCCTTCCCATAGCAGGAACATGCCTAGTTTACCCTTACATAACTTCAACTAATGAGCCCATGGACTCCATAGGTGACTAATGATAAGGAATGTTAAGAACCCAACCAAGAGGATCTACTAAAGAATTTAAGTACATCTAACCAAATTAAGGGATAAAAAACATTGTCACTAGTAGTGAGGTGAATTATGAATAACAATGATGGATGATGAAAAATGTGGAATGAATTTCCAAGTTGAGGTAATAAGAAGTCCCTTGTGGATTGCATGTTTCAAATGACCAAAGGAGATCCATCCTTAGTCTAAACCAAAACTAACCACTTCCAATGACTTTGCATCACCATTCTAAGATCAATCCATACCCTTGAGACATAAGGGTATTCCCAAAAACAACCACCATTCCAAAAAGAGGAGAAAAGAGAGATAAGAAGTGGATGAGTAACTTAGGTAGAGGGGACCTATAGGCATAGGTAATATGTCTTTCTAGTCCCATAACTAATGCTTATACCCTATTTATTTATCTGAGTGTGCTTTGAATTCCCATCATGTTTTTTTTTTGTTTTATTTTTATTTTTTTCCTTTTTTATTTTCAAATTTTTTGATGGGAACCACACCATGCAAAGACTTTATTTGACTTCTTGAAGTGGTTGAAATGTGATGAGTGGCAAGGTACCCCTACACTCAACCATACGAAATGAGCGTAGCACACGTGATCCGGTCGAACTCCGCAGACTAAATGTCTAAATGCCACAAGCAACACTTGGGGCTAATCGTTTGTTGTCTTCCCAGGCTTGCTTGTATGTGTCACGGTGTATGGTTAAGCAAGTTTGAGGTATATGATTTTTTTGGTATTTTTC
>MNCI01019885.1:58251-78113 GCA_015680685.1 Gnetum montanum
TACACACCCTGAACTGTGCAACTGTGGCTACCAAACGCTAATCATTAATGGGATTACCACACGTAACGCACGTGCTCAAAGCGGTCGTACTGAGGCACTTAACTAACCTAAGTGTGACAAGTAGCCGATTCCTTAACTAGCCATACACATCCCTAGATGCTCGTAATAAAGTCATACTTGTCCCACATTCTAGGAGGAAAGGGTAAGAGAATCTAATCGCGATGAGTAGCCGATTCCTTGGCTAGCCGTACACGTTCGTCAACGCTCGTAACCAAGTCGTACTCATGTCGCGTTACTAGGAAAGCAGTAAATAACATTAATTAAACCTATCCATGCACTACAAGGTTTATCCACAAAGCTTGTCTTTATTGCCGTACACAACTTGCGTTCAAGTACAAAGCTGCTTGAATAAAGAACCGTTCACTTGGGGGACTCCTACTCCTGGCACATGGAAAATATTCTATCTCTGGGGTGATCAATCTGCCAGAAGTTCGCTACTTTATGTCTATGATGTCAAATGAGGGGAGTGTCACCTATTATTTATAGATATGGTGGCGGGCCGTGATATCGCATACGCGATATCGCAGGGAAGGATGCGATATCGTGTACGCGATATCGCAGGGGATGCGATATCGCGGCTTGTGCAATCCGTGTCTCATCAAAATGGAATAGTAAGAAGTTCATGAAAAACACCCAAGCACTTAAGTAAGTAGAAGAGTACAAAGAGTATTGAGTCCCCTTGAAGTCACAGCTTGTTCAAACCTTTGAATCTTTTTCAACTCTAAAAACTACCAAGGTCACTAGTTGATTAAAAGTTTACTCAATGGAAGGGACCTAAGACTTTTAAAATAAAGAAAATCATAGATTTAGTGAAATGGGTGGATGTCGTGAACTCATTGCCTATACCCATGGAAAAGAAACTAGGATTGAGTCATTAGTAAAAAAATTTAAAAATAAAAACCAAACATTAGGAAACAAACATTAAACACAAACCACCAGTAGTAGCAACCATAGCAACTCGTGTCTTGTTAGCAATAAAGCATGTTTTATTAGGAAAGATTAAAAATCACACCCAAACAAAGTAAATCATACAAGAAAGTGTAGAATATTTAATAAGGATTCATGCATACTGATGATGATGTAAAACAAATAAAGGTGTAAAAATAGGAAAAATTTGAAAATAAAAAAGGTGTAAAAATTAAATAATTTGCAAAATCAAAAATGTGAAAAAAAAGTAGAAAAACTTAGGAGCCATATAGATAATTAACATGGATGGCCATCTCCCCCACAACTGAGTTGGAAAGAGGAGATTCAAAAAATTGAATGTGGTTGTCCATCTATTGAAGTATTGGTTCCACTAACTTGCTTGGGTTCATGGAAAAGCTTTACCTATTGGATATTGACCAAATAAATTTTTTTAGGACTCTTAGGTTTGTATATGATCATGACCCCATAAGAAAAGGCTTTAGTAACTATGTAAGGTTCCTCCCACAACATTTGGAATTTTTTCTTCTAAGATATGTGTGTAGGGTTCCAGTAGAGAACCTTATCATCTAGTTTGAATTTTAGTTTCCTTATCCTTAGGTCATGTCATTGCTTATTAAATGCCTTATGCACTTTATTCAAAGATAGGATCATCGGTTAGTTTTCATCTAGCATGTTTAGGTTGATTAGTCTTTCTTTTTGTGCTAGACTCAATTCAAGATTCAAGTTACAAGTTGTTGAGAGTGTATAGAGCTTGAATTGAATCAGGAGCATTGGAAGTTTTCCATACACTAGCTCATAGGAAGAGTAGCCAATAGGGAGTTTTCATGTTGAGCAATAGGCCCATAGGGCATCGTTGAGGTTTGTGCTCCAATCTCTCCTATATTTGTGTATGGTCCTTATTAAGATTTATGTGATCTCCTAGTTAGTTACCTCTACTTGACCATTGGCTTGGGGATGATAGATTGTTATTAATTTATGTTTAACCCCCAAGCATTGCATTAGCCTTTCAAAAGTAGCACTTTTAAAATGAGTTCCATTGTTAGAAATCAATGCACATGGCACCCCAAACCTATTTACAACATGTTGTTATATAAATTGGATAATAGTGGATGATGTACAATTGATGATGGCTACTACCTCTACCCATTTGGTATAGTAGTCGACTACTACTATGATATATGTATTTTCATTGGACATGGGTGTGATGGAATCCATGAAGTGAATGCCCCACATGTTAAAGGGCTCTAGTGGTTAAATCCATTGTTGAGGACCCTCCATTCATGCAATCATCCCACCATCTCGTTGGCAACATTCACAAGATTAGACAAACTGGTAGGCATCCCTAAAGATTGTAGGCCAGTAATATCCTACCATCAATATTTTTCTGATCGTTTGCCTCCCTACATAGTGGCCTCCACAAGGGCCTTGGTGAGCATCCTAGAGAACACATAATTGATCTGCATCAGGCACACACTAGTGGACTAGGCCATTGGCGCACACCTTGTAAAGCTGTCCATTGATTTCCATGAAGTATTTTCCCGATGAAGAAACTATTGCTTCCTTCTAAAGTCAAGATCTTATGGCATATCCTGAGTGAGAAGATAAGTAATGATGTCATTGTACCATTTTGGTTCTATGAGCATTTATTCATTGATTATAGCACTAAAGAGAAGTTTATCTGGGAATTTCTCAAAGATTGGGCTCTCCTCTTCTTTGTTGTCCCATCTCAATCAAGAGAGGTGGTCATTGACCACATTCTCAATTCCCTAATGATCTACCATCATGAGATCAAATTTCTATAAGATCATGAGCCACCATATGATATGAGGACTCACCATCATCTTGTTCATTAGGAAGTGGATGGCACTATGGTCTATGTGAACAAACACCTTGTAGCCAAGCACATAGTGCTTGAACTTGTCAAGAGCATACACCATTTTCATTAGTTCATTTTCAGTTGTGGTGTAATTCAACTATGCACCTATAATGCTTTACTTATTCAACGAATGTAATATGGATGTTTTTTATCATCCAAATGTGTAAGCATAGATCCCAAAGCATAATTAGATGTGTCCATCATTATGTAAAATGGTCTAGACTAGTCTAGTGCTCATAGAATTGGAGTTTCTACAAGTTTTTCCTTCAATTGTTGGAATGCATGTTCACTTTCCTTCATCTAGATGAATAGAGCATCTTTCTTTGTCAACTTGACCAATGGATCTGTAATCTTAGAGAAATTTTCTATGAATCACTGGTAGTATCTAGTATGTCCAAGGAATGATCCAACATCTTTGACTGTCTCTGGTTGACATGTAATTCCTTAGATGAACCTTATCTTTTTTGGGTCTACCTCAATACCTTCTTGTGAAATTCAATGCATCAACACAATGCCTTGTTGGATCATGAGATGACTCTTTTTCTTTTTGAGTAATAGATTTTTTTTCAAAACATCTCTTTAGTACTTGCTCAAGGTGATCAAGGCTTGCTCAAACATAGCTCCATAGGTGGAGAAGTCATCCATGAAGAATTTCATACCACTACCAATCTGCTATTGAAAAATACTAAGGACTAGGCATTGAAATGTTGTAGGGGCATTGCATAGACTGAATGGCATCTTATAATATGCAAAAGTCCCCTAGTGACTTGTGAATGTTTTCTTGGCCTAATCCTCTGGCACAATTTGGATTTGGTTATAGCCACTATAACCATCCAAGAAGTTATTATAACAATGCCTAGATATGGTGTCCAACAATTGATCCACAAATGGTAAAGGAAAGTGATTTTTAAATGTTTCCATGTTCAATAGCCTAACATCAATGTAGACCTACCACTTACCACCTTTCTTTGGCACAATTACGAGTGGGCTAACCCACTCACTATCCATGATGGGATATATGAACCCTACCTTGAGGAGTTGCTCTATTTCCTCCTTGATTATCTACTTCAATTTGGGATTTATCCACCTATATGACTACCTTCTTGTCTTCATGGTTGGGTTAGTGTAAATGCAATGTTGAAATATCCTTGGATTGATTCTTGAAAGTTTGGGATATGACTAAGCAAAGGTTTTTGGTCATTTGTTAACCACCTTTAATAGCTTTTCTTTTTGTTCAAGAGCAAGTTTGACATTGATTATGACAAATTTACCATTTTTAAAAAATGCATATTTCATGCCAACCAATAGCATTTTCAGCTCCAGGGGATTCTTCTTGAAGTTATTAGGGATTTCTAACTCTCCCTAATAGGTATAATCATTTTCATCATCAAAGAGTTAATGATGAACTTGCTCAAGTTCATCCATGCTTTCAACATAAGCACATGTTAGGCTCTTAGTCGGTTCCATGCATAATGTGGGGCTATTTGAGTTGACTATTAGCCACTAGGTGCCTACCTATCCTATGGCTACTACATATAGACACCTTTGAATATCTATTTTTTGTGCACACTAAGTGCATGCTTTGATGTATGTACTTTTGATGGACCAAATGTTTTGCACACAATTGCACCCATTATTGTTATATGCGATGCATGGAATATGCTTCTTCTCTAACTTTCCAAATTCATTTTCCTTGGAGATTTCTAAGGAGAGGTTCCTTATGCCCATATGTGTATCGATCGTGCTTAACCAAGCCCTTCCCATAATGATTGGGAAGTCACCTTTGTAGTTTTCAATCTCAATCACTAGAAAATTAGTAGGATAGGACCACCCACTTATTGTGATCATAATGTCCTCCATTAATCCCAAAGGAACAATGATTCATTGGTCTATTAATTCTAAATAGATATTTCTCTTCTTGAGAGGTCGTAGGTTTTAGGCCTTGCACATGTCATGGTAGATGAGATTGACACTAGAACTAGAATCAAGAAGAGCCTTGCATGACTTATGTTTAGTGACCTATAAGTAAATGAGTGGACTTCCTAGATTAGATCTTTTCATGGAAAGATTTCTAGCCTTGATCCAATTGAAAATAGCATGCTTTAACATCAAAATGTAGATCCAAGGTGGTTTCTAGTTTGAAGGAAACTCAAAGGTATTTAATATAGAGAATGAAGTTGTTGGAGATGTAGGGCAATCAGTCATACTAGGTTGTGAGGGTTGGAGAGGACTATTGGATCAGAAGAAGGATCTTTTTCTAGATTGATTATCTAAACCACTCAGTTGGAAAGCCAATTGTGAATGTACAACCCTTGTAACACTTTTTTGTTGTGGCTATGGAGGAATCTCACCTTACATGAATAGAGAAAGAGGTAATTGGGTTGAGGGTGGAGGGATGTATGTAGATGGATGCGATAGGTGGTATGGATATGGGTTCTCCCCTTGAGTAGATGGTGAAAGTGTTCAATGGTACTCTAGAGGATAATAATGATGTTGAAATGAGACCTGGCTTGCAGAACTTCTTGGAGAGACAGGTTGCTAAACATAGTACCCGTATGAATCTGGTTGTCTATAACGATACTACTCTCTTGGTGGCAACATTCCCCATGACTGTGGTTGGTGCCACTATTGGTATAGTTCATATGGTTATGATGGAGATCCACTTGGGTACTAAGCTTATTGTTGTTGGTGGAATTTCCTTGGATTGTCTTGAGGACAAGGCAATTGTCTGGGTGCTTGTCTACATGCTAGTCTAGGATTCAATGCATACACCCTAGACTCTTGTAAGTGTGACACCACTGAGAAAAATCCCTTTGGATGTTTGTATTAAAAAATGTCACAACCAACATCATCTTTGAAGTATGCCTCCACAACTTCCTCAACAACAACAGCTTTGCCCTTACCTCTCTAGTAGGCATGTTTAGCTTCTTTTCATCTCCTATGTTCATGATCACTATTCTATTCTTTGGATGCTTCAACAATCTTCATAGTAGTTTGAAACTTTTCATCTAGAGAGTCCTATAATTTATCTACCTTTTTTGAAATATCAAAAATAGATTATTGGATGGGCAAGGTTTTTTTGTTCATCATTTCATTGAGTGGTGACTCCTCCTTGTCACAAAATTGGACCTCCTATTTCCTGATGGAAGGATTTCTATTATACTCTTCTGCACTTTTCCTTTTTTCAACTCATGTTCTTCTTTTGCTACCTACTCAATCAACCATAAATCCCAAGATTTTTCTTGGTTTTAGCTTTGAGCCCATTTATGATATGGGAAAGTTACTTCCTCTAGGAATATCCATGGCCAAGGCATTGGTGTAAAAGAGAATAATATCTACCCATGACAACATCCAAGGGTTCATGTGTTCCTTTTTTCCAACCTTGGATTTGCCTTCTTAGGTTGGACACTCTGGAGTATGTCTAATATTTATCATTAAATAGTTATAACATGGTACTTCATCAATGAATGGATTCTAGTTCCAAGGACCTGTACTAGCTTTTAACTTCCTTGATGAGTATCCTGGGGAAAACCTTGAGTTTCTACCAATCATTTTCAATGTTTTGTAAGGCATAGGCATCATGGAAAGCTTGTAGATGATTCTATAAATCAGAATTGTATTGCCCCTCAAATCGTGGAATATTATTCATGTCTAAGCACTTGATCTGACTATCTTTCATATGCTTGGTTAGAATTCTAACTACATCTACAATGTTAAGCATACTTTTAGTCGTTAATAGAGGTTCCTCATCATGATTGTGTTGATGATAATTCCTGCCACCTCTATGTTCTTGATGGCCTTGATGGTCATTGTTGTTTCATTGATCACCTTCCTCATAATTATTTCAATGATGGCTTCTATGAGAATTGGTAGATGAAGAGGAATGTTCAGAATCATATGAAGAGGAATGTTCAGAATGGTATGAAGAGGAATGTTTAGAATCAAATGAAGAGGATGGAAAGGAAGGTGGACCACCACATTCACCACAGTATCTACCACCACTTTTTTTCTCATCACAACCTCCATCCTTAGATCCCTTGCCATTGTGATATTTACCTGAGTCCCTACCTTGATTATCATTTTTCCCTAAACCTAGTTTATGAATAGTGGATTGCAGGTTCAAGGCCACACCCACATTACCAATAACAGGGGGCTGAAGAATCTTCATGTCAAGAACCTTCAAAGTGAGGATCCTCATTGTCATCTTGATCTAGTAGGAACAATGGATTAGTGAAATGTTTCCCCTTCATAGCCTCATGGTTCTTCTCCTAATGTCGATCTTGCTTGCACTGTGTTTTAGTGGGATGGTAGTCTCAAGTGTCATAACCATTCACAACGTATTCCTTGTGCAACTTTTTAAGAGTTTGAAATAGCATCCTAGGTGCAGCATGACCAGGGGGTAAGATGATGTTGCCCTCTATATCACACCATCATAGCTATTAATCCTGATGTAGGATAAAGGTGAAGTCCAGTACATACTCATCTAGATGAATATATACCACTTTTCACTCCTATGGAACTGGCAAGTTGACATCTTCACATTTGTGAGAAGAAGAAGATATTTTACAAAACAAATAAAATAATCAATGTGCTTAGTAGTTATATGTCATGTAAAAGTGATGTTGACCTTGAGTTCATCCAATGATATAAATAATATTCACTAAACCTAGATAGCACATGTTTCAACAAACAAAGTCCCTAGTAATGGCACCAATGATAAGTAGTGAGGTACCCCTACATCCAACCATACAAATCACAAAGTGTTCACACACGATCCAGTTGAATTCTATGTTTACAATTTCTGATACACTAATCTTCTAGGAAGTGAACCTTACCCTAGGGTCATTCATTATCTTCCTGATTACACTTGTGAAGCATAGTGGTATGATTAAGAGTAATCAAGGCATATTATTTTTATCATTTTATGTTTTATGTTTTTGGTTACTTAAAGAGAGAGATAGAGATAAAGTAATTTAATGACTAATCTAAATAAACTAACTAACTACTCTCTAACTAATCCTAACATAGGCATCTATTTCCACTTTTTGTACATGTTTTGAACCCACGTATCCATTGTTGGGCTACCAAGCACTATGCTACTAGGTGCACCAAGCACTAACATTGCTAGGATTACCAAGCGAATACATGTTATGCTCGGAGTGGTCATACTTATGTATTTAATCTATCTAGCTTAAATTACTTAATTATCTTAGTTAACTTAATTATTGAAAAATATTAAATAACTAATTCAAAACATCAAATTCATAAATGAAATATTTAATCTATCCCAAAATGCTACAAGGTTTATGAGAAAGCTCATCTTTGTTGTCGCACACACTATCGTGCTCAAGTATAACAATCTTTGAATAAAGATTCATACACTTAATGACTCATGCTGTGGGCACTTGGAAAAATATTCTAACTATCAAATGGAAAAACTACGAGAGCTCTACCACTACTATGACAAGACATGCCATAAATGTAGCTGATGAGCTTGTATTTATAGGAAAAAGTAGACCTTGCATCAACAGGGCCTAGTCAACACATGAAATTATGCATCGACAAGGCCTACTCGACACATGAAATGATGCATTGATTGGGTCTCATCAACAAGGCCTAGTCAATGAGGCCAAGTCGATGAGGCCTAGTCAATGCAACCAACTATGACTCATCACTCATGAATGCTACAAGCATATTTTTACCTAAAATATTTAGATTCATGAGATGTTCTTTTTGGACTAAGCTTTGATCAAGGTTAGGTTCACTAGTAGTAGCTAGAGTGTGGAGCTCTACTTGGATTGGGAGCATTGGCAACTTACCATAAACTAACTCATATGGTGAGTATCCTATAAGTAGTTTTTAGGATGTCCTATAGGCCCATAGAGCATCATTCAATTTAATGTTCTAGTCCTTTCTAAACCTACTAACCATTCTAGCAATTTCTGAGTTAGTTACTTTAGCTTGACCATTTGCTTGGGGATGATATGGTGTTGTTAGCTTATGGTTCACCCCAAGTTGTTGCATGAGCTTTTTCAATGTAACACCAATGAAGTGAGTCTCATTGTATGATATGAACATTCTTGGTACTTCAAATCTATTCACCACATGCTATTGGAAGAATTTGACAACTATCTTTGCTATACAATCTTTTACTATTTCTACCTCTAGTAATCCATAGTCACAATTATGTATTATTTTCCATTCAAAATTGGTTGTATGGAACCCATAAAATTAATTCTTCATATGTTAAAAGGTTCAAGTGGTTGTATCCATTGTTGTGGCCCTTCATATCTGGCCATAATTCCTCCAACTCTTTGGCATCACTCACAAGGTTGTGCAAAATTGTGGGCATCTCTAAGCAAGATAGGCCAAACGAAGCTTTCCATCATCAGCTTGAGTGTTGTTCTGTGCCTTGCATAGTGGCCACCACATGGGCCTTCATGGTTGTCTAGTAAAACTCTCTATTGGTCATATTCTAGCATGGACCAACTGAGTAGCCCATATGCATAGATCTTGTATAGATTTCCATTAAATTCCATATATCTTTTTGATCTATAAAGGAATTTTTCTCTTTTTTTTCTACTTCATTCAACCAGAACCTCTTGTGTTGATAGATAAGTTAGATATTCTATAGTCCATGGCTTCCCTATTGAACTTATAGCCTATATTGTTTTGGTGAACAAGTTCTTATTGGGGAACTAGTCTAACAAAGGTTCTGCTTGATCTTCAGAATCACATTTTAGCCATGATAGATAATTGGCTACCACATTTTTTGTTTACTTTTTATTAATCATCGTGACCTTGAATTCTTGTAGGGTAACAAGCCATCTAATCACTCGAGGACTAACCACTAGTTTATTCATGAGGAATCAAATAGCACTATGCTTAGTATGAACATAGATCTAATACTTGAGAATGTAATGTCTAAACTTCTCAAGTGCATACACCACATCCATCAATTTCTTTTCCATTGTGGTGTAGTTTAGTTATGCCTCAGTGATGCTTCTACTGGCACAGTGTATGTAATAAGGTCTTTTCTCATAATCTAGGTGTGTGAGTACTGCACCAAGCATAAAGTTTAAAGCATCAATCATGATGTGAAAAGGTCTAGACCAATCCATAGATTGAAGGATTGGTGTTTCAGCTATTTTTTTCTTTACAGCTTCAAATTCCTTTTCACATGAATCTATCCATTTGAAGGGTGCATCCTTCTTAGTGAGTTCCATGAGAGGTTTTGCTATCTTTGAAAACTTTTCTATAAACCTTCTATAATATCCCATGTGGCCTAAGAATGATCTCATGTCTTTTACTATCTATGGCCTTTGAGTGATATTCTGTATCACTCTATTCTTTATAGGATCTACTTCTATAACTTTCTGGGAGATTTTATGTCCCAACACTATATTGTCCAAGATCATAAGATGGCTCTTCTTCCAGTTGAGCTTGAGATTAGTTTCAATGCATCTTTTCAGTACTTACTCTAACCAGTCCAATGTCTACTTGAAATCTAGCTCATATGTCAAAAAAATCATTCATAAAAACTTCAATGTCATTTCCATTATGCTTCTGAAAGATTCTTAGTACTAGCCTTTGGAAGATGGCTAGTGCATTGTAAAGATAGAAGGGCATCTGCTTGTAGGAAAATGTTCCTCATGGTTTGGTGAACATTTTTTTTCTTAGTCTTTAGGCACCATGCGAATCTGATGATATCCATTATATCCATTCAAAAAACTATAATACTCATGTCTTGCAATGGTTTCAACAACTGATGAGCGACGAGGTACCCCTATGCTCAACCATATGAATACGAGTGTTTCATGCATGATCCGATTGAATTCTAAGGACTAAGTGCTTATGCACCCTTGTGGAACAAGGATGGGTTGGTTGATCGTTGTCTTCCCAAGCTTACTTGTATATCACGATTGTATGGTTAAGTAAGTTTAAGGCATATGATTTTTATAGCTTTTATGTTTTTATGTCCTGCGCTAGTAGGGAAGGAGAGAGATAACTAAGTGACTAATTTAACTTAACTATTCATTAACTAAGTTCTAACTAATCCTAACATCAGCATCCGTTCCCACTTGTTGTACACATCCTGAACTAGTGCAACCCTATTGGGATTACCAAACGGTAATTGTTACTGGGTTACCAAGCATTATACACATGCTCAAAGTGGTTGTGCTTGTGTAATTTAATGATTTTCTTAATTGATCAAAATGAATTGCTGTGCTAATAACAGAAATGTAAAGTGCATAAAAAAATAAAAAAAATACATGCATAAGAAAATAAAATAAATGTGTAAGAAAAAAAATCTCAAGTGCTGCAAGGATGAATCAAAGAGCTCATCTTTATTGCCATACACAAGGTGTGCTCAGGTACACAATGCTCGAATAAATATCCATCCACACTTAGACCTCCTACTGTTGGCACTTGGAAAATACTCTAACTTTCAAATAGACTACAAGAGTTTCGCTATTTGACTGCTAGAAGACTTATTCCCAATTGTGTGCCTGGGCACTATATTTATAGGCTTGGGAGCAACTACTCTAATAATTAGAGTAACTGCTAGAGTAACCACTCTAATAATTAGAATAACTACTAGAGTAACCACTAGAGTAACCACTCGCATCATACCCCCACAATTGAATGAAAACTCATCCTCGAGTTCCTTACAAAATATTGGGAACGTATGGGATTATTGACTAATTGACAACTGACGGTGGAATGGGATGATAGACTCAATGTGCCTAGTGAATGGATCAATAAACATATTACAACATTAGTGTTCATGATCATTGTGGTGAACACTCGTACAAAAATGACATCCAAGCCTTTATTTGGTAGCTTGAAGAGAAAGAGAGAGAGAGAGAGAGAAGATGGAGTGTGTTCCTGCCAATGCTGAGATTGTGCCTTCTATTGTTTATCCATAGCCATGTCACCAAACTTTCTCCTTTCATAAATGCTCTAGTTCTTGTCCATCATGAGTGCTTCCTCCAAGCCTAGTCCATTATTTATATCATTGCTATCTTCACACACAAAATAGTCACAAATGAGCAAGGATAGATAATCCACAATGTAGTTGATACCTTGCCTCGATATGAAGTGCATTGGTTGAGTTGTGGTTATGGCAGAAACTAGCTTAGAGATTTATCACTGGAAACTACCCAAGGTGTGGGGGTTAGGTAATTAGTAAAATAGAAAAAATTGAAAAATTTGTGCCAAAGCCCCCATGACTAAGAGCGAACCTCCAGTAGATATAAGATGGAAAAACATGAGGAACAAGAAAGATGAAAAATATCAATGGAAATGCCAATGAAATGGATGTCATGGATGGGGATGAAACAAGAAATGATTGATTGTAGAAAATGTTTAAGGGAAAGAAGTTAACAATTGCACCAAAAAGAAATGCTAGTGGGTTCTCCCCAAAGTAGGCTCATGCCCTTTATGCCCTGACAAACACACAAATCAAAGAGTTTGTAGGCTCTAGGAATGTCATTTGGAAGCAAGAGTTAAAAACTTACCCACAATAAATCACCAAATAAAAAAAATACATCAACCCAGAATAGACTAATGATAAAACTAGCAATGAGGTGGAAAATGGGAAGAAAGTGGAGAGGAGAGAATGAAATGGAATCCCAAGAACAAGGTTGTATAAGGCCCCTTGTGTATTTCATGGTTAAGATAATTGAGTAGAACTCATCCCAAATCTAGACTCAAACCAACCACATTCAATGACCTTGCATCAATACACTTTGCCAATCCATCTTTCAAGGCAACAATAATGCTTCCAAAAATAGTGACCACCATCCCAAGAAGAGTGAGATGGAGAAGAAGGAAGTAAGAAAGGGCCTTAGTTAGAGGGAACCTTCAGGCATGGGTAACATGTCTTTCCAGTGACATAACTAGTCCTTGTAGCCCATATTGCTTTATTATGTCTAAGGGGTATGCTTTGAATTCTTACCTTTTTCTCTCTTTTTTTGATGTTTATGCATGAGAACCACACCATGCAAAGATTTATTTTTATTCACTTAGCTTCTTGATATTTGAACAATGTTAGAATGGTGAAAAACCCAAGAAAAAACATCTAAGCACCCAAGAACAAACAAATCAAATCTTTTTAGGACTCATTTGAAAGAACAATAATTTCCTAGGTTGTGATTTGTATGTAATCACCTCCTCTTACATACTAACCATCCTTGTTGCACTCTTCTAATATGGTTGTGATATCAGATCCCCCTACATGATAGGAGGTGGCACTGGTGGTAAAGGATTCCAATGTTGGTTTAAACTAGCTATTAATGGATGCATATACGAGCTTGGATCTATTCTTGGTGGCACTTGTCTATGGTACTTAGTTGGGTAATATTGTGGAGTCTAAAAAGTAGCATTACTAGGAGATATTGGATGTTGTACAGAATATCCATATGCATCTAGCTTCCTATATGGGTATTGTTGGCAAGGTGGTGGCATGGCCCATGATTGGGGTTGTTTCCACTAGCAATACTACTACTCTTGTGGCTATGGCAAAGCTCTATTGGGATAGTATGTTGGATGAAAATACTACCTGTAGTTATCTTGAGGATAAGGTAACCTTTTGGGAATTTTTTTCTTAACAAATCTGTGATTGAGTGCATATGCCCCTATCTCCTATAAATGTGCCATTACTGGACAACATCCCTTGGGATGTTTGTACTAGCACACGATACATCCTTCCTCATCGGTGGAGCTTGTGTCTAAAGACTCAGCCACTAAAGCCACTTTGCCCTTTCATTCAAAATCTTTCTTCTTTTTCTTATCCTTACCTTTTCCAAAGGCTTGCTCTATTCTCTTCTTCATAATTTTCAATGCTATTATAAATTTTTCATCAACTAAATTCCACATTTTCTCTACCTTTACGGTAATGTCAGTTATAGATTTATAAATTGATAGAGTCTTCTTTTAAATTTATGGTTTCAAGATTTCTACCTCTTGTGGGTCACAAAATTGTACATCTCTTTTCCTAATAGATAGGTCTCTATTATATTATTTCACTAATTTCCTCTTTCTTAACTTGCCTTTTTCCTTCACCACTTGGTCAATCAATCTCTAGATTCAATGGATAGTCATTTTAGATAATCAACCTTGGGCATAAACCCCTCTCTCTAGTATTTTTTCGTAATTTATCTACAATGTGCCTTAGCTGTTCTTGTTGTGAAAATCCATGGCTTGAACATTTGTGCAATAGTGAATAGTACCTTTCCATTACTGCATCAACGATTTCATGAGTCCCTTGCTTCCATTCTTGGATTTGTTTCCTTAAATTAAACAACCATGAGTAGGTTTGATATTTTTCATTGAAAATATCTAGCATGGTACTACATCTTCTAATCTATTTAGGTTCAAGTGATTTGTACTAGCTCTCAATCTCTTTAACAAGTGTTCATGGGAACAACTTCAGCTTTTGCCAATCACTTTCAATATTTTGTAGGACAAAGGCATCGTGGAATGCTTAGAGGTGGTGTTGTGAATTAGAATTATAACCACCCTCAAATCTTAGCATGTTATTCAAATCAAGTTACTTGATACAACTATCCCTCACATGCCTAGTTGGTATATGTATAGCTTCCTAGATGTTGATCATGCTATGGGTTGCCATTAGGGGTTCATCATCATGATTAGATTTATGTGTTCTATTGTAGAGGTATCCCCTTTTGTTCTTATCCCTTTCTTGATCCTCTCTTAGATCCCTTCATCTCCTTCATTCATAACCTTCATCTTCTATATGAAAATGCCTTGGACAGTGGTTGATGAGTGGCGAGGTAGCCCTACACTCAACCATACGAATACGAGTGCTTCACACACGATCTAGTCAAACTTCACAAATAGGCTAGTTGTGGTATCTAGACAGTTACTTGTAGATTGCAGTTCACTGTCTTCCCACCTAGACTAGTATTAGCTTTTTCATGTATGGTTTAGTCCAGAGTGAGGTGTATGATGTGTTCCTACACTAATGCTACTGTTGGGTATGATGGGAGATAATATCAACTAAGCTAGGAGAGAGTGTATGAGAGAGAATCTAAACTAGCCTAAGTGCGATGAGCATCTGTTCCTTAATCATTTGTGTACATCTTGGACTTTGTGCACAACTACCACTAGGATTACGAAGCACATGGCCTAGGTACGAAGCACATGGCCTAGGATTAAGTTGTATTCATTCCATGTTACTAGGAGATAAGGGTAGAGAGATATTAACTAAGCTAAGTGGATGCTGCAATGATGAAGTAATCTCGATCTTTATTGCCTGTCATGTGCATGTCCAAGTACATCACACTCAAATAAGGATGCCGTACAATTACAATCATCACACTGCAGGCATGCACTAGGAGAAAGGGTTGAGAGGAAAAATTGACAAAAAGTCCCTACCTTAATACTAAAAACTAGCTTCTTAACTAAATTTGCCTACCTCTTATTTATAGATGAGGAGATAGACCATGATATTGCAAACCTGATATCACTTCTAGGCTACGATATTGCGTACGCGATATCGTGGGTGTGACATCACAACCAACAATTTATGACTCATCATACCCCCACGACTGAATGAAAACTCATCCTCGAGTTAAAGTGAGAACAAGATCCATTAATTACATAGTGGATAGATATGGGATTATTAACTGACTAGAATGGATTCATGCCGTAGTGTGGGATTAGAACAAGATTGAGACAAAATAAAAAAACTGGGTGGAACTCATGTAGTTCCTGGTGGCGGTGGCTCCTCCATGGGTGCCTTTCCCTTGTCTTGTGCTCCAGGTCTTGGGATTTGATGGCATTGAAGTATGGCCTAGAGTTTTTCCTCTTTAGTTCAGGGATCCTATGCCATTCATGCTAATGTTTTGATGTTTGATGGAGTCGGCACCTCCCATGGGCATAGTAGTTGTGGAAACATTTTATTTTCTTTGACATACCAAGCTTCAAACACCCATCGTTCCTCCTCATAGGCTCTAGATTTATCTCTGTATTCTTGAAAATATGTGAGCCATTGAGCCAAGTCTGTTATGATACCTTTCTACCCTTGGTAGCTTTCTTTAACCACCTCAAGTTCAAAATTTGCAACCTCCAATTTTTGCAATGTTTTCTTGTGTTCTGAAAATTATGTTTCATATTTGTCATAGTTGGTGGCTACCTATTGCTCGAGCTCTGTTCTCAGGTGCCCTACTGTTAACCTAGCAAGGTTGGCATACTGCAGGTTTGCCAACTTCATGTACTATGTAAGGTCCTGGATCTGCAGGTCTTGGCTCTTAACTTTCACCTAGTGGGCAAATGTGTATGTGTCCAATATGGCTCGCCAATCAGTGTGTTGAGCACTAAGAGTGTTGATGTGGGCCTTGGCCATATGGATATCCTTTTCAATGATTTTTTTATACATCCCCACTTGGTCTCGAAAATGCTTCTTTAGCTTCTCATGTTGTTTAGCCTCATTCTACCATGCGCTTATTTCAATGGCCATCTTCTAACGGATGGCATGTACCTTCTCCATTGAGAGGGTTCGATTTTTCCTAGCTAAACAGTTCATGTCCTGGTTGACCCTGATTAGTTGTTCTCGCAACTACTGAAAATGTTCCTTGAGAACATTCTTTTGCTTCTCCACAGAGGTCAACCGAAGATTGTTAAAAAAGTTGTTTATTCTCGTCTTGTAAGGACTTGAGTGCCTTGGTGTGTGCATAAGTTTGCACTTCTGCTGTAGAGGCATCCCAGTCAGCCTTCTCTTTTTATTTCACCACCATTTTATTCTCTGTCAATAGTTTATTGAGTTTCTTGGTTCTAAAAGTGTCCAGCTGGTCTATGGGAATGAATTTGGAAGGATCCCGCTATGCTGCTTATAGGGTCACGAGCCTTTCTTGCAATCTTTTCACTTGTTCTTTAGCATGCTCGACCCTCATCTATGTTAGGACCAACTTCCCATTGGTGGAAATGAGATCTAATTGTATTACTGTAACATCTTGTGGGATGTCAAACAAGGACGTCATTACCTATCCTATTTGCAGCAATTAGTCGAGTACATCCTCATGTTCCACAGGAGTCATTGAGGTATTGGCCAGAGTTTGAGCATTCCATACTCCTATAAGATCTACAGGTGGCACAAAAAGCACATTGAATGATTCTTTAATGTGGTTTGTAATCAATTTTTTGGCTCTCACTACATCCTGGTGCTACATGACAACCACCGTGGCCCCTTCACCAATTTCCAATTGCACTTGAAATGACATAGCATTCCCTGAAATATGTTGTGATCAAGCACTCTCCCCTTGATATATTTCAATGGACACTTCATCCCATGTGCGATCCATAGAAACCATAGGCTGTACAGCATTGTCGATGATGCAGAAGAAATTTACATCATCACGACTTCCCCAACTAACCATTTCAACGATGGCCCTAAGATGGCTCATCGATGGTCTATAATCTTGTTGCAGTGGTGGTGGTTGATTCTATTGGCCTGTGCTAGGCCCTGCTTCTTGTTGTTGACTGGGTCTCATGTTTGGAAGTTGGCTGGGTCCTACAAGTTGAGTTGCAATTGGCCATGTCGTCTATTCTTTTTCTTGTTCCAGCCCTAGTGTCTTACCAGTGATTTTCCTTGCAGCTGGTGGCTTTAGTAGTTTTTCATACGAAGAATTTTTGGATTTTTAGAGGACATCGTTGATGTACCCTCTGATACTAGCATGGCGGCACAACTTCTTGATAAGACAAGGGAAGGGCAATGCAAACTTCCCTGTCTTTCATTCTTTAAACTACCTTAGAATCTCTATAAAATATAGATGAGGTAGGTTAGCATTAACCTTTCTCATCAACACTGCACATCCTCTTGCCACATATGTTGAAATTCTTTTTAAACCTCTTGTGGGGAAGATGTGATAAGTCCCTAGTTTGAAATAAATCTTCTCTTTCGTTGTCAACTCCCCATAGGTCTTATCTTCCTTGTTGTATGCCTTGTCTAACCAAACTCATCATGCATTAGGGTCTGAGTGGGTAGACAACCAAGAAACCTTTGGCCCTTTATTTGGAAGGTTTAATACTTCTGAAATGACTTGAATAGAGAAATCAACAATCACACCACAAATGTTTACCATGGTGCCTTCTTCTTTGTTGTGCCAAAATTGGTATGTTTCCCCTAAGTACCAGGCACCACTTTCAGAGAGGGTAGGCTACAATGGGGACCCTTTGAGGTGATCCCTAACAGCCTCTGGAGAAATTTTTTTGAAAGGTCCAAAGTTCAATTCCATGATCACTGTAGTTAATATGGACCTTTCCTGGATGGCCTGAACACAATCCTGGGGCAACGTGAGATGTCATCCCTGTTCAGACATTGCAACAGCTCCTCCTTCTACCTGCCTTGATTATATAGTGGCAGGGTCTTCTTGATGGATACTAAATGATTTTTCTTTCTGCTCTACATGTTGTTCAATAGGAACTTGTCCTTCACCTCTCCTAGGTTGCTTGATCACACCTTGAGTAAGACCTTCCTATTGTCCACGTTTCGGAGCCATCTGTAATCACACGGGACCAATCGTTAGTAAGGTTGTTACCAAAGTTAGTTTATACCTTACTACCTACCTTAATAAATTTGTTTTATCTTCATGTGATGTTAATTATTAGGAGAAAATTTCCCCAAAATATTATAATATTTAATCCTCTTTGCTTAGGTGGTTTTCAAATCTAGTTTCCCAATATAACTAAGGAGATGAAATTGTTTTTTGCGCATTTATCATTAATTTTATAACTAATTACCCTTAATAATGTCCTTTAAGAAATGAAGAATTTCAAAAACATTTATGTGCTATTCGGCATGTGCCCCTCCCCCACGACTAAGCTAAACACTTCAAGTTCAAGTAGGTTCAAACAGAATGAAAATCGGAGTACTAGCAAGCGAGTTATGGATATGAAAGCAAGGGATGCGCAATCAAAAGTCATAGAGAGAAATTTGAAAAACTTCCCCTGCATGAATAGTTGCAAATTATGTTGATAGGATCAAGGGGTCACGTATATATATTTTTTGAGCGTGATGTCGTGTACGTGATAGCATGGACGCGATATCGCGTTGACTGAGATATCACGTACATGATATCACAGCCTATCGAAGTTAGGGCACTTTATAGAATGTACTGAATTTTTTAATATTTTTTTGAAATTAAACAATGTAAACTAAGGACATCTGGACTGTTGTTAAAGGGTTCCAGGGTAATTCAACTAGTTCTAAAGGCACAAAAATTATGATGATGTGGAATTTATCAATAAGGACCTCAGATGATAAGGGAGAGAAAAAGGCTATGTGATGGTTCATAGGAATGTTTGAATCGGAGAGATAGTAATAAGGGAAAGAATATCATTGAAAATATGCTGAGGGTAATAGATGATGTGCGGAAGATGTGTTATGGGTGCAAATTACAACAATTACACAAGTGGGTCCTCCCCAAAGCAAGTTTCAACCTCTAATGTCCTTGCGTAACCACACCTTAAAAATGTCCGTAGGCACTAGAAGGGTTAAATGTAATCCACATTGGTTTCACAAAACACACACATGTAAGTATCACTGGAATGAGGTAAGAATTCTATGCTACACAAGACACAAGCTACAATTACATGAACAGTGAGATGAGACGGACTATAGAAGGGATTGTAGAGATTGGGACATGAGGTAACTGACCTAGGGCACAATGAATCCTATGTGTAAAGCATGATTAATGTGTCATTAATCCATTGTTCCAAGATCAGGACCAAGTCTATTCCTCTGATCAGTGACACCACATTGTTACATCCCATGATGAGCAACTATGAGAGTATCATAACAACAAGGCGTACGATCACTTGGCATTTTGTTCAAGGAAGGAGTGGTTTTTGCTTTATGGCACTTTCTTTATTTTATTTTATTTTGAATGTTGAATCCAGAGAAGCCTCCAACCCTCAGGCATGGGTGCATGTCTTTCCAGTGGGACCCCCTAGAACAACATTGGATTTTTGAGTG
>MNCI01019885.1:78119-96583 GCA_015680685.1 Gnetum montanum
GAATGGATGGGTGGGTGTAATGGGCTCACTATCCAAATAATTGATCACTCAAGACTCGACAACATAGAACACACCTCAACCAACAAGCCACATGAGTGTTTTATTCGTAGATGGGATTACTTATAAAAAGATAAAAAGACAAAAAGACAAAACAAGAAATTGAAAAATTGTAAAATTAAAGAAAATGAAAACTATTTATTAATCCTGTTTGTTATTAGAATGGGGGATATCCCTCATAACTAAATAGTTAAGCATGGTGAGGATTAATAAATGAAAGTTGAGGATCCTTGCATGTTGGAAATATTGAAACTTGGTCATACTTACCCCATTGGGGTTCACACACTTGATTATAGTAAGCATAGTGGGGCAATTTATAAGATGTGGTTCTCGGGTAGAGAGTTGACCCACTATGATACCTGAGACCATAAGATGGTATGCAAGGATCAGAATGTCACCCTCCATGGCTATATTCATTGGGACATATGGTTGTTGGAGTGTTAATTGGTGGCCCTGATGAGGTGACATGAGGCGCTGGGTTCGAGAAGAAGGATGCACCACAATGTTGAACTTGTGCTGAGTTGGAGAATGTAGTGGCCTTGGAACTATGTTGTTCCTTCCCATGGTCATGTCTAAAGAAGGGATGCCTTTGATGTTGAGGAGGTCTCTCACTACTGTTGGAAATAGTAGCACAAGTAACGTTTGTGGGTTGTTGCTATGGTGCAGACACTTTAGGAACAATTGGTGGTGATGTAGAAGGAGGGAAAGGATGAGAATGTTGAAATTTAGGAGAACTGTAAGGTCCACAAAGCAGTGGTTATGTTGAGGACATGGGCTGATAGTATTAAGGATAATGATAATGCGGAGAGATAGAATATGTTGACCTAGTTGGGGAAATAGGATGTTGGACTAGATAGACATTTGGATTCAGATGATATGAAGGGTGTCTCTAGTTTAGGGATGGATTCCCCCATGACTGGGATTGTTTCCACTGTGATTGAACACAGTATCTCTGTACGAACTCTAGGTGTAACATGCTTCCCCAATGCTTATATAAATGTAACAAGATTGGGCATTGGCCCTTGGGGTGATCATACAAGAAAATGTTGCATTCATACGTATGATTGGCAGTTGAGCTCTTATTTTCTTCATCCCTTCTTTCCAATTGTCTAATGATATTTTGTCCTACTTCTCAGGTTGTCATAACTCTATTTCCAATAATATTGATATATTCTCCACACTTTTTATGCATCCATTCTAGCATCTTATTGACCTTTGCCTTAATTTCATCTAATGATTTTTGTACTGGCAAAGATGGTTCTTCCTCCTTGAGATGGGTTGATTTCTCCTTTTTTGATTATGGACCTCTGTTAAGTTAAGATTTTAGTCCCATTGATTTTTTTTAACACTCGTCCATCTAGCCATTTCTCCTTCTTCTTTTGCTACCCACTTAATAAGCTCTTGGAATTGATGGGTTCATAGTTCATATAGTTGACCTTGGGCATACATCCCTAGGGTCTCTCTTGTTTCATTACGAAGCCCATCAATGATATGGTACATTAGCATTTCCTCGAAGAACTCATGGCCTGGACAGTTGTTTAACAATGCATAATATCTTTCTAAGGCTATGTCGAAGGGTTCATGTTGTGCTTGTTTCCACTCTTGGATTTGTTTCCTCAAAGCTGACACTCTTGTGTAGGTTTGATATCTTTTGTTAAAGAGTTCTACCATTGTTGGCCAACGTCGAATTGAATTTGGTTTTAATGATCTATAACATACTTTTGCTTGGCCAACGAGTGTCATAGGAAAGAGCTTGAGTTTTTTCCAACCATTATCAATGTTGTTCCATGCACATGCATCATAGAAGGCTTGTAAATGTTGTTGCAGATCTAAGTCATAGCTTCCTGAGAAATTGGGAAAGTTGTTTAAATTGAGCCTAGGTAGATGGCTCTCTTTATGATGCCTATGGAAGATTTGAACAACCTTTTGTATTTGTGTTAGGCTTGTAGTGGCTAGTAGGGGTTCATCATCATTGAGTAAGTTATGCTTTCATGCATTGGGATGATGCTACCTTCATTTATGTTTATAAGAAACCCCCACCTCGGATTACGTACTCCAATCTTCATTGTCATATAATTCATTGGTTCTCCAATGAATTACCTCACTAGATGTGGTGTTATCATAGTCTTGTAGGAGAGGCATGGTTGTGAAATTGTGTGTGAATTTGTATGTGACTCTTTTTTTTAATTATTTCTTCCTAAAAGATATATCATTAATTCCTATATAGCGACCTTGTATGGTATAACTAATCTAGATAACTAGCACCGTCCTAGGCAATGGCACCAATGATGAGTGGCGAGATAACCCTACACTCAACCATATGAATACGAGCACTTCACGCATGATCCGGTCAAACTCTGCAGATGGGCTAGTTGTGGTATCTAGATAGTTACTCGTACATCATAGTTCATTGTCTTCCCACCTAGACTAGTATTATCTTTGTCACATATAGTTTAGTCCAGAGCGAGGTGTATGATATGTTCCTACACTAATGCTACTCCTGGGTATGATGGGAAATAATATCAACTAAGCTAGGAGAGAGAGTGTGAGAGAGAATCTAAACTAGCCTAAGTGCGATGAGCATCCATTCCTTAATCATTCGTACACATCTTGGACTTCGTGCATGACTACCACTAGGATTACCAAGTGCATGGCCTAGGTACACTACTAGCTTACCAAGTAGTCACACTTAAATGCTCGTGATTAAATCATACTCATTCCGCATTACTAGGAGATAAGGGTAGAGAGATATTAACTAAGAAAGCAATAAATAATAATAACAATTAAATAATTAAGCTAAGTGGATGCTGCAATGATGAAGTAATATCTATCTTTATTGCTGGTCATGTGCATGTCCAAGTATGTCACACTCGAATAAGGATGTCATACAATTACAATCATCACACTGTGGGCATGCATTGGGAGAAAGGGTTGAGAGGAAAAATTGACAAAAAGTCCCTACCTTAATACTAAAAACTAGCTCCTTAACCAATTCTTCCTACCTCTTATTTATAGATGAGGAGACAGACCACAATATTGCGTACCCAATATCACGTCTAGGCTGTGATATCGCATATGCGATATCATGGGTGCGATATCGCAACCAACAATTTATGACTCATTAGTGGTTATGAAGATCATTTTTGGGGCTCTAGTAAGTAGTCTTGCTTTAGGGTTTAGGAAAAATATTAATAATTATTTATTTATTGTAATTAATTTAGTTTTCACTAATCTTTTGGGCATTATTTTGGGGAATAAAATTAGTTCATAGGTAGAAATACAAGGTCTTCATGCTCAATCACAAGTAGGCTTTGGGAGGAATCATTCTACTATAGACCATCTAATAACTTTACATTATTTTGTAGAGAAAGCAAAAAGGCCCAACCATACAACTTTTATTTATTTTGTTGATTAATCTAAGGCTTATGATTCTATTATTCGAGATAAACTTTGGAAGAGATTCAATAGCATTAAAATTCTACAAGATCTCCTTTTTGCTACTAAAAAAATCTATGAGATGGTTAAAATTCTTATTGAAGATAATCTTACTAGAGAAGGAACAATTATCAACACCTCAATTGGAGTTAAATAAGGCTATCCTTTGTCCCCTACCTTTTTTGGCATAGTTATAGATGAATTAGAAGAATGGATGAAAAATGCTTCTAATTATGGTATGTTAGTGAATGAATTATTTTTAAATATTTTTCTCTTTGTAGATGATGTGGCCTTGATTGCAAAATCAACTACAAGATTAAAATATATGCTTTAAATTCATGATTACTACAATCATTCTAGTTTATAATACTAGGAAATAGAAATTACCATTTTTTCCTTGGAGAGAAAAAAGACTTGATATATGTGAATCTTATAAATATTTGGAAGTTGAATTTGCTAGTAATTATAGTTAGAATAACCTTATTTATCAAAGGGGTTCAAGTGGCATGTGAACTCTATTTACTCTAAGAAATAATTCTAGTAGGAAACAAATTTTGGCATAGGAGATTAGAAGGAAACTTTTCCACAATTTTTTCAAACCTGTATTATTATATGGGTGTGTTGCTTGTGGACCTTTTTTTTCTACACATAATTGGAAAAAATTAGAACATATTCAAAAATAGTTTTTTGTATGTGAATTTTAAGAAGATGTAGATTTCTTGTGATATCTTACTTTTAGAAGTAGATTTGTTTCCTCTTGAAGTTGAAGCCCTTTGTCAACTTATTATTTATACTCAAAAGTTAAGTCATATGGAGGAAGTTAATTATGCTAAGGAGATAATGAATGCAACCATCATGGTTTCAATCATGGAATATTATAATAGAGGATCTTCCTTTAAATAGGAGGCTCTTCTGAAAACCTATAAAAGAGAAAGTCTTAACTTTATCGAAAAAATATTTTTATTTACATTCTATTAGAGAAGGTTTGTTATCTAGTACTAAAAGGTATCTATTCTTAGTTATTCTTATTCTTTTAAGGAATCAAATTGCAAGAGCAAGAATGAGCTCTCATTATCTCCTTATTGAGACAATCCATTAGATCAATTTACCAAGGGAAGAGTATATTTGCAGATTGTGCAAATAAAGCATAGAAGATGAAGAATATATTTTTTTATTTTCCCATCTTTAGCTCATATTTGATTGAATTATGCTATTAATTGTAATATACTAATTGCTTTCTTTCAAATTGACTCTATGTGCTTGAGGCATTACATCAATAATATTTTCAAATTTCTTCAAAAATATCTTGAGGCTTTGTAACCATCTAAAAAATCCTATGTGATTTCTTGGATATAATAAAATTTCTAGCTTTCATTTTCCAAAAAGTTTCAAAAATTATTCAAGGCTAACCTACCCAATGTTTGTTCTATCTAATTTTAAGGCCAACAATTATATGCCAATGTCGTCTACATTAGTTTGTTGCTTAACAATGGCCCACACACAAGATGGTGATATGAGTGCATTGTGTGGACCGTTGGTTTAGTGATCCTACTACACAACAACAAAAGTGTCAGGACAGAAAATAATAATAATAATAATATTTAAAAATTCAAAGTAATTAAATGATTGAAGAAATTCTAAAGAAAAAGCCCAATGGATTTAGGATGCCTTTTCAGGTTTTCATCCTTACAATAATTGTACAAAGTCCAACTAGCCCACTTTGGATATTGTTGTGCTACACAATCAAATAAAATTCACAAATTTTTTTTTTTTTTTTTTTACTCGTTAAATCATGGTACACCTCCATCATGTGTGTCGTCCATGAGTTATTTCCAGAAACGTCGTCCATATACATCTTCAAAATGGGTCAAAATTAAAATTCTTATCTCCCTTTGTATTCAAAATATAACCAAAAACCTTATCTGACAGCAAAGACTCTTACCAGACTTAAGGTTAAGAAAATTAGATATATGAAACATTGGCGCGAATAAAAATTATTTTTCTGGCAAACCCACTAAAAAATGTTGGGCCAGGCACATGGGATCGGTGGGAATTTTGTGACTGTTGATGGACGTATGACAAAACGTTGCATGCTGATCACTGCTATTTAAATGGAGGAGAGCTACTCCAACTACAATCAGCAAAATCAAATTTCCTCCTTGTCGTTGATGCTGCTGCTGTTTTTCCTTCTTCTTGCAAGCATTCCAGACGTTCTGCATTGGTCTGATTGATTCAAAGCTTTGCAGATTTGTGCTTTTATTCTCTCTCTTTTTTCCCAATTTCATACGTCTGGTTGAAAGGATGGTTAGTGTGTTTTTATTGTATTATTCTGCAAATTTTCTAAAAGGTTAACTGTAACTGTACTTTCCTGTTGTTGTGTCTATCCTGTTGGGTTTGCGAAATAATAAGTTCTTTTTTTGTTGGGTCTTGATAGTTTTACATACACTTTTACCGGTGTTTTAGAAATTTTCTTTTATGGCAGATTTAGACATTGGTCTATAACTTAATATTGTTCTTTTTTTCTTTCAAATATTTTTCAGGGACTTGCAGAGATTCCGCAATCGCCCGATTCGATCTTTGCATCAAAAGAGGCTTTGCTTCGTATGCTTCATAGGTTGGTTGGTCCTTTAAAATGTTTCTTCTCTTTTGTAATGAGCTAGGGTCTTCTCGGTTTTTTAATCAAAGACTTGTGAAGGTTATGTTTCTTAGGATATTATTATAGAACATACAGTTTGGTTAGTCACTATTGTTTCAGACTTTCAGTGTGAATTTTGTGCAAATCGGTGCTCGCTAATGTTTTAGGATGGTTGTGTGTTTTTGCCAGTGCTTCAGGTATTCTGTATTCATGATTGGCCTTTTCGCTTCACTCTTTGCTTAAATATTTGTTTATGATTTGCGACGATTTATCTGGAAGCTTAAGTGTTCAATAACTGTGTTGATTTTCGGGGACATTTCGAATTCATTGCGTTAGCTTTCTTCATCGTGAAAAGTTTAATGGCTTTATCTATTTTAAGGTGATGCTTCTGCATGGAAAATCTACTTGTGTGAAGCAGATGTTTAGAAAACAAATGGTGTTAGTTCTTTGAGGCTCAAATTTGTGTGTATATATATTACTTAGCAGAATACATTATTTTGACATTTGATAAATATCGCTTGTTTCTTCAATTCCGGGTACGCTTCATGTTAAATTGTAGAATACACTAGTAAAGCTTCATGTTAAATTGTAGAATACACTAGTAATCTTTGATGTAATATTTGGATAGCTAACTGCAACTACGAGATGCTAAATCTCAATGATAGGTTCTTGCATTTGTGATCTTTTCAAGGGAGTTAGTAAATCTAATTATCACTAAGCAATTATATTTGAAAAAGAATATTCAACAATTTTGATTGATATTGGTCTTTTGGGATGCAAAATTCCTATTTGAGCTATTTTGTCTATAGATTGGCAACAGATTTAGGTTAAAATTTTAATTAATTGTAGCAACAGAGCAAAATTTTATTCACATATAAAAACACGTCTAATGCATAGCAAATTAAACAACTATCATTTAGGTTAAGCTTAAATCAAATTAATGTTATAATTTAAAAACAAAACACCTAATAAAAGTGATTTTATTGACTAAGAATAGACTTACAAAATTGGACACCAGATCCAAAGAAAGGTTAAAACCATGCAACTACTTGAGCTGAAAACAACAAAGTCACGGCCCTGCTAAATTTCAAAATTAGGACAATTATACCATCATAATGCCAAACATCGTATTAAAATAAAATGTCACAACCGTGACAATACTCACCAGGTTGTGACAATACTTAAATCCGCGACAATAATTCACCAGGCTGAAGGTTGCAGTAACAAAGAGCATCAGTGCGCAGCAACAGATAGTTCACAATGATATAGTTGTTTGTTTTTATTAACACAATGATATAGTTGTTTGTTTTTATTAACATACGGTGAACCTCTTTCACATCTTTATTATTCTAAGTAGCGGAACTTTTTAAAAAATATTAATTACGAATCGCAAGATCTTTTACACGATGTTGGCTCATTAATCAATGGTAAGTATAACATTTTTTTAGGATAATGTTTACAGTTTTAAGTTTTTTTAATTTTAGTCATTCTATCCACTTTCTATGAAGTTAAGGTTCTATACCTTTTTCTTCATGGTTTTATTTGCTATGTGGTAGGTTTCATCATTTTTATTTTATATTTTATCATTTCTTCCTTTGGTAGCTTTATTTATTGTTATTTTTGATTTTATCAATATTGATTTAGTCTAGATTTTCTTAATTTAGTCAAAGTTTTGGTTTAAAAGGAAAAAGGTCTTAGGTTTAATTTTAATAGATAATTTTTCTTTAAATTTTCTTTTCTCAACCACTTCATTTATCCATTAGTGTATTATGGATCAGTTTCCATTATTTTTTATTTTATATAGTTTTTTTATTTTTTATTTTATATAGTTATTTTATTTTTATTTTATTTTCTTTCTTCACTTATTTTGTTTCCTATTTTTTAATTTTCTTTAATGCCATAGTTTTTATTTTCTTTAAATTTTTTATTCATGGGATTTTTCTTGTATTTTTTTAATTTTTTTAATATTTCACTATTATTTTAGCATAGTTTTCTAGTTTTCTTTCATCATTTCATGGTAATTTTTAATTTAATAGTTATCTTGTATTGTGTACAGCCAGGAAAATTATATTTTAAAATAGTCTGAGGATACAGGAGCAGGTTTAGGTAGTTATCTTCTTATTCTCCAAGTAAATTTAACCATTAAATTCATATTTTTTAAAGATAATGCTATTTACCCTTTTTCCTTTCAAATTAGGCTTATTCCAATAAGAATGCGATACCATAAGGCTTATAAAAATATGAATGAATGTTTACATCAAAATATTTATTACAAGTGGGATAACATAGTATCCTAAGATAAATGCTTGTTATTTGATTTATTTGAAAGGGAAGGAGCCATTGAAATTTGATCACGTTTTTCTCCCTTTGATGAATACTGTACACTCAAAGAAGTGAAATTATTTTTTGCAATCATGTTTGGCATTAATTCTCAATTTTCAAGATGGATGGGATCGGCAGAGATAAAACAGAGAACCTTCCTGAACAGATGGATGGATTGTAATTTGTTACTATCCTGAATCTAAATGGAGTTGAGTTCTTTTATTTTTCATGGCAGCTTTGTATTATGCATTCTAACAAACCTCACTGGTTCAACAGCCTGATGTACATGCAGCCAACATGGACATAAATGAAAAGAGCCGAAGCCCAGGAAATATAAGGAAAGAATGCTAGAAACTAAAGAAGAAAACCACGAAACACTTCATGCACCTGCTGTTTCGAATCCCGAGGTGATTTTCTGTTATAGATAATACTGAAACTTAAAACAATGCAGTTCATAAACAAGGACTATTTTTCTTTAGAATTTCAACCTTTTCTTTTATATACCAAGTTAGATTCGTGCATGCAGAAGCCAGGAACTGAAGAGCCTTTGGAATGGTTAAACATAAGCCAAAGTTATGAAACCAATCAAGAGTTGGTTGAAAAGATCCAAAGTTTACTTTGCAAAGCACTGTTGCCGTAAAAGGAGATTGTTGTTCTGAAACATGCTCAGGATGCTCGGCCAACCAACGTAAATATCAGCTTCTGGAAGCACAGTTGTATACAATTCAAGAAGCTGTGCAACACTTGCAGGATTCTGATTTAAGGTTCAAGATGGAATCGTTGAGAAACAATTTGGAAAGTATTAGAATTGACATTGCAGAATTGTTGAGAAAATCAGCCAAGGATGAATCCACCAAAGCATATTGCATCGATATTAATGCGAAACTCAGAGCTGATTTGAATAAGGCTAGGCAGTCTGAGGTCCTGTCAAAATCAGATTATGAGAAGCTTTATTTGTCTCTTGAACAACAGATAGCTTCCCAAAACAAAGCATCTCAGCAAAGGAGTGCACAAACAGAAACAGAAATAGAAGAAGTTGAAGTTGAGCAGATGGCTACTGCCCATTACAAAGCCTTTGGGAAAAGTTCTAAGAATGAAATAGTAGAAGAAGAAACTCCAGAAATAAGTAAAGCAAAGGCAGTCCAAGAATATATTGCACAGCTTGACAATGAAAAAAGGGTTGAATTGAATGAGGATGAAGATTACATTGTGTTTGATGCAGCAAAGAAAGTTCCTGCAGCCAAAAAATCTTCTGCATCTGTAGAATACAACACAGAATTTGGCACTAGCTTTTCCGAACCCTATGCCTTCTTTATCGAAGTCAAAAAACACCATTGCTCCAAGAACTTTCAAGAGGAAATCTACCGATTATAATTATTATGCATCATCTTCAAGGTCACATAACATGGAGTTTATTCAATTAGGTTCCCCGGAACCTGAAAGGAGGTATCCTAGTGATGACTCCTTTTATTTGCAATCCATGGGATCTCCCACATTTACTGTTCGGAAGACAAGCTCTTTCAAAGCACGTATTGAAAGATTTTTTCTGAAAAGATGGTCAAGAGTCTGTGGTAACTCGCCATAGAAGGTCAGACATAGGTTAGAGTTTAGACTCACCTTATAATGACTTCCGGACTAGTAACTTTCTATGATTATGCCTTTGTGTCCACAAAACAAAACAGTTATTTTATGTTTTTCATAGTACTTGTTACGCTTGCAAATTGTCCTTTTCAGACTGTATGCTTGGATGATTTTCACTCTAGTAAGAGATTTGGAAAATCAAACAATACCAGATTTCATAAATAAACTTGCGGTTTGGTAACATTAGAAAGTGATATTTTCTGTTATCCGATTAATAATGGATGCTAAGATTATGGATGTCTATCAACAACAAGAAATCCAGCAGATTTTGCACATTCCCAGGTATTCCTATAATGCCATGTTGGGCTGGTTGCTGTGGATAAACAAAGATCCAGCTCTTAACCATGAATGGGAAACGAGAATTCATATTGCCTATCCCATTTATAAGATACTGATGATGGTGTTGTTCTGTTTTATGGTTAATACCTTGGCAATAAAGTTTTTCTACTTCCGGATAATAGAGAGTTTGTTATATATGTTTGTTATATCATGTTTCTGGTCAGCCATTTCAATCTTTGTACAAGGAATATGGCAAGCTTGTTTCTTGTCTAGTTTAAGTTGTATTATTCTGTTGATTCTAATAGAACTTTGCTATGCTTTTTTGTGTTCACTGCTGTTCATCATTTCATTCTGCCGTGTTGATATTGTATCAATTGGTATCAAAGCAAGATACAGCCCTAGATCAGAAGCTTCTCTGCTATTGTATAGATGGAGCAAAAACGATCAACCTTATGTTTTGTGTAGGTAGGTTTTGACTTTATAGTGGAGCTTTTGTTCCCGCAGATTTGAACTTTTGACTTATCTTTCACAGGGAAAGTGTTTGTTTGCCACATCAGCACATTGAGCTGGTTTGCAGAACCATTTTTTTTTTTTTTTTAAATTTGATTCTACCAGCTTAGCATCACATGTACTCAAACAGTTTTTATCCAACTTAGTTCTTCATTTTGACTTTACAAAGATAGATCTAACTGGTTCTATTCTGATAATGATTTTATTAATGGGATTTAGTGGGGCCAAGCTAAACAATTTTAAGAGCACATGTGCAACACAAGTTTTAATTTGACTCAACCTATAGAACCAACTTGTAGAATCCATTTTTGGTTTTATAAAGGAATAAGAAATAGCTTTACCACATAAACATTTTTTAGGACTTAGTGGGACCCAGTTTAAAGGGTTTTTTAGAGTATTTGGGTAAAAGAATTTTAATCCACCTTAGCTTGTAAAACAAGCTCTACAAAAGGATAAGAAATAACTCTTCCACATCAACTCAAAAAGAAAATGCTAAATAGAACTAGCTTGTAGGGCCATTTTTTTTGTTCTATGAAGGACACATTCAATTGGCTCTACCATGTTAGCTCAAGAAAAAGTACTAATACAACTAGCTTATAGAACCACTGTTGTTCTACAAAGGGTCTGTTTAATTAGCTCTACCATGCTAATACAACTAACTTGAAGAACCACTGTTTTGTTCTATGAAAGGCTCATTCAAATAACTTTGCCATGTTAGCTCTTATATCCCATGCACAACAAAGCTTATTTTATAAAAAGCAGAAAAGCCGTAAGAATAAAAAAGCTTCATATTTTCTCATTGCCATGTTAGCCTAAGCAAAAGGAAAGCTCATAGTGAAGGATGTAAGTTTACTTTAATATCTCTTTTAAAGGCTAGAACCAACTTAGAACCAGATCCTATTTTTATATGAGCTACACCAAGAAAATGATGCCACATCAACAAGGCACATCATAAGTTTATATTGAAAGAGCTATTATGCAAAAAAGCTAAACATTGCATTGCTATGGAAATAAGCTAAGTCCCATATGAAAAAGGCAAGAGTTGTTGTTGAAGCTTAAAGAGTCATTATCTTCAATACAAATAGAGCTTATTTCCATGGAAAATAAAGGAGCCATTAGCACCAAAAATGACATGATAGATCTCTTTCTCCTCTACTAAGCTTTTAATGCTCACCTCAAGCTTATACTAGATGCAATAATGGAAGTTAAGATCTAACAAATATGGTTTCTTCTTCTTCTCTAGCTACTTTTCCAATGGATTGGAAATGGTTCAACATATTAACAACAAGTTGAAGAATGACTCTAAAAATGGCTAAAAGAATGATGGCTATAAATTGAAGTTGTTTTGCTTAGTTTGTGTAATTTTGGTTTTGACCTTGTGGTTGAAATAGAATTTCTTCTTCTACACTTCTCCTCTTCTTCTCAATCTCTCTCTCTATTTCTTCTCTGTAAAAGCTTTATTTTTTTTTTCAGAAAGCTTGGAAAACACTTGAGTCTCTATGTTGAGACAAGGCATAGTATTTCCTCATCCTTTATGCAATGAAAGTGGATTTATGTGACTTTTGATCTTGGTAGTTGTGCTTAGTCTAGGATTATAAAAAAAGCCTTGTAAATTTCTTTTGATTAATAAAATTAATCTACCTCCTAAGATCTATGATGAGGACATCACCCCAGCCCTTGTGTAATCCTTAATGTATCTTGGATATGTGTGTCTTCTTGTGTTGACCTATTGATGATGATTCCAAGGTGTTTTACTATGTTTGAGAGTGGTTTGGACTTATTTTGATGATTTTAGGAGGTTCTAGGAGGTACGGGGACTTTTTTAGAGGTGTTCGGAGGTTCCAGACCCTAAAACAAGCATATTTAATTTTGGCCCTAGCAGGATAGACGTCTACCCTAATAGTTAGATGTCTAATATGCATATTAGACATCTACACACTCTCAATATTTCTAATCCAAGACATGTAACATGATTTTAAGATGTCTATTCTAGCATCTCTACATACAAGATAGACATTTATTGTTCCCTTTAAATGTCTAAAGCAGATTTTAATGAACATCAAACTAAATGGCATATTGGAGGGAATATGAAAGGTCACACAAGAAGCTATAAATAAGAGTCCAAGGCCTGAGTTTGGGTAAGAGAGAAAGAGCAAGAGTGAGAGATTTCATAAGTCTCTTGAGAGCTTATGCAAGAAGTGTTTGAGTGAGAGGCAAGGGAGAGCACTTGAGAGAGGTTAAGAGAATTTTTTATAAGTGACTTGTCTTGAGCTTTAGCTCCATTGTGAGTAATTGAGGATTGAGAGGGAACATGTGTGGCCTATAAGATCCTTGGGAGAGGTTTAAGTTAAGCTTGGCTCCTCATCTTTTATGTTATTCTCTACATATTGAGAATTTTCTTATAAAAAGGAGAATTTTCTCCAATTCATTGCCTTGTTCTTGCTTCTAAGTTTAATTTTTCTTAGAAAGCTTGTGGAATGGGTACTTTTTGAAGTCTATTGAGGTAGGCTTCACATCAAATTGGTATCAGAGCAATTGGTTTGGAGGAATTCACACATAAACTGTTAATCTTCATCAAATTTTTGAAGAAATTTTTGAGGAATTTTAAAGAATTACAACCAGTTAGGGTTTGAAGAACCTAAGATTGGTAAAGATTTCTTGAATGAAAAGTATGACTCCGAAGAAGACTAATTAAGAACTTGGACAAGAGCTTCAAGAGATCAAAGACTCCTTTAAAGCTTTTTTTGTTGAAATGCAAGAAGTCCTTCCCAAGATAATGACCAGCAAACATCAAGATTTTGATGAAGCTTTAAGAAGAACTAAAGAGGAGATTGGAGAAGATAATCCTTTTCAATATATGTAAAGATCGAGAAGAAGAAATGATCAAAGGACTTCAATGAGGGAAAAAATTAGAACGCAAAGGTATGAGCAAAGGTTTCCTTTTCATCAAAATAATGAAAAAAATGATGATGAAAGTGTTGGTGCCAACATTGCCCATGCTAAGCATAGGGCCATGACTTACTAGTTGAATCACTAAGGTATAGTTTGATGATACGAATCCATTACTTGAAATAAATTATATGATACATAGGTGTGCTTTCAATGAGAGGTATCATGCAACCTTTAAATTATCATCATCCATCAACAAGCCCATTACCAGATCTAGTGTCCTAAATCCACATTTTCTATGATTGCGAAATCCAACTGCACTACTCTTCTATTTTTCTTTATATTTGTCTCATAACAATATAACTAAGGATTCAAATTTCAAAGCATTGGTCACTGTCAAAATTATTACCAACGGGCATTTCTCTTCAAGGAAAGATATTATCATGAGTGGATGTAACTTCTCTTACAATGAGGAAATTACAGAATACCACACAAAAGATTAAACATAACTATCTTGACTGACAATCTATTTCATATCATGGCTAGGTCTAAAAGGTTTGGCTTTTCTTTGACTATGAGTGGGAGAAATTTTGATAACTTTCAATTTTTTATTAGAAATTTTTATTACATCAAAGGAATTACAAAGGCTAGAAATCCTTAAAGCCAAAGAACAATAGTTAGAATAAGGAGATGGGCATTGTTGGTAGCTCAACATGAATATGGCTCAACCCTACCACATTGCATGGCAAGCTTGTGTTGTTCGTCAAACCCTAGCCATGTATATTATCTCACTTTATTGCATACATGATACTGAAATCATTGATTAGAATTTGTATTGTGTTCAAACTAGTGTACTATTATATTATAGTTGCATAATAGTGATGTAATTTCCTAAGTTGGCTTCCATACATAATTGTGAATAATGCTAAAGTGATTTGGCTAGCTAATCTAGCAATAGCAATGGCAATGATGAATGTTTTATATTTTACTATTTGAATTTGCCATATATAAAATTTCCACCTTGAGAATCGCTTTGATCTTTTTTATTTTTTTTCTAAACATTAATGATTCCTACGAGAAAACATGTTTTCTATAAAAATATTAGGTAAAAATATTACTTAACTTTGAAAATCAAGATGCTTTGCTTCTACTACCATTGGATGTTCATATCGCCCAGCCTTAGTTTTACATGGGTGCTCTTAGAAATAAAACCAACCTAGTAAACATAGAAACAAAGACAAAAACATGAATTGTAGATGAAAAGAGGTGGTAGTTCCAATGCTTACGTTCTAGTAGCAGATGTTTTGTGGGAAGCAGTGGACATTTCATGGATAATGTGGATGTGGTGGAAAATGTGGAGATGTGTGGACATAGTGGTAGGGATGTGTAGACATGTAGACGTGGTGGAGGTGGCAAACATGGGCATTTAAAGGTGTCAATGACAAAAGTGGATTATAAAAGACAGTATTAGGCAGCAACCACAAGAGGAAGGGGAGAGGATCATAGGCTCTTTGGCCTCTCTTAGGACCCCTCTCTTGGCCTCTCTCTTCCAAGCAGTAGGTAGTTGGTAGCGCACAATAGCAAGGCTCCTAGTGTTCACAGTAGTGGTAAGAGTCGACGTTAGCATTGGCAAGGAGGTGCGTCAACATCATGCAACAACGATAGTAGACATTGAAGTTGGCATGGTAGAAGCTGTAACTAGTGGTCAAAGTGTCCATGGTAGTGGTGGTCATGTGTGTGCATTAGTGGCAGGTAGCAACATGCATGTAGCGGTCTATGTGAATAGTAGCATGTGGTAGTTAGCAATTAATTGTAGGCAATGATAGAGGTAATGCACATCAGAAACTGGTAGAAAAAGTGATAGTGAAGGATAGCAGGTGCAAATGGCAACTATAGGCTATGTTAGGAACGGCAGCAACAATAGGTGCCAACAAATGCGAATGGTAGTAGCGATAGCGGGTGCCAATAGATGTGAAGGGCAGTAGCGATAGGAGGTGCTAGCAGATGTGAATGATGATGATGAATGGTGGTAGTAGTGGTAGCAGTGGCAAGTAGGCATGAATATCAACACATGGTGGCCACGTGTAGGTCACAATAGCATGTGTCAATGGCAGTAGCAACAACAACATGTGTTAGCAATGGCAGGAGGTACTAGCAAGGTGTGGTGGTGAGCAATGAGCAACAGATGGTGAATAGCATAAATGGTGGCATGTAGCAGTGCATCCCTGCGTAGCTAGGTTTTCATCCCTACATAGCAAGGTTTTCTGTCCAACAGTGGATGGCATTGATGGCAACGATGCTATCGGCAACAACAATAAATGATGCTAGCACCACCATCACCATCAAAGTTACCTCCTCCTCCATAGGCAATGATGAGAAAACCCATGTACACTAAGCAACATAGGTAGCCTTAGCTCAGCCAAAGCCATTAAAAGTCATTACATTTGTGCTTGTTTTGAGCTAAGTTATCGTTCCATTTTGTTATTTTTCTATTATGAACTAAGGGCTTTGTGCTATGGTTTAAACACAAAACCCATTTTACTTCTAAACCTAGATTAATCCTATCTAAGTTATCAGCTATTGATTTTTATCAATTCATGAGCTTTATTCTTGAGCAGACAGTTATCTTTCTACCCTTTATTTTTCCTTGTTAAAATTTTTTAACTTATCAACATCTTTATAAGTCATGAAACACTATGTTGCCCAAGTAGCTGAGACTATTCTTGAGCTTCTGTATCCATACAAGAGGCACCCTAGGCAATAGTCTTTCTAAACGATTTTTTTGGGTGTTGATGTGTTCAAAATTTATGCACCTTTTTGGCACTAGAAGAAGGGCCTATTTCATTTTTTATTCTTGATCCTATTTTGTTCTTATTACAAAATTTTTGTTTCTCTGAATTTTATTTTTCTTTTTTTTGCACTCCCTATTGAAAACCTCTATCTCCCAAATCCTTTATTTTTCTTGTCTTGTTGTAGTTTCATTTTCAAGTTCCTAAACCTACATTTCTTATTTCACATTTTGGGTGGTCCTTACTTTAGTCTTAAATTTGGTGAGGTGGTCCTCATTAATAACATTATTTTATTTAGATTTACTTTCTTTTACTCTTATATATTGCAATTTCCTATGTTCACTTTTTCAAATTTTATATATAGCAAATTTTAGTTTTCTATCAAAATTTATAAAAATATGTATATTATGATTAGTATTTCAATATTTTTTGTTTTACTTAATTTTATAGTTTTATTTTAGCATTTATGTTCTATAATTTTTTTTTATGAGTGAATCCTTCCAACAAGAATCATTTACACTTGCCCCTAACCAACTAGCTACTCATCACTTTACTTTAAGAAAACAATGAACCTCACATTTTCCAAACTTTGTCCCTAGAAGAATTTGAACTAGGATGGTAGCCAATCAACCCCCAGCTTCCTTGGTAAGAAACCCTTTTAACTTCACCAACTATCATGATATTCCAAAATCACTTCAAAACATAAATTTTTTCTTTAATCCCACAACCCCTACTAGTGATGTTTGCAAACATATACAATGTTTTGAAAATTTACTAGGCATTCATAACATTCTCCAAAATGCCATAGCATGTACGGTCATTGTGACAACTTTCAAGAGCAAAACCACCTAGTGGTTTTTGATGCTCCCTAATGCCTCCATCAACTCATGGACAGAATTTAAAAATAAGTTCCTACTTTAGTTCGATAAGTGCACTACCCTTGCCTTAGCATCAAGAAATTTCACAAGCTTAATAAAACTATCTAGGAAAAATGTCCAAGATTAAAATCTAAGATTCCTCCATTAACTTACTTATGAGCTAACTAAGATGCATTCGCAACCTAATGGTATCCTTAATTTCCACCTCTCTACCATCGACCCATTCTTCACCTATGTCATTAAGTTTGATCCCAACATAACAGAAATATAAGGAGCAATGCCTAAAGCTATTGTGTTGGAACAAATTACCTTGATGAATAACATTTAGACTCAATTTGGGATGATGAATGTTAGCAACCCTCTGAAATCTACCTCTTTACCACTACAAGTTTTCCCAATGAATAATACTTTGTTCCAAACTTCCACTCCTCTTCAAATGATTCAACATACCACTAGTTGTTTTCAAGGTTCCATATCCTCTTAATTTTTACCACAAAATACTAGTTTAAGTGACAATCAATCAAAAGCTTTGATCCAATCCATCATAAATCCAAATAGAATATCTAATCCTAATGCATTCACTTTTCAAACTGAAAACCAAATGACACAAATATTAAATTCATTTCAAAAGCTTTCCAATGAAGTAGTTGAATTAAAGCAAAATAATAATAAAGTTCCTATACAATCTGAAAGATCAAACACATCAACCAATGATGATTATTATTGTCTTCATAACACTACACAACTGATGAGAGCAGTTACTCTAGCGGTTACTCTAGCAGTTACTCTAATTACTTGAGTGGTTACTCTAGTAGTTACTCTAATTATTAGAGTGGTTACTCTAGCGGTTACTTTAGCAATTATTCTAATTATTAGATCAGTTACTCTAATTATTATAGTAGTTGCTCCCAAGGCTATAAATACAGTGCCCAAGCGCATAATTGGGAGGAAGTCTTTTAGCAGTCAAGTAGCGAAACTCTTATAGTCTATTTGAAAGTTAAATTATTTTCCAAGTGCCCATAGTAGGAG
>MNCI01019885.1:103803-135574 GCA_015680685.1 Gnetum montanum
TAACTTCAATCACCAGGAAATCAGTTGGATAGGACCAACCACACACAATGGTAACAATGTCCTCCACCAATTCTAAGGGAATGGTGATGGACTAGTCTACCAGCTCTAGTTGGATGTTGCTCTTCTTAAGTTGGGGTTGGTTCTAAGCTTGATACATCTCTCATGATATTAAATTGACTCCAGAACCTGAGTCAAGAAGAGACTTATGTGGTTCGTTCCTAGCAATTTGTAGATAGATTAAGAGACTTCCAGGATTAGTTAACTTCCTGGGAAGGTTGCCTACCTTGATCTAGTCGATTACAATATGTGTTTACATAACCATATGCGTTAAGCTCTGTTGGACTGAAGGGTGCTCCGAAGTGTTAGATGGTGGAGGAGTGTACATGGGCTCAACCGCTTATTGTTGTGAGAGCTTGTCTAGGCTTCTGGTTTTGAAGAAAGGTCTTCTCTTTTTACAATTGTCAGAACCAGTAGCGGGTTGAAAGTTTACTTCTCTCGTAGCATGGCATTGATGTGGTTGAGTAGGGAGTTTCCCTTGCATTGTTGGAGCAGGAGGTGTTGTTGGAACTATAGGTGGAAGAGGTGCAGATGGAGTTGGAGGATGGTATATATGTGGGATGTCTCCCAGAGGAGAAGAAGTCCTCCTAAAGTACTCTCGAACATGGTAGTGATGTTGGGGAGTTGTGTGACTCATAGAGTCACTTGGAGAAACTGGCTGCTGCATATAATAACCATATAGATCTGGCTGCCAGTAAGGGTACCATTATGTTAGATGTGGCATCACCCATGACTGTGGGTATTACCACTACTAATGTTGTCCGATGGGTTGTGGTAGAGTTCCACTTGGATAGTATGTTAGTGGTTGGTGGAACTGCCTTGGGTTACCTTTGGGATAAGGTAACCTTCAGGGTGTTTGCCATTGGTTAAGTCTTGGATTAAGTGCATACATCCCAGACTCTTGTAAATGTAAGATGATTCGACAAAATCCCTTGGGATGATCATAATGCCAGATCTCACATCCACCATCATTGTCTATTTCTGAATCCAAAACCACATCAGATATAGTAATTTCCCCCTTACCCTTGTTATGTGCAGGGCCTGAATTTCTCTGCTTTGTCTTATCTTTGTCACTACTTCATTCCTCCTTAGACTTCTATGATTTTCAAGACACTTTCAAGTCTAAAGTCTAAGGAATCCCACAATTGGTCCATCTTAGTTGATACTTTTGTTGTGAATTTTTGGATTGGCAAGGTTTTCCTATTCACCAACTCTTCGAGTGGTGACTCATCCTCCTCATCACAAAATTTCACTCCCTTATTTCAAATGGAGGGATCACGGTTGTATTCTTCTGCACTCTCTCTTTTTCATAGCTCACCTTCTTCTTTTTCTACTTGTTCGAACAAGTGATGTATTTCATGGGCTCTAAGTTCTAATAGTCTCCCTTGGGCATAAGTCCCAAGGGTTCTCCTAGTCGCATATCTTAGCCCATCTATGATGTGGTGGAGTTGATCCTACTGTGCATATCCATGGCCCGAGCAACAATGTAACAATGTGTAGTAGCGGGCCATGGTAGCGTCCAAGGGTTTGTGATTACCTTGTTTCTAGCCTTGGATCTGGTTACACAAATTAGACACTCTGGAGTACATTTGATACTTATAGTTGAAGAGTTATAACATCATACTCCACCTCCAAATGGTTACCGGTTCTAAAGACTGGTACCAACTCTCTGCTTCCTTGGTGAGTGTCCTGGGAAACAACTTAAGTTTTTGCCACTTGTTCTCTATGTTTTTCAAGGTGCAGGCATCGTGGAATGCCTATAATGATGCTATGGATCAGTGTTGTATCCCCCTTCAAATTGTGGGATGTTGTTCATGTCTAAGCGTTTGATCCGACTATCTTTTAAATGCCTTGTGGGAATTCTAACAGCCTCCGTTATGTCAAGCATACTTCAGGTTGCAAGTAGGGGTTTGTCATGATCATCTCTTTCATGACGCCTATGATGTCTTCATTGTTCCCTACATTCCCTTCATTCATGCTCTTTTCCTCTCTCTCGACTCTCTCATCAAGGTCTCTCATTTTTCTTACCTCTATCCTCACCGTTATGCTCTTCATGATTGCACCCAAAGATGGAAGGAGAGGGTGTGTGATGAGATGAAGGAGAAGAAGAAGGAGAACCATCTCCATGATGATGTTTCCTACCTTCTCTTCGACTGCTTCAGCCTTGATCATCGTGACAATCTAAGTGCCTATCCTTATTATGAGTTGTTGTTCCCTCTGTGAATAATTGGTGTTCATGGGGATCAGAACCAAGGTTGTGTATCGTTGATCATAGGTTCTGATACCAAACCTCCTTACCATTGTTAGGAGGAGGAACATCATTTGTTAGAGAACCCATTACAATGGGTTCCTCATCTCCTATTTTTCTAAGGACATGCGAGCCTTTGCCCTTCAGCAGTGTATGTTGGCTCTCCTACCTTGAGTCTCTCATATGTTTCACTTTTGTGGGATAATAATCCCTTGAGTCAAAATCATCCACAACGTATTTAACGTATAATTCCATCATGCCAATCTGTGCCAAAGCACGGAGAAGCATGTTAAGGACTGCCCAATCTGGGGGTAACACTATGTTACCATGCAGATCTCTCTAGTGCATCTATTCATCTTGATGGAAGATAAAAGTAAAATTAGGAATATACTCATCAGGATGAGTATATTCCACCCTATATTGTTGAGGAACTTGCGAATTTAGGCCAACTATTTCGTGTATTATCCCTAGGCGGTGAGTTTCTTTTGTTAGAAGACATTGTTATTTATCGGTGTGCTATTTTTACTGTTATATAAATTTTCTTTTAATTAACTTGAAGGTTCGTTTAGGCTCCCAACGATGTGAGTGATATCCTATGTTCTATTCAGTGCACAAACACTTAGTCCCCAACAATGACACCAATGATGAGTGGCGAGGTACCCCTACACTCAACCATACGAATACGAGCGTAGCATGCATGATCTAATCGAACTCCATAGACTAAGTTCCTACACGCCCCATGGAACACTTAGGGTTAATCATTCATTGTCTTCCCAGACTTGTAGTTGTCATGGTGTATGGTTAAGTAAGTCCGAGGTATATGATTTTTATAGTCTTTTATGTTTTATCTCCTATGCTATTGAGGTGAAGGGTTGAGAAACTAATTGCTAACTCTAACTAATGAACTAAGTCTAAATTAACCTAGCATTAGCATCCGTTTCGACTTACCGTACATACCATGAATTGATGCAACCGTGGCTACCAAACACTAATCATTGCTGGGATCACCATGCATAATGCACGTGCTTGAAGTGATCATACTAAGGCACTTAACTAGGAGGAAAGGGTTGAGAAAGCTAATCTAGCCTAAGTGCGATGAGCAGCTGATTCCTTGATTATCCATACACATCCTTAAATGCTCGTAATCAAGTCATACTCATTCCGTGTTTCTAGCCTAAGTGCGATGAGCATCTGTTCCTTGATTATCTGTACACATCCTTAAATGCTCGTGATCAAGTCGTACTCATTCCATGTTCTAGGAGTTTAAGGGTGAGAGAGAAAGTAATAAATAAAATTAAATAAAATCCTATTCCATGTACTACAAGGTTTATCTAGGAAGTTCGTCTTTATTGCCATACACAACTTGTGTTCAGGTAAAATGTTGCTCGAATAAAGATCCGTTCACTTTAGGACTCCTACTGCGGGCACATGGAAAATATTCTATCTCTGGAGTAATCAATCTGCCAGAGTTTTCCTACTTCTAGCCTAGGATGATGAAACAAGGGAGAGCCGCCTCTTATTTATAGATATGATGGTGCACCACGATATCGCATGGGATGCGATATCACGGTAGCTGTGATATCGCGGCCTATGTGATATCACGTCTCATCAATTGGTAATAATCAACACTAAGCTTACTCCTCAACAGAAAGAAGAACTACCGGAGGTAATAAATAAATGGTTAAAAGCCTTCACTTGGTCATATCTTGAATTAATCGGAATAGATCCTAGGATATGTCAATATAGAATTTACACTGACCCCTTCATGAAGCCTCGAAGACAACCACAGAGACAATTGAACCCTAAGTAGAAGCAAGTAGTTAAGGAAGAAATTGAACAGCTTCTCAAGGCTTGGCTCATATTCCCCATTACTAATAGCGAATGGGTTAGCCCCTTAGTTATTATGCCTAAAAAGGGATGCAAATGGAGGGTGTGCATAGATTTCAGGCTACTAAATATGGCAACATTCAAAGATCACTTTCCATTGCCATTTGTCAACCAAGTTTTAGACACCATCGTAGGGCATTGCTATTATAGTTTTCTAGATGGATATAGTGGATATAACCAAATATAAATAGCCCCAAAAGACCAAGCCAAGACTACATTCACCAATCCTCAGGAACGTTCACATACAAATAGATGCCATTTGGCTTGTGCAATGCCCGTACAATATTTCAACAACTAGTTGTAAGCATATTCCAACAACAGTTAGGGAATGACATGGAGGTTTTTATGGATGACTTCTCCACTTATGGAGAAAACGTTGATAAAGTCTTGGACCAGTTGGAGAAAATGTTAAAAAGATGTGTAGAAACCAATTTGAGGCTCAACTGGTAGAAAAGCCATTTGATAGTCCAAGAGGGCATAGTACTAGGGCACAAAATCTCACACATAGGAATAGAGGTAGACCCCAAGAAAATCAAAATTATCCAAGAAATTATCCATCAACTAGAAACTATCAAAGATATTCAGTCATTCCTTGGATACACTAGCTACTATAGGAGATTTATTGAGAACCTTTCAAAGGTTGCGAAACCATTGGTGGAATTAACGAAAAAGGACATACCTTTCAAGTGGACTAGGAAATGCAAATTATCTTTCCAAAATCTATAACAAAAGCTAGTAGAAACACCCATTGTACAAGCTCCTGACTAGTCCAAACCATTTCATATCATGACTGACACATCCAACTATGCTTTAGAAGTTGTACTTACATAGTTAGATGACTAGAAGCATCCTTATTACATCCACTGTGCAAGTAGAAGTATCGCTGGTGCACAACTTAACTATACTACCATAGAGAAAGAATTAATGGTTTTAGTGTTTGCACTAGAAAAGTTTAGACACTATGTACTGGAATATAAAGTATATATACATACAGATCATAGTGCAATCTGGTTCCTCATGAATAAGCCAATGGTAAGCCCTTGTATCATACAATGACTTGTAATCTTACAAGAGTTCGATTTAGCGATGATCAATTGCAAGGGAACCAAGAATGTAGTTTTTGATCATTTATCTCATTTGCAATTGGACAACAAAGAGGATGAGTGTCCAATTTTTGATCATTTCCCTGATGAATTCCTCTTTGCTGGTGTAGTGAATAATCAATCACCCATGGAGACAAATTGGTACAGTAGCATTCTTACCTATCTCCTCACCCAACAAAAACCACAAGAGTTAAACCTTAAGAACAAACAAAAATTTCTTCAGCAAGCCAAGTACTTTATGGAGATCCATAGACAAATTTACAAAGTGTGTCCCAATGGCTTGGTTCGATGGTGTGTTCCTGATATAGATCAATTGCGAGTTCTCCAAGACACTCATGAGGGTCCTTATGGGGGTCATTACACTAGGAGATGAATGGCCATCAAGATCCTTCTTGCAGGATATTATTGGCCTACATTATTTCGGGATGCCCATCATTTCGTCCAATCTTGTGAGTGCTATCAATGTGATGGGGGAATGACTGCTAGAATGGAAGGTCTACAACAATGGATCCAACCATTAGAACCCTTTGACATTTGGGGAATTGATTTTATGGGGCCAATTACACCAATGTCCAATGAAAAAGCTTATATTATTATTGCTGTTGATTGCCTAACAAAATGGACAGAAGTAACTACTGTTAAGGATTGTACATCATCTACAGCTGCATGATTTGTTCAACAAAAAATCATAAACAAGTTTGTTGTGCCACTTGCACTTATTTTAGACAATGGTACACACTTCACAGGTGCAAATTTTTAGAAATTAATGCAATTCTTAGGGGTTGAGCATAAATTGACTACACCATACCACCCCCAAGCAAATGCTCAAGTAGAAGTCATCAACAGGGAGATTATGAAGATATTGACAAGAACCATTAGTAAGTTTAGGTGAAACTGGAGCACTAAACTGAATGATGCTCTTAGGCATACTGCTCCACATGGAAACTCCCTATAAGCTACTCTCCCTATGAGTTAGTGTTTGGTAAATTACCAATGTTTCCCATTCAAAATAAGCTCCATAAACTATCCACAACATGTGACCTTAACCTTGACTTTGATCTAGCACAGAAACAACAGTTAGTAACCCTTAACTTACTAGATGAAAATCAATTAGTTGCCATATCCTCTAATGAATTGCACAAGGCCTTCAATAAAAAAATTTATGACCTAAGAATTAGAAAAGTTAAATATCAGCCAAGAGATCAAGTTCTCTCCTAGAATCCCACACATGTTCCTACTAAATTTCAAAGACTATAGAAAGGACCTTATATTATTTATGCAACTTTTCTTTCAGAGGCCATGACAATATACAAACCTAAGAGCCTAGATAAGAAATGTTTGGTCAACATGCAACAAACGAAACCTTTCCAGGAGCTTAGGATAGCCAATACACATGATAACTCTCTTGATGGAAAACCTTGCTCACTCTTTTGAATCTACTCCTTCCAACTTATTCATGGGGGAGATGGCCACCTATGCTAACCGTTCTAGGCCCTCAATTCTTTTTGAATTCTTTTTACAAATTTTTTGTTTTACACATTCTTTCAACTTTTCTTATGTTTGTGTTACACCATCGTTCATGTTTTTACTATTTCTTTGTTTGCTTGATTTAATTTTATTTGTAATCTAATATGTGCTCATGATGGTGGATTGAATTATATCATATTGATTGCTAATGTTTGCTTTTTACCTTTGAATTATGATTCTGATATTAAGGTATGGTTCTTTTGGTAAAATAGGCAATGAGTCCATACCATCCACTCATCCATACAACTCTATGGTCTCCTTTGGCTTGAAACTATACAATCCCCCTTTTGTAAGTAAACTTGTAATGAATTGGTGTCTAGGTATTTTTCAAACCAAGGAAAGACTCAAAGGATGAAAAGGATGTGACTTCAAGGGGATTTGAAGCATTGGTGTTGGCCATTCTCTTGGGTGCTTGGATGCTTTTTCTTGGGGTTTCTACCATTCTGACATTGTTCAAATATCAAGAAGCTAGGTAAATAAAAATAAGTCTTTGCATGGTGTGGTTCTCATGCATAAACATAAAAAAAAGAGAAAAAAAAAGAGAAAAAGGTGAGAATTCAAAGTACATCCCTTAGACATAATAAAGCAATATAGGCTACAAGAACTAGTTATGGAACTGGAAAGAGATGTTACCCATGCCTAAAGGTTCCCTTTAACTAAGGCCCTTTCTCACTTCCTACTTCTCCATCTCACTCTCCTTAGAATGGTGGTGACTCTTTGTGGAAGCATTCTTGTTGCTTCAAGAGGATGGATTGGTCAAGTGTGTTGATACAAGGTCACTGAATGTGGTTTGTTTGAGTCTGGATTTGGGATGAGTTCTACTCAATCACATTAACCATAAAATACATAAGGGACTTTACACAACCTTGTTCTTGGGATTTCATTCCATTCTCTCATCTCCATCTTTCTCCCCATTTTCCACCTCGTTGTTGATTCTATCATTAGTCTACTTTTGGGTTGATGCATTATTTTTCTTTGATGAATTTTTGTGGGTAAGTTTTTAACTCTTGCTTCCAAATGACATTCCTATAGCCTACGAACTCTTTGGTTTGTGGGTTTTTCAAGGCATAAAGGGCATGAGCCTGCTTTGTGAGGACCCACTGGCATTTCTTTTTGGTGAAATTGTTAACTTCTTTTCCTTAAACATTTCTTGGAATCAATCATTTCTTGTTTCATCTTCATCCATGACATCCATTTTATTGGCATTGTTGTTGATATTTTTCATCTTTATTGTTCCTCATGTTTTTCCATCTTATAGCTACTAGAGGTTCACTCTTAGTTGTGGGGGCCCTAGCACAAAATTTTTAATTTTTTCTATTTTACTATTCTCCTAACCCCTACACCTTGGGTAGTCACTACTAATAAATATTTGAACCAGTTTTTGCAATAACCACAACTTAGCCAATGTGCCTCATACTGAGGTAAGGTATCAACTGCATTGTGGATTATCTATCTTTGCTCATTTGTAACTATGTTTTGCGTGCAAATGGCGATCATACAAACAATGGATTGGGCTTGGAGGAAGCACTCAGGATAGACTAGAACTAGAGTATTTACAAAAGGAGCAAGTTTGGTGGTGTGGCTATGAATAAACAATGAAAGGCACAATCTCGGCATTAGCAGCAACATGCTTCATCTTCTTCTCTCTCTTTCTATTCAAACTGCCAAATAAAGGCTTGGATGTCATTTATCTATGAGTGTTAACTACAATGGTCATGAACACTAATGTTGTAATATGCTTATTGATCCCATACCTTCCCAATATTTTGTAAGGAACTCAAGGACAAGTTTTCATTCAATCGTGGGGGTATGATGAGAGCAGTTACTCTAGCAATTAATTTAATTACTTGAGTAGTTACTCTAGTGGTTTTTCTAGTAGTTACTCTAATTATTAGAGTGGTTACTCTAGTAGTTACTCTAGTACTTATTCTAATTATTACAGTAGTTACTCTAGTGGTTACTCTAGTAGTTATTCTAATTATTAGAGTGGTTACTCTAGTAGTTACTTTAGCAATTATTCTAATTATTAGAGTGGTTACTCTAATTATTAAAGTAGTTTCTCCCAAGGTTATAAATACAGTGCCCAAGCACATAATTGGAAGAAAGTATTTTAGCAGTTAAGTAGTGAAACTCTTGTAGTCTGTTTAAAAGTTAGAGTATTTTCCAAGTGCCCGTAGTAGGAGGTTAAAGTGTGGATGGATCTTTATTCAAGCATTGATGTACCTGAGCACACCATTGTGTTGGCAATAAAGATGAGCTCTTTGATTCATCCTTGCAACACTTTAGATTTGTTTTCTTACGCATTTCTTTCATTTTATTTTCTTATGCATTTATTTTATTTTATTTTATGCACTTTACATTTATGTTATTAGCACACCAATTCATTTTGATCAATTAAGAAAATCATTAAATTACACAAGCATGACCACTTTGAGCATGCATGTAATGCTTGGTAACCCAATAACGATTAGCATTTGGTAATCCTAGTAGTGTTGCATTGGTTCAGGATGTGTACGGAAAGTGGGAACAGATGCTAGTGTTAGGATTAGAACTTAGTTAATGAGTTAAATTAGTCACGTAATTACCTCTCTCCTTCCTTACTAGCCTAGGAAATAAAAACATAAAAGCTATAAAAATCATATGCCTCAAGCTTACTTATTCATACAATCGTGACATACAAGTAAGCTTGGGAAGACAACAATCAACCAACCCATACTTGTTCCACAAAGGTGCATAAGCACTTAGTACTTGGAATTCGACTAGATTGTGTGTGAAATGCTCATATTCGTATGGTTGAGCATAAGGGTGCCTCACCACTCATCAACAACATTCTGAAAAAGCTTGTCCTTAATTTTTAGCATTATATGGTGACAATGCCCAAAGTCAAAAAAATGGGAAAACCCCAATTATGGTCTTGAACATACCTCATGAAACAAAAAATGAGGAAGTTTCTTTATTTGAACAAGTCATGATAAGTGATCCCAGCCCACATAGAACTCACTACTGTAGACTTAGTGATGTCATGAACACCACCCAATAACAAACTAGGAATAATCCTTATACTTCTCCAAACAAAAGATTTCCTAGTCAAAATATGACAAATAATCAAACTAGGCCATCCTAAGCAAATGACCCACAATGATCAAACTCCCCTTATATACCTAGAATAACTCCACCTCAATAAGAAGCCAAAGATGAACATAATACCTATGATCTAGTTGAGGATTTGAAAAGGGTTAAAGCCCACATTTTAATGTATGATCTTCTACATTTTAATGAAATGAAATATGTGATTCAAAAAATAGTTAACACACCTAAAATCAATAAAGAAAAATATCCAACAATCGAAAGGCAAGTTTATTTTGCAGAAAGTCCTAATGCGTTATTAATACAAAATGCAAGAAACTTCATGTCAAACAATAAAGATCAACCTCCTTTCCTAACAACTTTGATTATTTTAGGAAAGAATGTTAATAATTGTTTAATGGATTCTAGAGAAACTATTAGCATCATGTCACTTTAGGTATGTAAAACATTAGAATCATAAATGCTACCACAAGCAAGAAGTGTGATACAACTTGATGATCTAATGTACCTGTAGTAGGGTCATTAAAAATAGCAAAAGTAAAACTTAAACAATACCCTACTTTTACATGTTATATGGATATTTTAGTAGTTAATATGTTACCCACTTATGGTATGCTTTTATCTAGGAATTTTGGAGGCTTTTTTAGGTCAGATTTCTAATAATTATTAATTCCTATAAAAGGAAAATTTGAATATATGGTTATACCAAGAGAAGCTTTTTATAAACAAGTGATAACAACTTTCGATCAATAGAATATATATTTGGGAAATCAAAATATCAATCTTTTTGTTGGAGCTATTGATCTAGGACTTGGAAAATATTTTATGAATGATGATGTAGTTGAAACTTTAGGCATAGACCCTTTTGTGTATACATATTCTACCCAATATTACCAAGATTTTAGAGAGTGTGAAGAAGTTTATGAAGATACTTCACCATATCACCAACATGATGGAAGAACATTTCTTTTTAGTAACCCACCACTAATAGAAAATAATAAGGATATAAATGAGATTCTAACCAATGAAACATTAGAAGATGAGCCAAATTTTGATGACGATCATTGTTAGCTTGATGAAAAGGTTGATTTTTTAGATTTCACTAATTCAAAAACTTGGATACTAAGAGTGGATGGTGCCTCTTCGAAGAAAGGATGTGGAGAAAGAATAATTCTTGTCCCTCCTAGCAAAGCTTCTATCCTTAAAGCCATCAATTTTACACAACCTATGACTAATAACATGATTGAATATAAAGCACTTATACATGGGATTAAGCTAACTCAATACTATGACATACCCAAACATAAGATATATAGTGACTCTCAACTAGTAGTAAATCAAGGCAATGGAATCTTTGACGATAAAGATGTCACCATGAAAGCATATAAAGCTTATATTCTTGAAATTTTTAAAGAGTTCAAACACATAACCATTGAACATATACCAAGAGAAGAAAATTATGTCCCCAACGCACTAGCCCAAATGACCACTACTTTGGATGTCCCTTTTAAACACAATCCTTGGGATTCATAAATTATTATTGAAAAAGTTAAGTCTTATTCTATTCCTGATAATGTATTTTCTTTTCAAGTATTTGATGATGATAATAATGTTTGTAAATTTTTATTTTCTATAGTAGAATTTAGTGATCAAGGAGATATATCAAACGATGTTATATTGTTAAACAAAATATCTCCTGAAATAGAAATTAGGGAAGCATGATTTGAAAACTTACATGCCAAAACCATAGACTTATCTAAAAATAATAATTGGAAAATGTTAGCTAAAATTGAAAAGAATTCAGATTTAAAAGAAATGACAACAATACCCTATGAAAATAGGAGTTTGTTTACATCTAGATGAAAGATAAAGCTTGGTTGAATTGCTACATGAGTTTAATGATGTTCTAGCTTGGACTTACAAAGATCTTAGAACTTTCAACCCATTAGTGATGATACATATAATCCCCCTTAAGCCAGAAATGAAACCATTTAGGGAAAAACTTAGACATGTAAATCCAAAGATTGAAGCCCTAATGAAAGAAAAAATTAATAAGCTCCTAGTATCCAAAATTATTTACCTTGTGACACATTCAAGTCGGATATCAAACTTAGTGCTTGTTAGGAAATGAACTGGCAAGTTAAGGTTATGTATTGATTTTCATAACCTTAATACTTCTTACATTAAGGATAATAATCCACTTCTTCTTATTGAAGAGCTATTGAAAATTGTAAATGGTGCTCAAATGTATTCCTTTTTAGACAAATATTCAGGATATAATCAAATCTTAGTGAATAAGAAAGATAAGTATAAAATGACTTTTACAACAAAATGGGGAACTTTTCAATTTACTAAAATGCCCTTTGGTCTCATAAACACTAATTCTACCTCTCAAAGAGCTATGGACAAAACTTTTGAAGGGCTAATTAGGAAGTGCATCATTATTTACCTAGATGATTTAACCATTTTCTCCAAAGATCGAGGTACACACCTTAGAGACCTTAGAAATATTTTTATAAGATGTAGGTGATTCGACATCACCTTGACTATAAAGAAATTTGTCTTTGGTGTTCAAATTGGTAAATTTCTGGATCATATAGTAACTAAGGAAGGGATTTTGATTGATCTTGAGTAGGTCAATGCAATTTTAGAAGTACCTTACCCTTTATCTAAGACTGATCTAAGGGCTCTCTTTGGAAAAATTAACTTTGTTAGACGATTTATTCCCATCTATGCTAAATTGATTAGACCATTGAATGAGATGCTTAAGAAAATAGTAATATGCATTAGAAAGACAAAAGAAAGAATGCTTTCCTCACTATTAAAGAGGCCATTATAGATGCCCCTATCTTGGCTTCTCCTTGGTATGAAAATGATTTCCTCTTATATGCTTTTTCTAGTGATATTATTATTGTTGATATCTTAACCCAAGATGTAGTGGATCAAGGTGAGACACCCATAGGTTTCATGTCTGCACCTTTAAAGGATGCAGTATTAAGGTACTCACCCTTAGAGAAGCAATTGTATGCTGTGATAAAAGCCTTAAAGAAATTTTGCTACTATTTGTTAAATGCAAAGGTTTTTGTCATTGTCCTTGACCCAGCCACCATTTCTTTAGATAAATGACAAGATCCTACCGAAAAATGTGCTAAATGGGTTATGAAGTTGCAAGAATATGATATTCAATGGAAGGTAGCCAAGTTAGTTACAGGAATTGGTCTTGCCAAGCTAATTGCCAAAACCTCAACTTTAGAAAATCGCAATGCAACCAAAGATAAAGAATCAATTCCTCTTAACATAATATCCATTAATAAGAGAAATGATATCCCATTTTCTCCCAATTAATTGCATGATCCATGGTATGGTGATATTAAAGTTTATTTAACCTTCCATCGTTGTCCTTAAAATTTACCTAAATATAAAAGAAAAATTTTAGTATCAAAATGTTTCAAATTCACTCTAATAAGTGGTGAATTTTTTAGAAAGAATTTCCAAGGAATATACCTTAAGTGCTTGAACCAAGAATAGGCTAACAACACTTTAAAATAGCTCCTTGAAGAAGGACATATAGGATACCACTCATTAGTTCATAAAATCATGAGGGCTAGTTATTATTGGCCCACTATAATCAATGACACTTACAACCTAGTTAAAACTTGTGTCCAATGTCAAATATTTAAGGGTAAAGATCCCAAGAGTTCAGGCCCTTTACAACCTATAATAGAAATTGGACCATTTGCACAATGGAATTTAGATTTTATTGGAGTGATTAATCCTTTGTTTGATACCCTACACAAATCTATATTAATAGCCACTAATTATTGCACACATTGGTTAGAAGCAAAAGCAACTAAAACTACATCATCTCATGAAGTTATTCTCTTCTTAGAAAATAATATAAGTTTTAGATATGGGTATCCTTATGCTTTAATAGTTGACAATGGACCTGCCTTCATCTCCATAGAGTTTACAAATTGGGTTAGAGAGCATAATGTTCTTATCAAGGCTATAATCAAACATTATACACAAGGTAATGGTTTGGCTAAGTCCTCTAATAAAATTATATTAGATGAAATTAAGAAAATGATAGCCCAATACCCACACACTTGACGTGAATAATTAAAATGGGTAGTTTGGGAAAATAGGATTCATTATAAAGAGTTGATCAAAACTACACCATATGATTTAGTGTATGGAAAAGAACCAATATTGCCAATAAATTTGAAAATCTTGACATATCAGTTTTTCTTAGACTGTTTACCAACTAACGAACATTCTATATAATGTACATATGATATTTAGAATTTAGAGCTTAAAAGGGTCAAAGTAATTGAAAATCTATTGAGTCATCAATAATTTGTTAAAAAATGGATTGATAAGAAATATGCAATCAAAGTGTTTCAAGTAGGTGACTTGGCCCTTAAGAAAGATAGAGCATATGGGCAAACCAATCCTCAAACTAAGTTTTCTCCTATGTGGTTAGGTCCATTCCAAGTTACAAATGTCATTGGCCCTAATGTTTACAAAATTGCTAATTTGCAAGGATATAAATTACATAAAAATTTTAATGCATTTCATCTAAAGCATTTGTATCCAGGTGCCCCACATGGACACCTAGTAGATCCTTAGTTGCATATTTTCTTCCCTTTCACTATGCATTTCATTTGTATATAGTTGAATTTGCATATTTTCTTTGCATTTCCATCATTTCTTTCTTAGCATAATGGCTTTGGTTTGATTTTTTCTTTTTATATGATTTTAGTAATCATTATGATCATTTGAGTTACTAGGCATTGGGTCATCATAACACCATTTTAAAATAATGCAAGTATAATGCTTCTTATGATATATCATATTACTATTATATAAATTCTCCTTTATATGATATAAATAATATTTACTAATCCTAGATAGTGCACCTTTCAACAAACAAAGTCCTTGGCAATGGCACCAATGATGAGTGGTGAGGCACCCCTATATCCAACCATACAAATCACAAAGCGTTCACGCACGATCCGGTTGAATTCTATGGACTTTATAGTTTCCGATACACTAGTCTTTTAAGAAGTGAACCTTACCCTAAGTTCATTTGTTGTCTTCCTGATTACACTTATGAAGTGTAATGGTATGGTTAAGAGTAATTAAGGCATATTATTTTTATCATTTTATGTTTTATATTTCTAGGTACTTGAAGAGAGAGAGAGAGATAGATAGAGTAATTTAATGACTAATCTAAATTAACTAACTATGTAGTCTCTAACTAATCCTAACATAAGCATCTGTTCCCACTTTTCATACATGTCCTAAACCCATGTATCCACTGTTGGGCTACCAAGCACTACACTACTAGGTGCACCAAGCACTAATGTTGCTCGGATTACTAAGAGAATACATGTTAAGCTCAAAGCGATCATACTTATGTATTTAATCTATCTAGCTTAAATTGCTTAATTATCTTAATTAAATTAATTATTGAAAAATATTAAATAATTGATTGAAAACATCAAATGCATGAATGAAATATTTAATCTATCCCAAAATTCTGCAAGGTTTATGAGAAAGCTCATCTTTGTTTCTACACAAAATGTCGTGCTCAAGTATAACAATGCTTGAATAAAGATTTGTACACTTAATGACTCATGTTGTGGGCACTCAGGAAAATATTCTAACTCTCAAATGGAAAAATTGTAAGAGCTTTGCTACTACTATGATAAGACATGCCATAAATGTGGTTGATGAGGTCGTATTTATAGGAAAAAGTAGATCCTACGTTGATAGAGCCTAGTTGACACATGAAATTATGCATCACTAGGGCCTACTTGACACATGAAATGATGTGTCGATGGGGCCTCATCAATGAGGCCTAGTCAATGAGGCCAATTCAACAAGGCCTAGTTGATGTAGCCAACTGCAACTCATCACTCATGAATGCTACAATCCTATTTTCATCTAAAAGATTCAAATTCATGAGTTGTTCTTTTTGTACTAAGCTTTGATCAAGGTTAGGTTCACTAATAGTAGCTAGAGTATGGAGCTCTACTTGGATTAGAACCATTGGCAACTTACCATAAACTAACTCATATGGTGAGTACCCTATAGGTACTTTCCAGGATGTCCTATAGGCCCATAGAGCATCATTCAGTTTAATGCTCTAGTCCTTTCTAAACCTATTAACCGTTCTAGCAAGTATCCTAGTAATTTCTCAGTTAGTTACTTTAGCTTCATCATTTTCTTGTGGATGATATGGTGTTGTTAGCTTATGGTTCACCCCAACTTGTTGCATGAGCTTTTTAAATATACCACCAGTGAAGTGAGTCTCATTGTCTGATATGAACATTCTTGGTACTCCAAATCTATTCACCACATGCTATTGGAAGAATTTGACTACTATCTTCATTGTACAATCTTTTATTGTTGCTAACTCTACCCACTTCACATAGTAATCCATATTCATAATTATATATGTTTTTCCATTCAACATTGGTTGTATGGAACCCATAAAATCAATTCTCCATATGTCAAAAGGTTCAAGTGGTTGTATCCATTATTATGGCCCTTCATATCTATCCATAATTCCTCTAACCCTTTGGAATTGCTCATAAGGTTGTGCAAAACTATGGGCATCTCTGAACAAGATAGGCCAGAAGTATCTTGCCATCATCAATTTGAGTGCTAGTCTATGCCTTGCATAGTGGCCACCACATGGGCCTTCATGATTCTCTTCTAAAAATCTCTATTGGTCACATTCTAGTATGCACCATTTTACTAGCCCATATGCATAGAGCTTGTATAGATTTCCATTAAATTCCATATATATTTTTACTCTGTGAAGGAATTTCTCTATTCATTTTTGACTCCATTCAACTAGACCCTCTTGTGTTGATAGATAAGTTAGATGTTCTATGGTCCATGGCTTCCCTATTAAACTTATAGCCTATACTATTTTGGTGAAAAAGTTCTTATTGGGGAACTAGTCTAACAAAGGTTCTGCTTGATCTTCAAAATCCCATTTTAGCCATGATAGATAATTGGCTGCCACATTTTTTGTTCACTTTTTATCAATCATCATGACCCCAAATTCTTGTAGGATAACAAGCCATCTAATCACTCTGGGACTAACCACTAGTTTATTCATGAGGAATCAAATAGCACTATGCTTAGTATGAACAAAGATCTAATACTTGAAAATGTAATATCAGAACTTCTCAAGTGCATACACCGCATCCATCAACTTCTTTTCCATTTTTGTGTAGTTTAGTTATGCCCTAGTGATGCTTCTACTAGCACAGTGTATGTAATAAGGTTTTTTCTCATCATCTAGTTGTGTGAGTACTACACCAAGAAAATAGTTTAAAGCATCAATCATGATGTGAAAAGGTCTAGACCAATCTAGAGCTTGAAGGATTGGTGTTTCAACTAGTTTTTTCTTTAGAGCTTTAAATGCCTTTTCGCATGAATCTATCCATTTGAAGGGTTCATTCTTCTTGGTGAGTTCCACGAGTAGTTTTTCTATCTTTGAAACTTTTCTATAAACCTTCTATAATATCCCATGTGGCCTAAGAATGATCTCATGTCTTTTACTATCTATGGCCTTTGAGTGATATTTTGTATCACTCTATTATTTGTAGGATCTACTTCTATAACTTTCTAGGAGATTTTATGTCCCAACAATATATTGTCGAAGATCATAAGATGGCTTTTCTACCAGTTGAGCTTGAGATTAGTTTCAACGCATCTTTTTAGTACCTACTCTAACCAGTCCAATGTCTACTTGAAATCTAGCTCATATGTCAAAAAAATCATTCATAAAAACCTCAATGCCATTTCCAATATGCTTCTAGAAGATGCTTAGTACTAATCTCTAGAAGGTGGCTGGTGCATTGCAAAGATAGAAGGGCATCTGCTTGTAGGAAAATGTTCCTCATGGATTGGTGAACATTGTTTTCTCTTGCTCTTCAAGCACAATGAGAATTTGATGATATCCATTATATCCATCCAAAAAACTATAATACTCATGTCTTGCAATGGTGTCCACAACCTGATCAACAACTAGTAGAGAGAAGTGATCCTTGAATGTAGGAATATTTGACATCTAGAAGTTAATGCAGATGTGCCATTTTCCCCCCTTCTTTGGAACAATTATTAAGGGATTGACCCATTTACTATCTGTAATAGGATAGATGAATCCTACCTTTAGCAATTTCTCCAACTCTTGCTTGACTACTTCTTTTAGTTTAGGATTGAGCCTTCATTGGGGCTAGCATCATGGTTTGACTGTGACATCAATATATATTCAGTGTTAAAAACTTCATTAATCAATTATTGTGATCTCATCATAAGACCACACAAATGTTCTAGATCATCTATTAATCACCTCTAACAACTTCCTCTTTTGTTCTTCTTTTAAAGTTGAATTGATTATTATCAGCTTCTTGTTGTTTATAAATGCATATTCCAATGTGGCTGATAGGGCCTTTAGTTCCAATAGTTTTGGTTCCATAGTGTCTAGGACCTCCAAGTGTCCCTAGTATGTCTCTATTTCTTGACTGATTCATGGGTAGGAGTGTCTTTCCCTTAATTATCCTAACTTATCAATCTCTTCAACGTAGGCACTAATAATTTATTCTACTAGTTTAGTGTATTTATTGGATTTAGTTTCTTCATTTGTGATCAACCACTAGGTGCCTTCCTATTGTGTGACTAACACATATAGACATTTTTGCACACATATTTCTTCTACACATTTATTACAGACCTTGGTATCCTCTTATCTAATAGCCCATATTCTTTACATGCAATTGCACCCATTCTCACTATATGTGATACATGGAATTCTTTATCTTTGTATAATACCAGCTTTTTATTCCTTGGAAATCTACAAGGACAAGTCATGAATCCCAAGATTAGCATCAACAATGCTGAACTAAGATCTTTCCATGATAATTGGAAATTCTCCCTTATTTTTCTCCATAAGAATGACTAGAAAATCTACATGGTAGGACCAACCACTAATGGTTGTAATCATGTCATCCACTTGTCCTAGTGGAACTATGATTGACTAGTTTGCATGCTCTAATTGAATGTTACTCTTCTTTAGTAGTAATAGATTTCAAGATTGATACATGTCTTGTGAAATTAGGTTTATTCTTAACCTGAAATCAAGTAGAGCTTTTCATAGTTTCTATCTTGCTATCTGAAGGTAAACTAAGGGACTTCTTGGATTAATTTATGTTTGTAGAAGGGTTTTTGCCTTTATTCAATGAGTGATTATTTGAGTAAGCATGATAATTGTGACATTTCGATTTCATGAAGATAGAAGATTGTTGTATTCAGAAGGATTGGATGTGAATGGGATGGAAGTACATGGGTTCTCCATCCATCAAATATTTTCAGGACTCATTCAAAAGAACAATCGTTCCCTAGGTTGGGATTTGTATGTAATCACCTCCTCTTACATACTAACCATCCTTGTTGCGCTCTTCTACTATAGTTGTGATGGCAAATCCCCTTGCATGATAGGAGGTGGAAGCAATGGTAAAGGATTCAAGTGTTGGTTTGAACCAGCTATTGATGGATGCATCTACGAGTTTGGATCTATTCTTGGTAGCACTGGTCTATCGTACTTAGTTGGGTAATATTATGGATTCCAAATAGAAGAATTACTAAGAGAGATTAGATGTTGTACAAAATATCCATATGCATCTAGCTTCCTATATGGATATTGTTGGCAAGGTGGTGGCATGACCCATGATTGGGGTTGTTGCCACTGGCAATACTACTACTCTTGGGGCTGTGGCAAAGCTTCGATGGGATAGTATGTTGGTTGAAAATTCTACCTATAGTTACCTTGTGGATAAGGTAACCTTCTGGGCATTTGTTTCTTAACAAATCTAGGATTGATTGCATATGCCCATGTCTCCTGTAAATGTGGCATTACTAGACAACATCCCTTGGGATGTTCATACTAGCACATAGTACATCCTTCCTTATCAATGGAGCTTGTGTCTAAACACTCAACCACTATGGCCACTTTGCCCTTTCATTCAAAATATTTCTTCTTTTTCTTATCCTTGCCTTTTCCAAAGGCTTTCTCTATTCTCTCCTTCATAATTTTCAATGCTATTGTAAGTTTTTCATCAACTAAGTCCCACATTTTCTCTGCCTTTACTATAATGTCAGTTACAAATTTCTAAATTGGTAGAGTCTTCTTTTAAATTTCTAGTTTCAAGGTTTCTTCCTCTTGTGGGTCACAAAATTGTACATCTCTTTTCCAAATGGATAGGTCTCTATTATATTCTTTCACTAATTTCCTCTTTCTTAACTTGCCTTCTTCCTATGTGACTTGGTCAATCAATCTTTGGATTCAATGGGTAGTCATTTCAAATAATCAACCTTGCGCATAAACCCGAAGGGTCTCTCTGGTCTTGTTCCATAATCCATCTACAATGTGCCTTAGCTATTCTCGTTGTGAGAATCCATGGCTTGGGCATTTGTGCAACAATGAATAGTACCTACCCATTACCGCAACAAGGGTTTCATGAGTCCCTTGCTTTCATTCTTGGAATTTTTTCCTTAAATTAAACACCCATGAGTAGGTTTGATATTTTTTATTAAAATTCTCTACCATGGTACGACATCTTCTAATTGATTTAGGTTCAAGTGATCTGTACTAGCTCTCAACCTCTTTCACAAGTGTTCATGGGAACAACTTCAACTTCTGCCAATCACTTTCAATATTTTGTAGGACAAAGGCATCATGGAATGCTTAGAGGTGGTGTTGTGGATCAACATTATAACCACCCTCAAATCTTAGCATGTTATTCAAATCAAGCTACTTGATAATGCTATCCCTCACATGCCTAGTTGGTATATGTACAACTTCCTAGATGTTAATCATGCTATGGGTTACCATTAGGGGTTCATCATCATGATTGAATTTGTGTGCTCTATTGTAGAGGTATGTCCTTATATGCTCATCCCTTTCCTGATCCTCTCTTTGGTCCCTTCATCTTCTTCATTCATAACCTTCATCTTCTATATTGAGTGCCTCGGACAATGGTTATGATGATCATGAGTCCTCCTTTTCTCCCTTTTGTGGTCTCAATACCTTTGTCTCCTTCTATCAGAGTCCACCAATGATCATGATAATGTGGATGAGGTGGTAGAAGAATAGTGTTGGCTTTTCATCCTTTCATGACTCTAGTATTCTCTTCTATAGGATCCAATGGAAACTCTTGGCCTTGAGTCTTTTTTATACTTGGAGTCAGTAGCCTCCCTCTTGGGTGTCTTTGCTAGAGTCGAATGTACTTGAACTTTCATAGGTTCTTCACTAATGATAGGCCTTTTTAAAGACTCTTCATGATTCCGGTGGAGTTGTTCTATAATAAACACATTAGTATCTAGTTCTTTCAAGACAACAAAAGTGTTAGCCTACTTACCTTTGTTGAGTACATGCTTGATTTTCATGGAAACATCTCTCCTCATTTGCTCCTTTGTGGATTCATAGGACCTTGGCATGTGCTTAGTCAGATGGTACCCTTTTAGAATTTGATTCAAATTCATTCTCCTTAAGCTAGTTTGGAGCATATTAAGTCCTGCTTGATCTGGAGCCAAGGCTATGTTTCCTTGTATGTCTCTCCACCTCATTTAACTATCCTGATGAAAGATGAAAGTAAAATCTGAATGATAAGGATTAGTGTAAGCATATGTAATTATTGTTTGCATTGGCATCCCCCATTCTTCTTCATCATTGATTCTATCACTATCCCTTTTTGTCTCTTTGGTAGGTGATGATGTATCCTTGTTTGAAGTCATGTTGTGGTTTAAAAATATTTTGTTAAGTGTGCTTAATTATTTGGATTATGAATTTTAACTTTGAATTCTAATACAATGAGTTTTATGAAATCAATTACTTAGCATATATTAACTTTTCCATAGCAATGGCACCAATGATGAGCAGTGGAGGAATCCAACACCCAACTATGCAAGTCACAGATGTTCACACATGAATAGATTGTAATCTGTGAACAAGGCAATGTAATTATGATAGTAATTGGTTTAAGTTTAAGACCATTTTCTTCCCATGTAGAGCTAGTGAAGTCTATGTGTATAGTTTAGCTCATTGTGAGGTGTATGATAACTGATGTTCTTGGGCCATTACCACTCCTAGTGAACATGATGAAATGAAAATATTTTTTAAGTCTAAGTAAAAAAAGAAATGAATCTATTCTATAATATGGTGATGGGTATTCGTTCTTGATTTTCTGTACAAGTCTTGAGCTTATGTAATCATTACAAGAATTTCCAAGTATTTTGCTACAAGGAGAACCAAGTGATACTACTACTGGATTACCAAATGATCACACTTTACACTTGAAAAAATTTTAATCCATTCCACATACTAACAATAGTAAAAGTAAAGTGCATGGGATAGTAAAAAATTAACTAGGAAAGTAGTAATCAATAGTCTAAGTGAAAATAGTAAACATTATTCTAAGTAAAAAGTAAAATAGAAAAATGTTTCAATAGTATGAAATAGCTCAATCTTTATTGTTGGTCATACTTGCACCCAAGTACAACATGTTCAAATAAAGACTTTGTTCACTAAGTCACACTACATTATAGGCATTCACATTTCTAAGTACTTAAGAGTAAATTTAGAAAAAAAAATTGAAAGAGTTCTATTACTATAGACTGAATTCTATTGCATATCTGTGTGCCTAAGTGCTATATTTATAGGCTAGCATGCACCTTATGATATGACATATGCAATGATGTAGCTAATGTTACAATATCGTAGTTCTACAAAAATTGACTTTATCACTTGTCCTAAGAGCAGCATGCCTAAATGAAAGAGTTCTATTACTATAGACTGAAGTCTATTGCATATCTGTGTGCCTAAGTGCTATATTTATAGGCTAGCATGCACCTTGCGATATCACATATGCAATGATGTAGCTTATGCTACAATATCGTAGTTCTACAAAAATTGACTTTATCACTTGTCCTAAGAGAAGCATGCCTAAATGACTAGCTATGGGATCATTAGTCTTCTATTCTATCTCAATTGACCATTTTGAACCTAGTATGTACTTATATTACAATTATTTTGAGGTTTCAACACCCCCTCCAATATAAAATAAAATAAAATTTAGAACAACATTATTTGAGAATGAGGATGTGACACACCTAGTCATCTAGTTATAGTTTTGATATTCATTTACCCTCTCAAAATTATGTTTTAAAAAGAACTCCTACATTATGAATTACATATAATTAAATAGCTTTGAAAGGTTGCCAATAAGAGATAACTTAGTTAATTATCTCATCTGACAAAGAATTTTAAGGCATGAATTTATCACTTTAAGAACCTTAATGTTTGAGATAAGTTATTGTTGAATATATGTCTTACAAGTACATGTAATCAAATAATTTCTAGGTGCTCAAGTGATTAGCTCATTGTCTTGTTAGCTAAGTGTTTGTCACTTCACCTCATACTTGAGTCATTGTTATATTTCTCTATGGATATTCTAATGTCTCATGTTAGTTGTATGTCTTGAGGTGTACATATAATCAAAATATTTTAGATGCCAATGCCCACAAAAATTTATCTAATTTATATATAATGTTGTGTTTGTCAATAAAAAAACCAAAGAACCTTATCCAACCAACCTTTAATGAAGTAATAAAAAATGATGATGTTAATGAATTCAAAGATTATTTTCTAGGAAAGGTGTTCATGTTAATGGATTATATGCAAATCTTCTTAAATGAGGTGGTCCATTCATGTAGAAAGCAACTTGTAATCTTCTTAATAAAGGGCTTCAACATGGTTTGGATCATTGTTGGGCCTCTAGTCAAGCAGTCTTGCTTTTCAAAAAAGGAGATAGGATAAATATTAATAATTATTGATTAATTGTAATCAATTCAGCTTTGACTAATCTTTTGGGCATTATTTTAGGGAATAAAATTAGTTCATAGGTAGAAATACAAGGTCTTCATGCTCAATCACAAGCAGGCTTTAGGAGGAATCATTCTACTATATACCATGTAATAACTTTACATTATTTTGTAGAGAAAGCAAAAAGGTCCAACCATACAACTTCTATTTACTTTGTTGATTACTCCAAGGCTTACGATTCTATTGTTTGAGATAAACTTTGGAAGAGATTCAATAGCATTAAAATTCTACAAGATCTCCTTTTTGCTACTAAAAACATCTATGAGATGGTTAAAATCCTTATTGAAGATAATCTTAATAGAGAAGGAACAATTATCAACACCTAAATTGGAGTTAAATAAGGCTATCCTTTGTCCCCTACCTTTTTTTGGCATATTTATAGATGAATTAGAAGAATGGATGAAAAATGCTTCTAATTATGGTATGCTAGTGAATGAATTATTTTTGAATATGCTTCTCTTTGTAGATGATGTGGCCTTGATTACAAAATCAACTACAAGATTAGAATATATGCTTTAAATTGATGATTACTACAATCATTCTATTTTATGATACTAGAAATAGAAATTACCATTTTTTCCTTGATATATGTGAATCTTATAAATATTTGGAAGTTGAATTTGCAGGTAATGATAGTTAGAATACCCTTATTTATCAAAGGGTTTCAAGTGACATGTGAGCTCTATTTACTCTAAGAAATAATTCTAGTAGGAAACAAATTTTGGCATAGGAGATTAGAAGGAAACTTTTCCATAGTTTTGTCGAACTTGTATTATTATATGGGTGTGTTGCCTATGGACCTTTTTTTCTACACATAATTGGAAAAGATTAGAACATGTTCAAAACTAGTTTCTTGTATGTGAATTTTAAGTGAAGATGCAAATTTCTTGTGATATCTTACTTTTAGAAGTAGATTTGTTTCCTCTTGAAGTTGAAGCTCTTTGTCAACTTATTATTTATATTTAGAAGTTAAGTCATATGGAGGAAGTTAATTATGCTAAGGAGATAATGAATGCAACCTTCATGGCTTCAATCATGGAATATTATAATAGAGGATCTTCCTTTAAAAAGAAGGCTCTTCCGAAAACCTATAAAAGAGAAAGTCTTGGCTAAAATTTGGTTGAAAACTTTAGGGAAAAACATTTTTATTTACATTATATTAGAGGAGGTTTGTTATCTAGTACTAAAAGGTATCTATTCTTATTTATTCTTATTCATTTAAGGAATGAAATTGCAAGAGCAAGAATGAGCTCTCACTATCTCCTTATTAAGACAATCCATTAGATCAATTTACCAAGGGAAGAGTATATTTGCAAATTATGTAAATAAAGCATATAAGATGAAGAATATATATATTTTTTATTTTGCCCATCTTTAGCTCATATTTGATTGAATTATACTATTAATTGTAATATACTAATTACTTTCTTTCAAATTGACTCTATGTTCTTGAGGCATTACATTAATAATATTTTCAAATTTCTTCAAAAAATATCCTGAGCCTTTGTAACCATCTAAAAATCCTTTGTGATTTCCTAGATATAATAAAAATTTCTAGTTTTCATTTTCCAAAATGTTTGAAAAATTATTAGAGGCTAACCTACCCAATGCTTGTTCTATCTAATTTTAAGGCCAACAATTATATGCCAAGGTCTTCTACATTAGTTTGTTGCTTAACAATGGGGCACACAAAAGATGGTGATGTGAGTGCATTGTGTGGACCGTTGGTTTAGTGATCCTACTACACAACAAAAGTGTCGGGAACCCAAAATAAATAAATAATAATATTTAAAAATTCAGAGTAATTAAATCATTGAAGAAAGTCTAAAGAAAAAGTTCACTGATTTATTTTACAAAGTCCAACTAGCCCACTTTGGATATTGTACCTATGTGCTACACAATCAAATAAAATTCATGATCTTAATTTTGTGAAACCTTTTTTCTTTTTTCTTTTTTTAACTCGGTAGAGCATGGTACACCGCGACCATGTGTGTCGTCAATGAGTTATTTCCAGAAACGTCGCCCATATACATCTTCAAAATGGGTCAAAATTAAAATTCTTATCTCCCTTTGTATTCAAAATATAACCAAAAACCTTATCCGACAGCAAAGACTATTACGAGACTTAAGGGTAAGCAAATTAGATATATGAAACATTGGCGCGAAGAAAAATTATTTTCCTGGCACACCCACTAAAAAATGTTGGGCCAGGCACATGGGATTGGTGGGCATTTTGTGCCCGTTGATGGACGTATGGCAAACCGTTGCATGCTGATCACTGCTATTTAAATGGAGGAGGGCTACTCCAACTACAATCAGCAAACTCAAATTTCCTCCTTTTCGTTGATGCTGCTGCTGTTTTTCCTTCTTCTTGCACGCATTCTGACGTTCTGCATTGGTCTGATTGATTCAAAGGTTTGCAGATTTGTGCTTTTATTCTCTCTTTTTTCCCAATTTCATACGTCTGGTTGAAAGAATGGTTAGTGTGTTTTTATTGTATTTTTCTGTAAATTTTCTAAAAGGTTCACTGTAACTGTACTTTCCTGTTGTTGTGTCTGTCCTGTTGGGTTTGCGAAATAATAGGTTCTTTTTTTGATGGGTCTTGATAGTTTTACATACACTTTTACCGGTGTTTTAGAAATTTTCTTTGATGGTAGATGTAGACTTTGGTCTATAACTTAATATTGTTCTTGATTTTTTTTTTTTCAAATAATTTTCAGGGACTTGCAGAGATTCCGCATTCGCCCGATTCGATCTTTGCATCAAAAGAGGCTTTGCTTTGTATGCCTCATGGGTTGGTTGGTCCTTTAAAATGTTACTTCTCTTTTGTAATGAAGCTAGGGTCTTCTCGGTTTTTTAATCAAAGACTTGTGAAGGTTACGTTTCTTAGGATATTATTATAGAACATACAGTTTGGTTAGTCACTATTGTTTCAGACTTTCAATGTAAATTGTGTGCAAATCGGTGCTCGCTAATGTTTTAGGATGATTGTGTGTTTTTGCAAGTGCTTCAGGTATTCTGTATTCATGATTGGCCTTTTCGCTTCACTCTTTGTTTAAATATTTGTTTATGATTTGCAACGATTTATCTGGAAGCCTAAGTGTTCAATAACTGTGTTGATTTTCGGGGACATCTCGAATTCATTGCGTTAGCTTTCTTCATCGTGAAAAGTTTTAATGGCTTTATCTATTTTAAGGTGATGCTTCTGAATGGAAAAACCACTTGTGTGAAGCAGATGTTTAGAAAAAAAACGGTGTTAGTTCTTTGAGGCTCAAATTTGTGTGTATATATATTACTTAGCAGAATACATTATTTTGACCTTTGATATATATCACTTGTTTCTTCAATTCCGGGTACGCTTCATGTAAAATTGTAGAATACACTAGTTGATTATTTTGATGAATTCCTTTTTTTTTTAATAGAAATCTTAAATCAGTAATATAGAAAGGCATTTTTATTAAGCAAATCGTATTTTTATTAAGCAGTTGTGATTTAATTTTTCTTTTTAAATATTGGATGCTTGCTTGCAGTAGAAATGGCTACCAGTCATAATAGTACTCCTTCCGAAGTTCTGCAGTCTTATTTTAAAAAGAAAATGTCAATAATTGTGGATGAAGTTCCTCCGGTTCAAGAAGCTATAGCAATTTTCCAAAACATAATCAACCAGAGCAAACAAGGCAACAGTGAAAGACCCCAAAAAGTTCCACATGACAACGTGAGTACATTCTTTCATCTGTGCAGGAGTTAAAAACATAAAAATCAAATCATCTGAGTCACTGGGTTTGGTTACATTTGCATATACGTAAATCTTTTATTGCATGTTTAACAGAGGCCACTTCCTGCAAATATAAAGGCTTATCTCTACGAATATATAATGAAGCAACGACTGGAGGGATTTCCAAAGTGTGCCATGCTTTCAGATTTGGATGAAGTCAATAATGCAAGACTTGTTACAGATGAACAATATATGGAGCAATTATTAGAAAAGCAACAAGACTTCCGAATGAGGGAGAGTAGATTGTTTGCTTCAATGTATGAACATTTTACAGCCACACAGGAGTCTGTAGGTTCTACCAACCCTGAACAGAACTTGGCAATTTCTGCCGAAAGTCTGTATCAGACTAACCATGAAGCTGTAAGAGAGTTTGATAAGTATGAAGATGAAACACGGTTTGATGAACATGAAGCTGCAAGAGGAAGGTTTATTGACTACTGCAACCCATCAGGACAGTTGCAGGCTGATTTTGAAGCTGCAATTATTGCATCCAATGAAGAGCAAGGGCATAGTGGTGGTAAGGATGTTGAACAAATGAAGGAAGATGATGCTAACAAATCTGAACAAAAAATAGGACTTTCCATAGCTCCTAATTTAGAAGACGGTTCTGTCTCCTCTACTGTTTCTAAACCATGTTCAAGAGGCTCAGACTTGATGCAGAGAATGGAAGACGTTGATGCTGAGATCATGCCTGCAAGGCTTGTTGCAGGGTTTTTCATGAAGGAGATGGAAAACGCAAAAGCTGTTCATGCCCAACTGATGGAGGAAAATGAAAATCTCAAAGATGAATTAATGGAACAAAAACATGCAAACAAAATCCTCAAAGATGAGCTGAAAACAGTGCAGGGCTCCGAGAGAAAGGCCAAAGACGAGCTTCTTATGATCAACCTTTCTCTTGAAGAGAATGAAAAGTTGAAGAAAAAAGGTGGCAGAATCAATCAAGACATACCCAGCAAGAGAGTTCTGAGAGAGTTAAAATACAATGCCTTGAAAGGACCTGGCCAGGAACAGGCATTAATGAAAGCAGCACAAACTGGATTCAAAGTTCCAGAAATAGGAGTAGAAGAAGAAAGTGCTATCCAGCCTGATTCATCACCGCAAGAAAATGTTGTCCCAGTAGCAGCTCCTTCAACAAAGCAAGAACAGTGGGTAGAATTAGCACAAAATGGAGCAAAGTTCTGTTCAACTAACCATAAAAATGCTGCCATCAAATCTATTTCAACATATCAGGACAAGGCTGCTGCGAAATCAGCACATACTGAATTCAAAGCTTTTTCAAAGCAGCATGAAACATCAGTTAGAAAATCAAGTCAAAATGCTTCCAGATATGCTCCAATGGATGCTGATGGTGTAGTCCTTCCAAATCCTCGGACAACTTTACGAACTTATCTTGAGTTGGAAGATGATGCTGATTACTTTCCAGAGGAGAAAAAAGTTCAGGGTTACATGAAAAGACAAGTTGTATCTACCAACAATACTAAAGTTTCAGAGATGAAAATGATAGGAAGAAATCCACAAAAGAAGCCTGTAAGACGTTCTTTCTGTGTTCCTGCAAAGGCACGTAGATCTGAAACAGTTACCATGCCTGCAAATCTGTCTAGATCTCAGTCAATTCCGAGAGAAGCAGTGCGTACTTCTGACTCTGCAGATTTTGTGCAAAACGTTAAATTTACAGGGTTGCCTGCAGCTCATTTTCATGACCTTTGTGAAAACCGACCTAGATCCAGGTCATTTGCCAAGGAGATGAAGGCTCTTCCCAGGTCTTTATCAAGGAGATTTTCTTTGTGTGTTAAGAAGCCAAAAAACCCAGAGTGACGGACTTGTTAATGAACTATGGATTTTTCTGAAACTTGTTTTTGGTTCCTACATCTCTAGTTGTATCTACATTATTTACAAATGGTTATCCATTGTGAATCGGTTGTTTTGTAGCCCTTATAGTTAAACTTGTCTTTTATCTCTATTTTTGGAAAGTTCTATTTTACATAGTAGAATGCTGTGATAATGAAAATCAATCTTTTCTCGGTCTTTTCTGCTGTAAAATTCCTGATCTCTCGTTAATTTTGTCTCCATGAGGTTTCTGCGTTGCCTTTACATAATTCAGATATCTACCGAATCCCAGTGAGCATTTCAATGTTAATAAATGTGCACCTCTGAAAATGTATTTAGTATGCACTATTGTGCATATTAACATTCAAAATCGATTTAATCTTCGTTCTGTTGGTTTTCGATAGCCCTAATGCCGACTTGTTAGAATTTAAATATCATTTACAGAAATTATTCTGATAAGATGTTATAGGTCGTCTTAATCATACTTTGAATTGTACTATAAATAAATCTACAAAGCTCTCAATTACAGTTGCATTTTCTGACATAAACACGTTTACCACTTGGAAAACCTCTATGTCTAAGATCTCCAAACTCTGGATTACAGAATACTTTAGAGTGGAAATGTTTTCTTCGTTATCTATCATGAGTCATTTCACTTCAATCCTCCAATGGTCCGTTTCTTAAAACTTTTTCTAGGCTAGAGCAGCCAATTCCCAAGCAATATTAGTTAGACTTTATTTTATTCAAGAAATCTGGATTCTCTAAGACTCTCATTAGCTGGCAATTTTCCATATCATATGTCTTCCGTTTACAGTTTCCTTTTAGGGTTTCATGGTAAATAATGCTTCAAAGATTCAGCATTTATACAAGATTTATTTGGATCAAACTCATGCTAACAAACAATCATTACATTCACATTATGAAAAATATCATGACCATATCTTAATGGAAGAATAAAAAAGACATTCATATTTCTAGGAATATAAACATTACCATAAACCTAGAGGTTAACAATTTAAATGTACTTGTAATTATTCCTTTAAGTTTTGGCATCCCCTACTTTCCATTTTTTTACATTCATTGTCTTAAATCATTGCCTTATATATTATGTTAAGAAATAACTATAAATTATTATAAATAAAAGACAAAACTTAGTTCAATCACACTTGGTTTTTAGGAGTAACACTTTCTCTTATAATACAAAGGAGGTATTACAACTTATCTACATTCTTTCATGTTACTATTTTATCTTAAAATGATAAGATTCCATTCTTACTTAGCTAATCATTGTTTGCATCTATGTATCAATTATTACATATAGAAAATCAATTTTTTCATTAAAATTTCCTATTCTAATGCATTTATTATATAGCTAGAGTGTCCTTAATCATTATTCAATAACCTTCTCTTTCACAATCTTATAAGACTAATGAGAGTTTCTTTATTTGTAACATATTAACAATGAGGTGTTAGCCTATTGGTAAGACACTTGATTTGGAAGCTCCATGCCATTGGTTTGATTCTAGTGGGTAATGTTCAGTTATATAAAGTTTTAATTGGACTATATATCTTGGGGTGTACCTAAGTTTTAGTTATTTTGGGTTTCAAGATTCTCGTGTCCCTAGAGTTCAAATTATACTTGAGGCATACTTATGCTTTGCTTAAGTTCTACCAAAATATTGTGTTGACAATGAGGTGTTAGCCTAGTGGTATGAGTCTTGAATTGATGATGAGTCTAGATTTCAATAGTAGTAAAGCTCTTGCATTTTTTCTATTCAAATGTTAGAATTTTTTCCCTAAGTGCCCGTAGCAGGAGTCATTGAGTGTATAGATCTTTATTCGAGCATTTTTGTACCTGACCACGATAGTGTGTGCAGCAATAAAGACAAGCTTTCTGATAAACCTTGCAACACTTTGGATAAACTAGCTCTTTTATTTATGCATTCAATGTTTTCAATTATTTGTTAATTATTCTCAATTATTTCACAATTATTTTCTAGCAATTCGCGATATCAGATTATTAAGTGATGAGACGCGACCTGCATGTGCCGCGATATCGCGGCCGCCGCGATATCGCGTCTTCCCCTGCGATATCACGTACACGATATCACGGTCCGCCACCATATCTATAAAATAGAGGCGGCACTCCCCTCATTTCACAATCCTGGCTAGAAGTAGCGAAGCTCTGGCAGATTGATCACTCCAGAGTTAGAATTTTTCCCATGTGCCCGCAGTAGGAGTCCTAGAGTGAACGGCTCTTTATTTGAGCAGCTTGTAACCTGAACCCAAGTTGTGTACGG
>MNCI01019885.1:141850-181306 GCA_015680685.1 Gnetum montanum
AGCGTAACATGTATTCACTTGGTAATCCCAATGGTGTTATCACTTAGTATGCCCAGTAGCATAGCATTTGGTCATCCAACAGTGGATACGTGAGTTCAAGATATGTATGGAAAGTGGGAATGGATGGTAATTAAAACCCACTAAAACACATAACAAATCTTTATGAAGTTGGGCATAGCAAATCTTCATGAAGAGTACGTTGTGGATGGATATGACACTTGGAACTATCATCCCACTAAAACACAATGTAGGTGAGACAAACATCAAGAGAGACTCCATGAAGCCAAAGGGAAAACATTACACTAACCCCTTGTTCCTACTAGATCAAGAGGACAATGAGGATCCTCCCTTGGAAGGTTCTCAACATGAAGAATCTTCACCCCCTACTAATGATGGTGAGGGTGTAAACTTGACCTTGCGATCAACTATTGATAAACTGGGTTTAAGGAAGAGTGGTAGTCAAGGTAGGGACTCAAATGAACATTGCAATAACAAGGGATCTAATGATGGAGATTGTAAAAAGCATGAGTGGTGGCGATGGCAGTCCACCTTCCTCTTCATCCTCTCCATTTGATTTTGAACATTCCTCTTCATCTGATGATTTTCATAGAAGCCCCCATCAAAACAACCATGATCAAGGTGATCGACAAAATAATAATGATCGTGAAGGCCACCAAAATCAAAGGGGTGGCCGAAACCATCATCGACATCACCAACGTAGTGATGATGATGAGCCTTTACTGCCAACTCAAAGTATGCTTAACATTGCAGAGGTAGTAAGAATTCCAGCTAGGCATATAAAGGATAGTTAGATCAAGCACCTAGATATGAACAATATTCCAAGATTTAAGGGGGGATACAACTCTAATTTGTAGACACATCTGCAAGCTTTTCAAGATGCTTGTGCCTTACAAAACATCAAGAACAAGTGGCAAAAACTCAAGGTTTTCCCAAGGACACTCATTAAGGAAGCTAAAAGTTGGTACCAATCCTTAGAACTAAAATCTATCCAAAGATGGAGTACCATGTTAGAACCATTTAATGACAAATATCAAACGTACTTCAAAGTATCTAATCTGAGAAGGCAAATCCAAGGTAGGAAATAAGGAGCACATGAACCCTTGGATGCCACCATGGGCTGATACTTTTCACTCCTACACAGATGTCCTGGCCATGGTTACTCTTAGATAGAACAACTTCACCACATCATAGATGGGCTCAGGGTAGAAACAAGAAGAACCCTTGGGGTGTATGCACAAGGGAGGTTGTCTAAAATGAGAGCTCATTAAATACAAAGGCTAATTGAGTAGGCATCAAAATAAGAAGGTGAGCTATGAAGAAGGGAGAGTGCTAAAGAGCATAATAGGGATCCATCCATCAGAAAATGAGAGGTCCGATTTTGTGATGAGGAGGAATCACCACTTGATGAAACGATGAATAGAAAGACCTTGCTTATCCAAAAATCTATTTTTGACATTTCAACCAAGGTTGACAAGTTATGGGACTCTTTGAATGAAAATTTTCAAACCACTTTGAAAATTGCTAAAGAATCCAAAGAGAAAAATAGTGATTGTAATCGTAGATGATGAAAAGCAGCTGAACATGCCTACCAAAAAGGTAAGGGCAAAGTTTCTATAGTAGAGAAAGTTGTGGAGTTTGACTCCAATGATGAAACTGAATGTGACATCTGTTAATATGAACATTCAAAGGGATGTTTCCCTATGGTGTTACACTTACAAGAATCTAGAGTGTACGTGTTGAACCCCTACCTAGCACGTAGGTAAGCTCCAAGACGATTACCTTACCCACAAGACAATTCAAGATAGTTCCACTAGTAACAACAAGCTTACTACCCAAGTGGAACTCCTCCACAACCTTATGAACAATACCAATAGTGGTACCAACCACAATCGTGGGGAATGCCACCACCAAGGTAGCAATACCCTTATAGGCAACCAAATCCATACGAGTACTATGTTCAACAACCTATCTCCCCTAGAAGTTCAGCAAGTCATGCATCATTCCAGCATCACTATTACCCTCCAAAGTACCACCGAACACATTCAACATCTACTCAAGGGGAAAACCCATATCCGTATCCTTATCATCCTCTACATCCCGTTGCACCTACACCTTCACCTTCAACTTAGTTGCCTCTTGCTTCATCTATGCAAGGTGAAATTCCTCCATAGCCATAGCAATGAAATTCTACAAGGGCTGTACACTCACAACCAGTTTTTCAACCAAGTGATCCAGATAATCGATCAAGGAAACAACCTTTCTTCCAGCCCAAAAATCCTCTCCAACCCTCACAGTCTACTTCAACTGATCGCCATGCATCTCTAGTATCCTCATCCTCTGCATCAAATACCTTTGAGCACCCTTCAAACCAAGTGCCATCTAGGATCTTCACTGTAATGCTAACTCATGCTATTTTTGACTAGATCAAGGCTAGCAACCTTTTTACAAAAAGATCTGATCTAGGAAGTTTGCTCATCTTTTATAGATTGCTAGACAAGGGCCATGCAAGGCTCTTCTTAACTCTAGTTCTGGAGTTAACCTCATCTCCCATGATATGCACAAAGCCTAGAACCTACCACCTCTTAAGAAGAATAACATTTGTTTAGAATTAGTAGATTAGTCTATTACAATCCCTTTGGGATTAATGAAGGACATTATAACCACAATTTGTGGATGGTCTTATCCTTCTAATTTTCTAGTAATCAAGGTGGACAACTATAAAAGAGACTTTGACATCATCATGGAAAGGGCTTGGTTAAGCAAGGTCGATGCACAAATGGGTATAAGGGACTTATCTCTTGAAATATCTAAGGAGAATGAGTTAAGAAAATTTGAGAAGAAGCGTATTTCATGCATTTCATATAGTGATAATAGGTGCAATTGCATGCAAAATATTTGGTCAATTAGAAGCACATACATGAAGGCATGCAATCAATGTGTGTAAGAAATTAATATTCAATAGTGTCTATATGCAATAGCCACAGAGCAAGAAGGCATCCAGTGGTTGATACCTAATTCAGATAGCAACACAATATGCATGGAACCAACTAAGAGTTTAAGTTGTGCATATGTAGAAGGCATGGACAAAATTGAACAAGTTCATTTCCAACTCTCTAATGAAGATGATGATAACTGTTGGGGAGAGTTGGAGATCCTTGATCACTTCATGTAAGAGCCATTAAAAATAAAAAATTTACCAGTCAAAATGGAGTATGCATTTTTAAAGAATGGTAAATTGATCATCATTAATGCCAAGGTTTATCTTGAACAAAAAGAAAAGTTGTTGAAAGTGATGAGTAAATGATCAACAACCTTTGCTTGGTCATATCCAAAACTAACAGGAATTGATCCAAGGATATGCCAACACCACATCTACATTGACACAACCATGAAGCCTAGAAGGTAGCCACAGAGGTAGCTAAACTCCAAATTGAAGCAAATCATTAAGGAGGAGATAAAGCAACTCCTCAAGGCAAGGTTTATCTATCCAATTGTGGATAGTGAGTGGGTTAGTCCACTCGTAATTGTATCAAAGAAGGATGGTAAATGGTGGATTTGCATTGACTTTAGGTTGTTAAATATGGCAACATTTAAGGATCACTTTCCTTTGCCATTTGTGGATCAATTATTAAACACCATATCCAGGCATTGTTATTATAGTTTCTTGGATGGTTATAGTGGCTATAACCAAATCCAAATTGCACTAGAATACCAAGCCAAGACAATATTTATGAGTCCCTAGGGAACTTTTGCATACTGTATGATGCCATTTCGCCTATGCAATGCCCCTACAATATTTCAATGCTTGGTCCTTAGTATCTATCAATAAGAAATCGATAGTGGTGTTGAAGTTTTCATGGATGACTTCTCCACCTACAGGGCTACATTTGAGCAAGCCTTAGACCAACTTGAGCAAGTATTGAAGAGATGTGTTGAGACAAACCTATGGCTCAATTAGCAAAAGAGTAATCTCATGGTCCAAGAAGGCATTATGCTAGGGCACCAAATTTCATAGAAAGGATTGAGGTAGACTTAGAAAATATAAGGGTTATCCAAGAAATAACATGCCAACCAGAGACCATCAAATATGTTTGGTCATTTCTTGAACATATTGGTTACTATCGGCACTTTATTGAGAATTTCTCTAGGATTGCTAAACCATTGGTAGAACTTACAAAGAAAGATGCATTGTTCATTTGGACCAAGGAATGTTGAAATGCATTCCAACAATGAAAAGAAAAACTTGTAGAAAAACCAATCCTATGAGCACCAAATTGGTCTAAACTATTCCATATCATGACAGTCACATCTAACTATGCTTTGGGAGTTGTGCTCACACAGATGAATGATAAGAAACATCCATATTATATCCACTACGCAAGTTGAAGCATTGTGGGGGCATAGTTAAATTTCACTACCATGGAAAAAGAATTAATGCCAGTGGTGTATGCGCTATAAAATTTTAGACATTATGTGCTAGGTTAGAAAGTGTTTGTACATACAGATCACAGTGCAATTTGCTTCCTTATGAATAAGCTAATGGTAAGCCCTCATGTTATATAGTGGCTTGTGATCTTACAAGAATTCGATATTACTATGGTAGATCGAAAAGGGACCAAGAATGTGGTTGCTGATCATCTTTCTCACTTAAGATGGAATAACAAAGAGGAGGAGAGCCTACTTTCTTTTCAATTTCCATAAAAAATCCTCTTTACGAGAGCAATAGATGAACACATGCCTAAAAAAGCAATATGGTATAATGGCCTCCTCACATATCTTCTCACTCAAGAGATGCCATAAGACTTGGAATTTAGGAAAAAGCAATAATTTCTGCATCAAGTCAAATACTTCATGAAAATTAATGGATACCTTTACAAGGTGTGTGCTGATGGCTTGATCCATTGGTATGTCCCTAACAAAGATCAACTACGTGTTCTCTAGGATGCTCATGAAAAACATTGTGGAGGCCACTATGTAGGGAGACGCATGACCATAAAATCCTAATGGGAAGATACTATTGGCCCACAATCTTTAGGGATTTCCACCAGTTTGTCAAGTCTTGTAAATGTTGTCAATGTAACGAGGGGATGACCACTCCTATGGAAGATCCTCAACAATGGATTCAACCACTAAAACCTTTCAACATATGGGGCATTGACTTCATGGGTTCCATCACACCCATGTCTAACAGGAAAGTGTATATTATAGTAGTAGTTAACTACTACACAAAATGGGCTGAAGTGGTAGCCATTACAAATTGCACATCATCCACTACCACCAGATTTATACAACATATAATCAATAGGTTTGGGGTGCCACATTCACTAATTTCTAATAATGGGACTCATTTCACAGGTGCCACATTTAGAAAATTAATGTAATGCTTGGGGGTAGAACATAAATTAATAACACCTTACCATCCCCCAAGCTAATGGTCAAGCAGAGGTAACCAACCAGGAGATCCCAAAAATATTAACAAGAACCATTAGCAAATATAGGAAGGATTGGAGCACAAAACTTAATGATGCTCTTTGGGCTTATTAATCAACTTAGAAACTTCCTTCTGGATATTCTCCCTATGAGTTAGTGTACGGGAAACTTGCAATACTTTAAATTCAATCTAAGCTCCATACACTCTCAATGACCTATGAACTAAAATTTGACTTAAGTTTAGCACAAAAGAAGAGATTGATCAATTTGAATGTGCTAGAGGAGAATTGCTTAGTAGCGCTATCTTTGAATGAGGTGAACAAGGCATTCAGCAAGCAATGCCATGACCTTAGAATTAGGAAAGTAAGGTTTCAACCAAGAGATAAGGGCCTCTATTGGAACCCCACACATGTACCTCAAAAGCAAAAATTTCAAACATTGTGGGAGGGATCTTATATAATTAATCAAACCTTTTCTTCTAGGGCCATGATAATTTACAAACCTGATAGCCTAAATAAAAAGTAGTTAGTCAATATCCAACAAATTAAACCTTTCCTAGAACCAAGATTGGCTAGTGTAAATACCACCTCACTTGATGGACACCCATGTTCTATTTTTCAGATCTCCTCCTTCCAACTCAGTTATGAGGGAGATGACCATTCATGCTAACCATTACCATGGCCTCTCAATTTTTCTACCCTATTTGTTTTTCACTTTTATGATTTTACAAATTTTTGAATTTTAAATTTTTCTAATTTTATACCATTCTTAGTACATTTAAATTTTCTTGGTTATTTTATACTTTTTTATATATTTTACTTTATTTTGTTTCTTGTGTTTCTTTTGATTAAGTTTGATATTTTCTCATTTTTGCTAATAAATCTACCTTATTGTCGCAGGACATAATGTTGCTGTTACTATTTACTAATGATGGTTTGTGGTTAATGTGTGATTGTCGATGTCTAGTTTTTATTTTTGAATTATGATGTCTAATAACTTTGACATGGTTTATTTTTCATGGGATAGGCAGTGAGTCCACATCATCCACCCATCCAAAGAACACTATGGTTTTCCTTGTTTTAGGAATTTAAGGCCCCTTTTTCATTAAAGAAACTTATAATCAATCAATGGCCTTGGTAGTTCCAGAATTAGGAAGGATCCAAAGGTTTGTAAAGGCTATGACTTCAAGGGAACTCAATACTCTTTGTATTGTTCTTCTTTCTTGAGTGCTTGAGTGTTTTTCTTTGTGGACTTCTTACTATTCCATACCACCTAATGATAGGAAGCCAAATAATGTCATTGCATGGTGTGGCTCCCATAATTCAAAAACAATGATGGGAATTTAAAGCACATCCTTTTAAAAAGAATAAGTCCTCACATGGTGTGATTCCCATTTAAAAAAATGAAAAGAAAAACAACTATGGGAATTCAGAGCACATCCCTTGGACAAATAAAAGGGCTACAAGCATTGGTTATGGGATGCAAAAGACATACACCTATGCCTAAATGTCCCCTCTAACTAAGGCCCTCTCTCTCACTTCCTACTTCTCTCTCCTCTTTGTGGAATGGTGGTTGTCTTGTGGGGATACTCTTGTGTCTTGATTGGGTGGATCAGTCTTAGAGTGGCGATGCAAAGTCACTAACAGCAGATGGTTTTGGTCGGGATTGAGGATGGAACTTCTTGGGTCATTTTAACCATAATTCCACAAGGGATTTCTTATGACCTTAATTTGGAACTCCATTCCACCTTCTCTATTATCCATCAATGTTGCCATAACTCACCTCACTGTCAAGTTCTATGTTATGCTCTATGTCTTAGTTTGATGTATTGGGATTCTTGAGTGGATTCTTTTGGGTTGGTCCTTAGCTTATCATGATCATTAAATCAACTATGGGACCCATGGACTCCTTAGTTTTGGTTATGCAAGGGCAAAAAGGACATGTGCCTACTGTGGGGAGGACTCACTTGCATAGCTTTTGGCTTGACTAGTTTAGGTTCCTTACCTTTGACATTGTTACAATCTTATATTTTCTATTTTCCATTGTGTAAATTTCTCAATACTCCTTAATCTTTCATTGCATTCATCCATTAAATTAATTTTTCTCCATTTTTTCAAATTTATAAACTTCAATGCCCTCTTCTCATGATTTCATACTATTCTTGGTCTTATAAGCTTTCATTTAATCCCAATTTCATCAAAAAATTCCTTGTATTTTGAAAGTTTGACCAAAGTCAACGAAAGCTAATAGTGGTCAACAACTACGTTGTTGAGGCCTCATCGATGCAGCCGACCTTGTTGATGAGGCCCCATCATTGAGGCCTTGTTGACATAACACAGAAATATTATATATACTGTTGAAAAATTTGGAATTTTTTGTCATTTACTTATAACACAAAGGGAATTTTTGCAATTTTTTAGAGCCCAAAACCTTCCAGAGTCCATAACTTTCAAACTGTTTGTCCAAATCACTTCGTTTTTTGATCCTACACATACCAAAGGTAAGATCTTTATTGTGGGGCCCGCAAACCTTAAGATTTCCAATGCAATTTTTGAAAATTGTTTCTAACTCCCCTAAGGGTTAGTAACTTTAATCATACATAAACATCAACTTTTTCCAAGTTAACCCTTCTAACAACCTTTGGGATGATTTATTAATGATAAGGTGTAAATAGAAATAACAATTAAGTTAATTAAATCAACCATAATCACAATGTATCCAAGTGTAACTACCCTCAAGAGTTAAGGTATCCCAATTTTTTTAAGGTTACACAATGATTGCTAATCCATGGTTCTATTGTGATTATAGATGGCACCCAATTAAAAGCACTCGTAAGAAGGAGAACCCTCACAACTATAGGAGAAATGACCCAGAGCTAGAAGGGGCCAACAAGAACAAGGCCAAGAATAACAAGAGGTGATCCATGCAATGGGACCTCTTCATGAGGAGCCCAATGTGGACTCTATTTGACAGATTCTAAAAGAAGAAGTGCCTATAGAATAATCTCAATGAGGAGAAGTGTCTGGACCTGTACCTAGGCTTGAGGTCACTTTGACTCAAGCTTTCCTAGACATCATTAAGTCCCGAGAGATCCAAGAAATAAACTTTGGGCCATTTTTGGAAAAAGCTCCGAAGGATGTCAAACCATAATTGCAAACCTGTCCCATGTGTCCAGTCATCACAACCAATGGTGAATGGTACATGATAGACTTATCTCTTCTAGAACAATTGAAGGCTAGGGTACGTTGTAAAAATAAATTAGAACTTTATAACCCAACATTACTTCCTAGAATTGAAGCCATAAGTTATAGTTACCAAATCAAGAGTCTTAGAATTAGGCTAACATCTCATTATTATTTCTAACAAATGTATTTTAAAGTTCATGTTGGCTATAGATCTTAGATGTACATAGTCAAAGAATGTTGAACCCCAAGAAAATAAATAATAATATTTAAAAAACTTATGAGTATGTCAAATCAATGAAGAATGAGTCTTAAGAAAAGGCTCAACAGTTTTAGGGATGCCTTTTTAGGTTTTTATCCTTACAACCAATCCCTCTAGAGTAGAAAAAATATTAGGCCTTGTCCATGTTCAAAAGCATCCTCACAAGTTTTCACTTCATACTAAAGGTTTTTTTTTTAAAGAGAAGGAGAAAACTTTCTCTAAAGATAAAAGAACACATTAATAAAAAATAATGTATAAATAACAACAAAAAATGAAAGCTTCCCATCCTTGAGTGTCTAAAATAAAAGAAAATTGATAATACAAAATTGAAATAATTGTTTTACTTTCATTAGAAGCTTTTTTGCTTAACATTGTAGGTGAAACACATCTTTGAGAATCTAATATTTAACTCTTGAAGAGAGATCATAGTTGATAAGCTATGATATTGGGATCACGATATCGCATCCATGATATCAGGTACATGATATTGGAGCCTTCCAAGAAATATCTAACATATGATATCGGGGCCTATCTTGTCACCTATAAATAAAAGGCAAGCGCACTTGGTTTGATAATAGTTAGTTAATTAGTCTTAGTCCCTTACCATAACTTTTGCCTTTTTCCCTTCTCAGAGTTAGAATTATTTTTGAGTGCTTGTAGTAGGAGTCATAAAGTGAACATATCTTTATTATGCATTATGTACCTGAGGACACCTTGTGGCTGAAAATAAAGATGAATTTTGTGATAAACCTTGCAGCATTCAGAATTTCTTATTCAATGTTATTTATAGTTATTTAATTCTTTCCTTAGTTAATTAATGTTCTTTCTCTCTCTCTCTCTCTCCTCGATAATTCCCCCAAGTAACCACACTCAGTACGACCACTTCAGGCATGGATGGAATACTTGGTAACCTAGTAACAATTAACATTTGGTAATCCCAGTAGTGTCACACTAGTTCAAGATGTGTATAGCAAGTGGGAATGGATGCTGGTGTTAGGACTAGTTAGAGCATAGTAGATTAGTAAATTAAATTAGTTACTTAATTGGTTCACTTCTCCCTTTGTAGCACCAGGACATAAACATAAAAAATATATAAAAATCATATACTTCAAGTTTACTTAACCATACAATCATGCCATACAAGTAAGCTTGGGAAGACAACAATTAACTAACTTGTCCTTGTTTTGTAAAGGTGCATAAGCACTTAGTCCTTTGAATTTGACCGAATCATGTGTGGATGCTCATATTCATATGGTTGAGTGTAGGGATACCTCGTTGCTCATCATTGGTGTCGTTGTCGGAGACTTTGTTGTTTGTGTGCTAGCTAGAACTTAGGAAATCTTCCCATCATTGGAACAAACACTTAGGGTTAGTTATCTTACAATTATTGAAATGAAAAGTATTGCACACTTAATAGAAAATTATGTCTTCTTCTTCTTACAAGAGTGTTTCACTGCCTAGGTTTAATACAAGGAACAATTGAAGGCATAGTGCACATGATGATCCGCCAATCCCCCAACAGTTTTTTGTGGTATACGTTCATCCCGATGAGTATATACCAAACTTTACCTTTATCCTCCACTAGGATGAACAACTACATTGGTGTGATTTAGAAGGTAACATAGTGTTACCTCCCAATCGCTCAGTCTTGAGCATGCTCCTTCGTGCTCTCACATGAATTGGTATGTAGCACTTACAAGTAGAATACGTTGTGCATGATCATGACTCAAGAGAGTATCAACCCACAGAGGCACAATGTCAAAGGGATCTACAATAGTTGAGACTTAATGAATCCATGAAGGGGAAGTTATCTCAAAATTTCTTGTATTTCATAGGTGAAAATGAGAGTGGTGAACCTACCTCAGGAAGTCTCCCACACAATGATGTTCCTCCCGTTGACTTCGGTTAAGGGGTGATGTATCAGAATCTTCACTTAACTATCCATAACCTAGATTCTAGTACTGACAGACACAAAGGGTCTAAAAAAGGAACACGAACACATGAAAAAGATGGACATTTTGACTATAATTGTGATCGAGGCTATGACCATTGAAGAGAAGGACAAAAGCACCATCATGGTGACAGTCCTCCTCCTTCTTCACCTTCATCATCTCCTTCACCCTCTCCTTCAGGATCTGGATGTAGTTGCAAGGAAAAAGACCTAAGGATAATGGTAAGCAAAATGGGAATAATAGACAAAGTAGTTGAGAAAGGGGATGAGGGCATTCTAGACAAACTCATCATGAAAGGAGGGAGAGTAGGGAACAACATAGGCATCATAAATGGCATAGACAGTACGATCATGATGAACCCTTACTCACTACCTGAAGTATTCTAGATATAATTGAGGCTATTAGAATCTCAAAAAGGCACTAAAATGATAGTAGGATCAAAAGATTGGACATGAACAATATCCCATGTTTTCAAGGGGGATACAACACTGATCCTCAAAATCATTTGCAAGCATTTCATGATGCATGTGCCTTGCAAAACATAGAAAACGAGTGGCAAAAACTCAAGTTGTTTCTATGGACATTGATCAAGGAAGCAGAAAGCTAGTACCAGTAATTAGAACTGAAGTCCATTAACCAATGGAGTACCATGTTAGAACTATTCAATGATAAGTATCAAACGTACTCCTGAGTGCCCAACCTATGAAAGCAAATCCAAGGATGGAAACAAGGAGGACCCTTGGATCCAAGGAGACCCCTTGGATGTTACCATGGGCCAATATTATGCACTATTACATCATTGCCTAGGCCATGGTTACTCACAAAGGGAAAAACTATGCCATCTCGTAGATGGGCTTAAGTAGGATACACAAAGAACCCTTGGGACATATGCCCAAGGAAGGCTATCTAAGATTAGGGCCCATCAAGTACAAATATTATTGGGCAAGTTGCTAAAAAGGAAGGTGAGTTAAGGGAAAGAGAGAGTGTAGAAGAATATAACAAAGATCCTTCGCTCCAAAAGAAGGGAGTTAGATTTTGTAAGGATGAAGAAGAATCACCACTTGAATAGATGATAAATAAGAAAACCTTGCCCATTCAAAAACTTACATCAGAAGTATCAACAAAGGTGGACAAAATGTGGAACTCCCTAGATAATAGATTTCAAATAGTTCTCAAAATAGTAGAGAACTCTAGAGAGGAAGGTAGTGATTGAGAAAGGAGAAAAAAGAGAGAAGTTAAATATGCATGTAACAAAGGTAAGGGAAAAGTTGCCATCATCAAAGATGTTGTGGATTTAGATACAGACAATGATGGGGGATGTGAGATATGTCAATATGATCATCCTAAGGGATGTTGCCCTATAATCTCACATCTGTAGGATTCTAGAGTGTATGCACTCAACCCATGATTAAATAGAAGGAAAACACCCCAAAGGTTACCTTATCCCCAAGGTAACCCAAGGCAATTCTACTAACCCTTGATGTATTATCCAAGTGGAACTCCACCACAACCAAATGAGTAGTATCAATAGTGGCAGCACCAACAATCATGGGGAATGCCACCACCATGTCAACAGTACCCCTACCTTCAACCCAACCCATATGGATACTACATGCAGTAGCCAATCTCTCCATGTGACTCTACTAGTCACGTTGCTCCCCAACCTCATTACCAAACCCATGAGTCTTATAGAACTCCTTCTCCTAGGGGTGATGTTCCACAAACATACTATCTTTATCATCTAGCTACATCTCTTCCACCCTTAACTCCATTACCACCTATTCCAACCATGTAGGGTGAGCTCCCTACCCAATCATAACAATGTAACACTACAAGGACTATTAATCCTCACTCTACTATTGGTTCGAACAACCACGTAAAGAAGAGACCTTTCTTTAGGATCAAAAGTCCAACCAATTCCTTGTAGTCACAAGTAGCTAACTCTCCAAAGGCCTCACCATCATCTGAAACCTCAAAACTCCATTCAAACCAAAGGACACATTCAATGCACACGATCATGTTAACACATGCCATTATCGATTGGATTAAGGGTAGCCATCTTTCTAGGAAATTCTCAAATCCTGGGAGTCCTCTTATATATTTACAAATTGCTGGGAATGAACCTCGTAAGGCTCTTTTGGATTTAGGTTCTGGTGTCAAGTTAATTTCTCAAGAAATGTACAAAGACTGGAACCTACCTCCACTAACAAAGAGTAACATTCATTTAGAGCTGGCCGACCAGTCCATCACTATCCCATTAGGACTAGTGGAGGACATTGTTACCACTATTTGTGGATGGTCATATCCAGTTGACTTCCTAGTGATTCAAGTCAACAACTGTAAGGGGGACTTCCCTATCATAATGGGAAGAGCATGGCTAAGCACAATTGATGCATGCCTAGGAATACTTGATCTTTTCCTAGAGATATCAAAGGAAAATACATTTGGAAAGATCGAGAAAAATAAAGTTCTATGCATCACATATAGTGACAGGGTGTAGTTGCATGCAGAAGTCCTAATTTTTACAACATTTAACATTGCCTACATGCAATGAATGTGCACAAGTAACTAACATACAAATATTCCTGTATGCAATAGCCACAAGACAGGAAGGCACCCAGTGGCTGATAGCTGACCAAGAGAGAAACTCAACTATATGCATGGAACCAACTGAGGGTTTAATTTGCACTTACATCGATAGCATAAACACATTAAAGCAAGCCCATTGTCAACTTTCAAGTCTCGACATTGAAAATATCAACTAGGGGAAGTTGGAAATCCTTGACAACTTTAAGCAAGAGCCCTTGGAGTTAAAACCGTTGCCCATTGATATGGAGTACACATTTCTCAAAAATGGAAAATCAATAATTATTAATGCTAAGATTGCCCTTCAATAAAAAGAAAGGTTGCTAAAAATGATGAACAAATGGTTGAAAGCCTTTGCTTGGTCATATCTTGAATTAACTAGAATAGACCCTAGGATATGCCAACATAGAATTTACTCTAACCCCTCCATGAAGCCTCGATGACAACCGTAAAGGCGATTGAACCCAAAAATTAAGCAAGTGGTTAAGGAAGAAATTGAATAGGTTCTAAAAGCTAGGTTCATCTATCCCATTTTTGATAGTGACTAGGTTAGTCCATTAGTTATTGTGCCCAAAAAGGAAGGGAAATGGAGCATGTGTATAGACTATAGGCTACTAAACATGGCAACATTCAAAGACCACTTTTGATTGCCATTCATTGACCAAGTTTTAGACACCATTGCAGGGCATCACTACTATAGTTTTCTGGATGGGTATAGTGGATACAACCAAATCCAAATAGCACAAGAAGACTAAGCCAAGACCATGTTTACATGTCCTTGGGGGTCATTTGCATACAAAAAAATGTCGTTTGGCTTGTGCAATGCTCTTGAAATGTTTCAACATTTGGTTCTTGGTATCTTTTAGTAGCAAATAGGGAATGGTATAAAAGTCTTCATGGATGATTTCTCCACCTATAGAGCAAAAATTAATTAAGCATTGGACTGATTAGAGAAAGTACTAAAACAATGTGTTGAAACCAATTTAAGGCTCAATTGGCAAAAAAATCCATTTAACGGTGCAAGAAGGTGTAGTATTAGGGCATAAAATTTCACAAATAGGGATAGAGGTAGACCCCAAAAATATTAAAGTCATCCAAGAAATCATGCATCAACCTAAAACTATAAAAGACATTTGATCATTCCTTGGACACACTAGCTATTATAGAAAATTCATAGATAACTTTTCAAGGGTTGCAAAACCATTGGTTGAACTAACAAAAAAGGACGTACCTTTTGAATGGACTAGAGAATGTGAGTTAGCTTTTCAAACTTTTAAACAGAAGCTTGTAGAAAAACCTATTCTACAAGCTCCTGATTGGTCTAGACCATTCCATATAATGACTAACACATCCAACTTTTCTTTAGGAGTCGTACTTACATAATTAGATGATTAGAACCTACCCTCTTACATTCACTATGCAAGTTAAAGTATTTTTGATGCACAACTTAACTACACCACAACGGAAAAGGAATTAATGGTTGTGGTGTTTTCACTAGATAAGTTTAGGCACTATGTATTGGGCTATAAGGTATTTGTACACAAATACGATAGTGCAATTCGGTTCCTGTTGAATAAAACAATGATGAGCCCTCACATCATATAATGGCTCATAATCTTACAAGAGTTTGATCTTATGATGATAGATCGTAAAGGTACCAAGAACGTTGTTGTTGATCATTTATCTTGGTTAAGATGGGATAACAAAGAGGATGAATATCCACTTTTTGATCACTTTCCTGAGATGTAGTAAATAAATAATTAACCATGGAAATAAATTAGCATAGTAGAATTATTACCTATCTCCTTACACAAGAAACACCACAAGAATTAGATACTAAAAAGAAACAGTATTTTCTTCACCGAGCCAAATATTTCATGGAAATAAATGGATACCTTTACAAGGTATGTCCTAATGGCTTGGTCTGATGGTGTGTTCTTGATGTAGATCAATTATGAGTTCTCCAAAATTCTCATGAGGGTCCTTGTTGGGGTCATTATGCTGGGAAATGAACAACCATTAAAATCTTACTTGCAAGATATTATTGGCCTACATTGTTCTAGGATGCTCATCATTTCATCCAATCTTATCAACACTACCAATGTGATGGGGGAATGAATGCTAGGATAGAGGGTCCACAACAACAGATTCAACCTTTAGAACCTTTTGACATATGGGGAATTGATTTTATGGGGCCTATTACACCAATGTCCAATGGAAAAGCTTACATTGTCATTGCTATTGACTACTTTACAAAATGGGTAGAAGCAGCTACTGTTATGGACTGTACATTGTCTACCACTACACAATTTGCCCAACAAAAAATCATTAACAGGTTTGGTGTGCCTCATGCACTTATTTCGGATAATGGTACACATTTTACGGGCATGACTTTTCGAAAGTTGATGCAATGCTTAGGAGTTGAACACAAACTGACTACACCATACCACCCTCAAGAAAATGGTCAAGCTGAAGTAACCAATAGGGAGATTACAAAAATATTGACAAGAACCATTAGCGAATATAGGTGAGATTGGAGCACCAAACTAAACGATGCTCTTTGGGCATACCACTCCATATGGAAACTTCCTATAGGTTACTCTCCTTATGAGTTAGTGTACAAAGAACTCTCAACACTTCCTATTTAAGCATAACTTAGTACATTATCTACGACGTGTGATCTCAACCTTGACTTTAATCTAGCACAAAAAGAACAATTAATGAACCTTAACCTGCTAGATGAGAACTGATTAGTCACCTTGTCATCTAATGAATTACACAAGGCTTTTAATAAATGATGTCATAACTTGAAAATTAGAAAAGGTAAGTACCAACCAGGAGATAAGGTTCTTTATTAAAACCCCACACATGTGCCACAATGCACTAAATTTCAAATGCTATGGGAAGGACCTTATATTATTCAAGCAATGTTTTCTTTAGGAGCCATGATGATTTACAAACTTGATAGCCCAAATAAAAAAATTTTGGTTAACATACAACAAACCAAACCTTTCCATGAGTCTAGAACAGCCAATACCAATACTACCTCTATTGGTGGACAACCCTACTCACTATTTCAGATCTCCTCCCTCCAACTTAGTCATGGAGGAGAGAGCCACCAATGCTAATCATTCTCAACCCTCAGTTCCTTTTGTATTTTTGTTTTACACATTTTGTTTTACACATTTTTTCATATTTATTTATTTCTTGTTTTACACCATCATTAGCATTTTTACTATTTCTTTTTTTGTTTGATTTACTTTCATTCATCATACAATAAGTGCTCATGATGGTGGATTGTCCTATGATGGTGTTGATTGTTAATGTTTGATTTTTACCTTTGATTTTCAATGTTGATACTAAGATATGGTTTCTTTTGATAAAACAAGTAATGAGTCCATGTCATCCATTCATCCATTCATCCATTCAACTCTATGGTTCCCCTTTGTTTGGAAGTGTATTGTTCCTTTTTTTTTTTCTAAGAAAAACTTATTAATGAACTGGTGGATTATTACTTTTTGAACCAAGGAGAGATTAAAATGGATTGAAAAGGGTGTGACTTCAAGGGAATTCAACGCATTTGTGCTAACTATTCAATTGGGTACTTGGATGCTTTTCATAAGTCTTCTGTCATTCTACTATTGACCATATATCAGGAAGTTGAATGAATCTAAATAAGTCTTTCCATGGTGTGGTTCTCACACACACAAAAAATTGTGGGAATTCAAAGCACACACCTTAGACATAATAAAGAAACATGTGCTGAAAACACTAGTTATGGCACTAGAAAGACATGTTACCCATGCCTGAAGGTTCCCTCTAACTAAGGCCTTTCTCGCTTCCTGCTTCCCTATCTTTCTCTCATTGGAATGGTGATGACTCAATGGATGCATTCTTGTTGCTTCACAAGGATGGGTTGGTCAAATGTATTGATGCAAGGTTGCTAGATGTGGTTGGTGAGTCTAGACTTGGGATGAATTTTATTCAGTCACCTTAACCACATAATACGCAAGGGACTTTACACAACCTTACTCTTGGGATTCGATTCCATTTCCTCCTCTCCTTCCATATTTCTTTCCATATTCCACCTCATTGCTGGTTTTATGATTAGTCTATATTGTGGTTGACACATTGTTATTCTTCAGTAAACTCTTGTGGATAAGTTCTTAACCATTATTTCCATATGTCATTGTGAGAGCCTATGGACTCTTTGGTTTGTGGGTCTATTATGGCATAAAAGGCATGGGCCTACTTTGGGGAGGATCCACTGACATTCCTTTTTGGTGCAATTGTTAAGTTCTTTTCCTTAACCATTCTTTATAATCAACCATTTCTTGTTTCATCCCCATCCATAACATCCATTTTATTAGCTTCTTCATTGTTATTTCCCTCATCTTCATTGTTCCTTTAGTTTTTCCACCCTATTGCTACCAGAGGTTCGCTCTTAGTCATGGGGGCCTTATCACAAATTTTTCCATTCAATTACCTATCTCACCCCTACACCTTGGGTACTTATTAGTTAAAAACCTCTAACCTAGTATCTGCCATACCCACAACCCAGCCAATGCACTTATATCAAGGCAAGGTATCAACTACATTATGGCTTATCTATCCTTCCTAATTTGTGACTGTGTTGTGTGTGCAGATGGCGATTACATGAAAAATGGACTGGGATAGGAGGAAGCACTCGAGATGGACTGGAGCTGGAGCATTTACACAAGGAACAATTTTGGTCATGGGGCTATGGATGAATAGTGGAATGCACATTCTTGACATCGGCAACAACACACCTTATTTTCTTTTCTCTCTTTTTCTCTTCAAGCTATTGGATGAGGGTCTGGATGTCACCTATGTATAGTGTTCACCACAATGGGTGTGAACAGCAATGTTGTAATATGTTTGTCGATCCATTCACCAAGCACTTTAAGTCTATTATTCCTTATCACTGTCAGTTCTCATTCAGTAAATAATCCCATACCTTCCCAATATTTNATCACCGTCAGTTCTCATTCAGTAAATAATCCCATACCTTCCCAATATTTTGTAAGGAACTCAAGGACAAGTTTTCATTCATTCATGGAGGTATGATGAGATGCAATATCAGGGCCGTGATATCGGGTATGTGATATCAGAGCCTTCCAAGCAATATTGGACATCTAATATTGAGTCCTATCTTATCACCTATAAATAAGAGGTAGGTGCACTTGGTTTGGCAATAGTTAGTTAATTAGTCTTAGTCCCTTACTTGAACTCTTGCCTTTTTCCCTTCTCAAAGTTAAAATTATTTCTAAGTGCCCACAATAGGAGTCATAAAGCAAATAGATCTTTATTCGATCATTGTGTACTTGAACACACCTTGTGGTTGGAAATAAAGATGAATTTTGTGATAAACCTTGCAACATTCAAAATCCTTAGTTAATTAATGTTTTTTTCTATCTCTCTCTCTTTCCTCGTTAACTCCCCCAAGTAAGCACACTTAGTATGACCACTTCAAGCATGCATGGAACACTTGGTAACCTAGTAACAATTAGCATCTGGTAATCCCAGTAGTGTCGCACTAGTTCAGGATGTGTACGGCAAGTGGGAACGTATGCTGGTGTTAAGACTAGTTAGAGCATAGTAGATTAGTAAATTAAATTAGTTACTTAATTACTTCACTTCTCCCTTTGTAGCACTAGGACATAAACATAAAAAATATATAAAAATCATATACCTCAAGTTTACTTAACCATACAATTATGTCATACAAGTAAGCTTGGGAAGACAATGATTGACTAACCCATCTTTGTTCTATAAAGGTGCATAAGCACTTAGTCATTGGAATTCGACCAGATCATGTGTGGATGCTCGCATTCGTATGGTTGAGCATAGGGATACCTCACTACTCATCAATAGTTATGCTCTTACTATTGAAAAATAACTAGACATTGAAGCTTCTAAATAGAGTAGAAAATAAGTGGTTGAAGACACTTCCAAATGCAAAGAAAGAAAGTAGATAAAGCAAGTTGTTTACTAAAATAGTTTCATTGATGCTTAGTTGAAAACTATTATAAATTCTTAGTTGAAAAAGAATCTTCACTTCCATAATGAGTATATTGAGGAAAAATGTTTCTCATATATTTCAAATAAGTGCCAATATGAAGACCTTAATGAATAAGACTTCATAAAATACACGAAGTTTTAGAAATGTAACATCTCTCCAAATATCTTTCATTTTCCTCATCCAAAAGTACAGTGATAATTTCATATTCTAGGCCTTATTGAATATGTTATAAATAAAATTATTTTGTATAATAATCTCATATGCAACTTTGGAGTTAAAAGAAAAAATAGATTTGCATCCTTTCAAAAATTCTCTAGAAAATCCTAATGCAAAATTTTATCAACTTTAAATACATTTCAAGATGAGAAATTAATTTTTCAAAATCATTTTTCCTTTTTCTACTTACACCATAAAGGCTAGAATCTTTTTTCCATGTAATCTATCTATCATGCATACATAGACATGAAACTATAGTAATATCAAACTTGCTCTAACTAGTACATAATCTAGATGAGTAAGTAGCCCAAGTTTCCTCAATAAAAAGAAGCCACCATGGGCTAATTTTCTTAAGCATATCTTCTGAAATTGTAATATGATTGTAATTTCAATACTTACTAAGCTTGGACTATGCCTTCCAAATTTTTTTAAGAACTAGAAAATCAACAATAGAAATGGCCTAAGAAGAAAGAAGGTAGTAAAAAAAGTTATTAGAAGACTAACTATTATCATTTTTAGGTTTTCCTTGCGTAAGTCTATTTCTTTAAAGGAACATCCAAACATCATCTCCATTAATGCACTTTGCAATCCATTTTTCTACAAGAGAAATACCTTAGTTATAACTAATGATGAGGCTAAGTTATCCTTTGTTTTCTTCCTAATGAAAATATTGAAAAAAAANAGTTATAACTAATGATGAGACTAAGTTATCCTTTGTTTTCTTCCTAATGAAAATATTGAAAAAAAACTCTAGAAAAACCTTTTCTATGTTGCTTAGTAGATTAAAGAAACCAATAAAGAATATGATCAATTTTATCAAAATAAGTTTTAGAAAGAGTCCAACAACTGAAGCAATATACATGAGTTTAATGAAGCATTTGATTAATTACTAAATTTTTTCCCACAAGGCTAAGCTTTTTTTTCTTTTCATTTATCAAGTTTCCTTTTGGTTTTCTCAACCACATAATTTCAAGCATTAATAAGATAAGTCTAAAAAGAAAAAGGTTCTTCTAAAATTTTGAAGACAAAATCCTTTTTTAAGATTTTCCATGGCTTGAAAGTAACCCACTCATTAATATTACTATTACAATAAATAACAAATTTTTGCCAATTAACATAAAATTCAAATAACATGCAGTAATATTTCACTCTAGCTAATATAATATTATTATAATGCAAAAAATTGTTAATCATAAAAAGGAAACATCTGTAAAGTTAAGAAACTATGTAACTTGATCATTAATTGACATTTTCTTTATTATATTCCTTTGTAGATCATAATGCAAATTATATCAAAGAAAGTTTGTAGTAATAATAAAAAGATATGGAGACAAAGGATAACCTTGATGACCTAGTTGTTGAACTCAATCTAAAATTTATAGCAACCTGAGCATTAGCATTAGTGAATAGGGTATATATAAGATGAATAAAAAAAATCACCAAATCTTAGTTTATAGAGATAGAAAATAATAAAATTTAGTTGAATCCTATCATAAGCTTTAGCATAATCAAACTCAATAAAAGAAATGTCCTAGTTAGTATCAAAAGCCCTCTACATTTCCTCCAAGCTACAATAATATTATTTAAAATATGTCTACCATTAACAAAACTTGTCTACTCAAGTCTAATGATATCTTCTATAACCTTCTGACTTAGACAAGCCCTACATTTACCTAAAATTTATATGTTGAAGATCTTCATTTTTAGGAAGAAGAAAAATTACACCTTTATTAATATTTTTACTAACAGAAAACTTTTTAATAACTTCTTGAAAATGTGAAAGAGATCATCTTCAATAATGTCCCAATGCTTTTTAAAAAATTATATTAGAAACCCATCAAATCATAGAGCTTTACCATCACCAAAACTAAAAATAGTTTCTTTGATTCCTTTCTTTGTAATTTTTGCGTCAAGAATACATTGATGTGTTTCTATTATAAGATGATGAATACACATATTAGAGGCCTTGGATGTCTTCTTGATAAAATATTTATAATAAAAATAGAGAAAAAAGGTTTGCTAAAAATTGTTAATAGTCTTAAGATCTACAATTATAGAATTTTTTTATATAAAGTGATTCAAGTTAACGTAGTTAATCCTATCCTTTAAAAAATTTAAAAAATTTCTTAAAAAGTTCATCTTCAATTTTTATCCAAGACATACAACTTTTAGTAAGAACACTTCTAACTTCAAAAGTATTTGAACCTAGTTTAGCATAACGAGATTTAGCCAAGGCTTTCTCCGTTTCAAAATCAAAGGGAGTCTAGTATAAAAAAAAAATTTCTTAATAGATTCTACATGATCTTCTTCATCTTGATGCTTTCATTTAATGGATTACTTTCTAAATCATCTTGCATAATATCAAACTCTACATGTAGTTTGTTGCTACTAGTTTTTTTCCTGCATTTCATGAAGATTTTAAAATATTTTTCCCACTAGGTCTTTTAAAAATATTAGAATGTATACAAAAATCCTTCTAGTTTTGAGAGTAGGAAGAATTAATTTCAAAGATAAAAATACTAATAGGAAAATGGTCTAACAAAGCAGCATCTATATGTACTACTTTACTTGTAGGCTTTCAAAAGAAACATTAAAGATGCAAAATCTATTAAATTGATAATAAATTATATCATTTCCTTATTGATAATTATATCAAATATAATTCTTTTCATTTGAAATATTTAGGAATAAAATGCTAACATTAGAAAAAAATTATTTTACTTTAAAATTACACCAATCTACTTTTCTTGAAAAAACATATTAAGAGAAAGACCACCAAGTTTATCTCAATGAATTTTAACCATATTGAAATAACCTCTAATGATCCAAAGAATTTTAGATAGAGAGAAGATATTTAGAAACCTCTTAGTGATTTTGAATTATTAAGAGCATAAATATTATGGAGGCCAAAGTCTCTTTTTCACTTTAACAAGTAATCCAAATAACTTTTCTAAAGTTATTAGGGCCCAAATTCAAAAGTTTTCTAATCCAATTTTTATCAACTATAATAACACCACCTCTTTTATTAATTTAAAAAATAGCATAAAAAACATTGAAATTTTTTATAATAAATTTACCAAAAAAATAATATCATGTACTAAAATGTTAATCTCTTGCAAGAAAAGAAAATTTGAAGATAAACATCAGTTTGAAAGATACTCTTCAAAAATCCTTTTTTATGACCTATTAGAAAGGCTTCAAACATTCCATAAGAAAACTAACATTGACATGTAGAGAGCAGTTCCCGCACTTGAATTTTCAAGCTTAACATTTGTCTCACTATTCATGTTTCTAGAAAAAGCATTATTTAATGAGAAATCATTTAGAGCAGTAATATAAGTATATAGAGAAGGAGATACCTTATGGTGGGTTTTTTGAATCAAAATTAGTATCTATAGCCCTCTTCTTTTTATGGTTTATTAACCAAAACTTGTCCGCATTATCACTTTCATTACTAGCCCTTGCTAAAAACAATTTTTTTTGTAAAAAAATTATCTTTAGATTTCAAGAGTTTACTAGCACCTTCAAATTAAAAGAATTAGTAAATGGTTGATAACTTGTTAATGAAGATTTAAATTATGCCCATTGAAAATTAACATTATTTTCATTTTTTATAAGTTATTATTGTTGGTGACCGTTTGGGACTGTAAACATTTGGTCTTCGCTCTTGTGATTGGGGTCACTAGAAATGAAGGTATTCCTTCAAATAGGGTTTAGGTACTTGTTGGTATCTAGCAACACCAAGGTTCATATACCTTCAAATAAACTCAATGGTTATAGAGAAAACTAAGCATGAATGTGTTGCTGTTGTGATTGTTGAAATGGTGAGGTTTGAGTATGAAACTGTAACTAAATATCATAAAACAATTCAGCTAACTTTGTTGTATATTGTGAGTCATCAAAATTCATATTTTGTCAAGTCACTTAGTTGATATAGTCCTTACAGTATTCTACTTGAAACAAAAGAGATTTCACAAAAATGCCTTAGCATAATTCTACCAATCTACTCCTAATTTTCCTTGGAGAGACAATTCATCAAGAAAACTAAAAATAGAGCAAGATTCAACAGGTTTTATTAAGAGAAAAGAAAAGAAAGCATATTTCTATGAATCTCAAATATTTAGGCGAGATAAATTGAACATGATGAAACATTTCGCAATAAATTTATTCCAATTCAATCTAAGTATAAAAAATTGTCAAAACTCTCTAATGAATCATGGTTTGTCAGGTGTTGATATTGAATCCTTGATATTAGACCCTTGATATTAGACCCTTGATATTGGACCCTTAATATCAGACCCCTAATATCATACCCCTAATATCATACCCTTAATATTAGACCCTTGATATTGGACACTGGACATTGGACCCTTGACATCAGACCCTTGATATTGGACCCTTGATATTAGATTTGCAATATTGGGCATGCAATATCATGGTTTGGATAATGATATTAGATACACAATATCACGATTCTTGTGTAAGCCTATAAGTACACCTTTGGGTGCATAGGAAGGGAAGAGTCAGTAAGTTAGTTAGTGTTAGAGTAAGTGTGGAAGTAGAGTTTTTTTGTTTATTTCTAGTTCATCTCAACCCTTTCCCCAGTGCATGACCATAGTGTGATGATTGTAATTATACGGAATCTTTATTCAAGTGTGACGTACTTGGACACATACATGACCAGCAATAAAGATCAAGATTACTTTATCATTGTAGCATCCACTTAGCTCTTAATTACTTTAATTATTAATTTTTATTTACTATTTCCTTTAGTTAATATTTACTTTCTTGTCATTTATAGTTCATGATGTTAATGCGGAATGAGTACGACTTAATCACAAGCATTTAAGTGTGACTACTTGGTATCCTAGTTGCATTCCTAGGACATGCACTTGGTAATCCCAATAGTAGTACATGAGGTTCAAGATGTGTATGAATGATTAAGGATGGATGCTCATCACACGTAGGATAGCTTAGATTCTCTTCTCCCATTCCCTCTTAGCTTAATCAAAGTTATTTTCCATTGTCTCTAGGAGTAGCACTAGTTTAGGACCACATCATATACCTCACTCTAGACTAAACCATACATGACAAGGCAAATACTAGCCTAGGTGGGAAGACAATGAACTGCAATCAATGTGTCTATGGAGTTCGACCGGATCATGCGTGAATGCTCATATTTATATGGTTGAGTGTAGGGGTACCTTGCCACTCATCACTCTCTAAGCTCAACAAGAAATTTCACAAAAACCAATCTTATTACACTACCAAAATGCTTTGTAAACACCAAGTACAAGCTTTCATTTGGCTAGTGATGAGTGGCAAGGTATCTTGACACCCAACCATATGAATCACAAACATTCGCATATGATCCAATCAAATTTTGCAGACCTTAAGTTCCTAAGTACACTAGTTCTAGGACAAAAAATATAATTTTGATAATCGTTGTCTTCTTAACCACACATGTGGAGCTTTAATTCTATGGTTAAATGTAATTGAGGCACATGATTTTTATTATTTCATATTTTCTTTGTCTACAATTAAAAACAAGTTGCAACTTAATTTGTGAACCACTTTAACTAATCTAATTACTAATTAACAACTCACTATCCTAACATAAGTATTAAATCCCACTTTCCATGCACATCCTAAACATGTATGATGAGTGGCGAGGTACCTCTACACTCAACCATATGAATACGAGCGTTTCACGCATGATCCGGTCGAACTTCAAGGACTAAGTGCTTATGCACCTTAATGGAACACTCACGGTTAATCAATCATTGTCTTCCCAAACTTACTTGTATTGTAATAGTTGTATGGTTAAGTAAACTTGAGGTATATGATTTTTATAGCTTTTGTATTTTTTATGTCTTCTACTAATAAAGGAGAGGAAGAGAGAACTAAGCGGCTAACTTACATTAACTATTCATTAACTAAGTTTTAAATGTTCCTAACACCAGTATCCATTCCCACTTGCCATACACATCCTAAACTAGTGCAACGCTGCTGGGATTACCAAAAACTAATCATTACTGGGTTACCAAGCACTACACGCATGCTTGAAGTGGTCAAACTAACTGTATTTAACTAAGCGGGTTAAAGGTTGAGAGAGATATTAATTAACTAGGAAAGCATTAAAAAATCATCAATTACTAATTAGCTTAATCTGTATGCTGCAAGGTTTATCATAAAGTTTGTCTTTATTGACGTACACAAAATTGTGCTTAGGTACAAATTGCTCGAATAAAGATATGTTCACTCTATGACTTCTACTGCAGGCACACAAAAATAATTCTAACTCTAGAATGACAAAACTGCAAGACTCTGGCTAAGGGTCTAAATCTAATTATCCTTGAACCAAGGGCGCCGCCTCTTATTTATAGAAGATGAGGCAGGATGTGATATCGCATATGTGATATTGCATGGTGGATGTGATATCGTGTACTCGATATCGCGGTTCATCATACCCCCATGACTAAATGAAAACTCATCCTCGAGTTCCTTACAAAATATTGGGAAGGTATGGGATTATTGACTTAAATGACAACTAATGGTGAATGGGATGACGTGAACGGATCAACATTACAATACATGAAAACATTAGTATTCATGACTACAAGAGTGAACACTATACACAATTGACATCCAGCTTTATTTGACAACTAAGAGAGAAGAGAGAGAGAAAGAGAAAAGGAGAAGATGTGTTGCTGCCGACGCCAAGATTGCATCTTCCACTGTCCATCCATAACCATGCCATCAATCTTGTTCCTTGCACAACCGTTCTAGCACTAGTCCATCCTGAGTGTTTCCTCCAAGTCCAGTCCATTGCTATATGATTTCCATCTACACACACAACACAGTCACATATGATCAAGAATAAGTAAATCACAATATAGTTGATACGTTTCCTCAGTGTAATGTCCATTAGTTGAGTTGTGATATGGCCAATACGGATTCTAGAGATATAATACTGGTGACTACCCAAGATGTAGGGGTTAGGAAAAATTAAAAAAACTGGACCAGGGCCCCCATGACTAAGAGCGATCCTCTGGTAGCGATAGAATGGAAAAAGATAAGGAATAAGAAATATGGAGAAAAAGAAACAATGACAACGTCAATAAAATGGATGTTAGAGATGGGAATGAACAAAACAAATGTTGATTGCAAAAATTTTTAAGGGAAAGAAGTTAACTGATGCACCAAATAGGAATGTCGGTGGGTCCTCCCCAAAGTAGGCTCATGCCCTATATGCCCTGACAAACCCACATTCATAGAGTCCATAGGCTTTAGAAATGTGGTTTGGAAGCAAGAGTTAAAGACTTAACCACAAGAATCCACCAAAGAGAAAACAATGCATCAACCAAAATATATACTACTGATACAACTAGCAATGAAGNCAACCAGTGCTTGTAGCCTAGATGATTATTTTGTCTAAGGGGTGTGCTTTGAATTCTCACTATTTTTTTTTGCGTGAGAACCACACCATGCAAAGACTTATTTTTATTGGCTCAGCTTCCCGATAATGGAGCAACATAGGAATGGTAAGGAAAACTCAAGAACAAAACATCCAAGCACCCAAGAGAATAGCCAACACAAATGCATCAAATCCCTTTGAAGTCACACCCTTTTCAATTCTTGAGTCCTTCCTTAGTTTGAGAAATTCCTAGTCACCCATTCATTAATAGTTTTATTATTAAAGAAGGGGACTATATAGTTCCAAGCCAAGAGAGACCATATAAATTCATGAATGCATGGATGACATGGACTCATTGCCTATTTTATCAAAAGAACCATACCTTAGTATCAACATTATAACTCAAAGGTAAAAATCAAACATTAGCAATCAATAGAACATAGTTAATACCACCATTAGGAGCACTTATTAGGTGATGAATCTAACAAAACAAAAAAAACAAACAAAGACAAAGACAAAAATTAAAAAAATAAATAGTCATACAAAGAAATGAGAAAGTATAAACAATGTTGCAAAACAAAAACAAGAAAAATTAAAGAAATTTGCAAAACAAAAATGTGTAAAACAAAAAATTAAAAAAGAACTGAGGGCCTCAAATGGTTAGCAAAGGTGGCTGTCTCCCCCATGACTGAGTTGGAAGGAGGAGATTTGAAATAGTGAGTAGGGTCATCCCTTCTCAGAGGTATTATGTGCACTGACCGTTCTAAATTTATGAAATGGTTTGGTCTATTGCACATTGACTAACAATCTCTTATCAGATCTCTCAGGTTTGTATATGGTCATGGCCCCTGAAGGAAAGGTTGCATGAATAATGTAAGGTCCTTTCCACAATGTTTGAAATTTTGTGCATTGTGGCACATGTGTGGGGTTCCAGTAGAGAACCTTATCTCCTAGTTGATACTTAACCTTTCGAATCTTCAAGTCATAATGTTGCTTGTTATATGCCTTATGCAACTCATTTGATTACAGGGTAGCTAATCAGTTTTTTTCTAGCATGTTTAAAGTTTCCAACCTTGGTTTTTGTGCTAGATCAAGATCGAGGTGGAGGTCATAAGTCATTGATAGTGTATGTCTATACACTAACTCATAGCGAGAGTAGCCTATAGGAAGTTTCCAGGTGGAGCAATATGCCCAAAGAGCATCATTCAATTTAGTGCTCCAATCTTGCCTATGTTTGCTAATTAACCTAGTCAATATTTTAATGATCTCCCTATTGGTAACCTTAGCTTATTCGTTAGCTTAGGGGTGATAAGGTGTAGTTAATTCATGTTCAACCCCTAAGCATTGCATTAACTTTTGAAAAGTTTCACCTATGAAGTGGGTTCCATTATCTGAAATAAGTGCACGTGGCACACCAAACCTATTCATGATTTGTTGTTGCACAAATCGTGGAACTATAGATGATGTGCAGTCTTTAACAGCAGCTTCTTCAGCCCATTTTGTTAAATAGTGTATGCTAACTACAATGTAAGCTTTTCCATTGGACATTGATGTAATGGATCCCATAAAGTCTATTCCCAAAATGTTGAAGGATTCTAACGGTTGAATCCATTGTTGTGGATCCTCCATTTTAGCAGTCATTCCCCCATCACATTGACAATGCTTACAAGATCAGACAAATTCATGGGCATCCCAAAATAATGTTGGCTAGTACTATCCTACAAGAAAGATCTTAATAGTTGTTTGTCTCCCTACATAGTGACCCCCACAAGGGCCCTCATGAGCATCTTGGAGAACTCTCAGTTGGTCTACCTCAGGCACACACCATCGAACCAAGCCATCAAGACACACTTTGTAAAGTTATCCATTGATCTCCATGAAGTACTTGTTTTTTCTTCCTAAAGTCTAGCTCCTATGGTGTTTGTTGAGTAAGGAGATAGGTGAGAATGCTACTATACCAGTTCATCTCCATGGATAGTTGGTTATTCACTACACTAGCAAAGAGGGCTTCATTAGGAAAATGATCAGACATTACATATTCATCGTCTTTATTGTCCCAACACAACTGAGATAAATGATCTGCAACTACGTTCTCAGTGCCTTTCCGATCAATCATCGTTAGATCAAACTCCTGTAGAATTACCATCCATTGTATAATACGAGGGCTAACCATTGGCTTGTTCATGAGGAACTAGATTGCACTATGATCCGTGTGGATAAACACTTTGTAACCTAACACATAGTTCCTAAACTTATCTAGTGCAAACACTATAGCCATTAATTCTTTCTATGTAGTTGTGCACCGGCGATACTTCTACTTGCACAGTGGATGTAGTAAGGGCATTTTTTTCATCTAGCTATGTATGTATAGCTCCTAAGGCATAATTGGATGCATCATTCATGATGTGGAATGGTCTGGACCAGTCAGGAGCTTGTAGAATGGGGGTTTCTACTAGCTTTTATTTCAGGGTTTGGAATGCTCAATCACATTCCCTGCTCCACTCAAAAGGTACATCCTTCTCTGTTAGCTCTACCAACAGTTTGGAAATCTTGGAGAAGTTCTCAATGAATCTCCTAAAGTATCTAGTGTGTCTAAGGAATGACCAAATGTCTTTGACAGTTTCCAGTTAATGGGTGATTTCTTGGATAACCCTAATTTTATCTAGGTCTACCTCTATTTCCTGCATGTGAAACCTTATGCCCAAGTACTATGCCTTCTTGGACCATTAAATGGCTTTTTTGTCAATTGAGCATTATATTGGTTTCTATGCATCTTTTCAGCACTTTCTCTAATCAGTCCAAGGCTTGATCAAAACTTGTTCCATAGGTGGAGAATTCTTCCATAAAGACTTCAACTCCGTTTCCTATCTACTATTGGAATATGCTTAGAACTAGGCGTTAAAATGTGACAGGAGCATTACACAAGACAAACGACATTTGTTTATACACAAATGTTCCCCAAGGACTGGTGAACGTTGTCTTGGCTTGGTCTTCTGGGGCTATCCATATTTGGTTGTATCCATTATAGCCATCCAGAAAAATGTAATAGTAATGTCCTACTATGGTGTCTAAGACTTGGTCAACGAATGCCAATGGAAAGTGATCCTTAAATGTTGCCATTTTCAATAACCTAAAATCCATGCACACCCTCCATTTACCTCCCTTTTTAGGCATGATTATGAGAGGACTAACCCATTCGCTATCAGCAATGGGATATATGAACCCAACCTTAAGAAGCTGTTCTATTTCTTCTTTTACTACTTGCTTCAATTTTGGGTTCAATCATCTCTGTGGTTGTTTTCAAGGTTTCATGGAGGGGTTAGTGTAAATCCTATGTTGGCATATCCTAGGATCTATCCCAGTTAATTCAGGATATAACCAAGCAAAGGCTTTTGACCACTTGTTTATTACCTTCAGCAATCTTCCTTTTTTTTTGGAAGCAACTCTTGCGTTGATGATTACCAGTTTTCCATTTTCAAGAATCATAAATTCTAGACTAGTGGACAATGGTTTCAATTCTAGGGGCTCTTTTTTGAATTTTTCAAGAATTTCCAACTTCCCCCATTTGATATTTTCAAGGTTAAGGCTTGGAAGTTGGCAGCGGACTTGCTCTAGTGCATCTATGCTTTTGATGTAAGTACACGTTATTCCCTTAGTTAGTTTCATGTACATTAATGAGTTGCTCTCTTGATTAGCTATCAACCACTGGGTGTCTTCTTGTCATATGGCTACTGCATACAGGAACTTTTTTATGTTAATTTTTTTAGCACACTGGTTACATGCAGGAAATGCTAAACTTTGCACAACCCATGATCTCTACACGCAATTGCACCTTGTATTACTATATGCGATGCATGGAACCTTCTTCTTCTCGATCTTTCCAAAAGTGTTCTCCTTATATATTTCCAGGGAAAGATTGCAGATTCCTAGGCATGCATCTATAGTACTTAGCCATGCCCTTCCCATTATTATTGGGAAGTTCCCTTTACCATTATTTACTTGTATCACTTGAAAATCAGCTGGGTACAACCACCCATACACAATGGTGATGATATCCTCCACCAGTCCTAAGGGAATAGTGATGGACTAGTTAGCTAGCTCTAGGTGAATATTGCTCTTCTTTAATGAAGGCAAGTTCTAGGCTTTATACATTTCTTGTGATATTAAGTTGACTCCAGAACCTGAATCTAGAAGAGCTTTGCATAGCTCATTCCCATTGATTTGGAGATAGATTAGAGGGCTTCCAGGATCAAAGAATTTCCTGGAAAGGTGGCCAACCTTGATCCAGTCAATAATGGCATGTGTTAACATAATCATATGTGTTGAGCTTGGTGTTTGGTTCAAAGGGAGCTTTGAAGCTTTATTTGATGGGGAGGCGTTCAGAGGTTCAACCTCTTGTGGTTGTAAGGGCTTGGTTGGACTGTTGGTTCTGAAGAAAGGTCTTTTCTTCATACGATTGTTAGAACCAATAGTGGATTGAGGATTTACAGCCCTTGTGGCATTGCATTGCTACGGTTGAATAGGGAGTTCCCCTTGCATTGCTGGAGCAGGTGGTAGTGGAGCTATTGGTGTGAGAGCTGCAGATGGATTTGAAGGATGGTAAATTTGTAGGTTATCTCCTCTAGGAGAAGGAGTTCTATAATACTCATGGGCTTGGTAGTGATGTTGTGTTGTAACGTGACTAATAAAGTCACATGGAGAGATTGGATGTTTCACATAGTAGACATATGGGTCAAGTTGCAGGTATGGGTATTGTTGCCTTGGTGGTGGCATCCCCCATGACTATGGATATTGCCACTATTCATGTTTCTCAATGGGTTGTGGTGGAGTTCCACTTGGATAATATGTTGAAGGTTGGTGGAACTGTCTTGGGTTACATTGAGGATAAGGTAACCATTGGGGTGTTTTCCATTTATTTAGTTGTCGGTACAGTGCATACACCCCAGATTCTTGTAGATGTGAGATCATTGGACAACATCCCTTAGGATGGTCATATTGGCATATCTCGCATCCACTATCATTGTCTGTGGGTGAATCCACAACCTCTTCTATAATGGCCATTTTTCCCTTACCCTTGTTACGTGCATTTTCCACTTCTCTCTTTTTTCTTTTTGTTGCGGTTACTACCTCGCTCCCTAGACTCCTTTACAATTTTAAGAACAATTTCAAACCTACCATGCAAAGAGTCCTACATTTGGTCTACCTTTGCTGATACTTCTAATGTTAATATTTGGAGAGGCAAAGTTTTCCTATTCACCATCTCTTTGAGTGGTGACTCCTCTTCCTCCTCACAAAATCTCACTCCCCTTTTTCGTAGGGAAGGATCTCAGTTGTATTCTTCCACACTTTCTCTCTTTCATAGCTCACCTTCTTCTTTGGCAACTTGCTCTAGTTGTCTCTGAATTTGATGAGACCTAAGCTCCAATAACCTTCCTTGGGCATATGTCCCAAGGGTTCTTCTTGTTTCATGCTTAAGTCCATCCACGAGATGGTGTAGTTGATCTTTCTACGAATAACCATGGCCAGGGCAATGATGTAATAGTGTGTAATAGCGGCCCATGGCAACATCCAAGGGTTCATGATTTCCTTACTTCCATCCTTGGATTTGCTTCTGTAGGTTAGACACTTAAGAGTACGTTTGGTACTTATCATTGAATAGTTCTAACATTGTACTCCACCTCCAAATGGATTCTAGTTCTAAGGATTGGTACCAACTTTCAGCTTCTTTCACTAGTGTCCTTGGGAACAACTTCAGTTTTTACCATTTGTTTTCTATGTTTTGCAAGGAACATGCATCATGGAATGCTTATTAATGATTTTGAGGATCAGCATTGTATCCACCTTCAAATCGTGGGATGTTGTTCATGTCTAACCTCTTGATGAGTGGTGAGGTACCCCTACACTCAACCATACGAAATGAGTGTAGCACGTGCAATCTGGTCAAACTCCGCAGATGGACTAGTTGTGGCACCTAGACAGTTATCCTTAGGTTCCAGTTCACTGTCTTCCCACTTGGACCAGTATTGTATATTTGTCACGTATGGTTTAGTCCAAATGAGATGTATGATGTGTTCCTAATTCTAACGCTACTCTTGAAGGTAGTGGAAAATAATATTAACTAAGCTAAGCTAGAAGAAAAAGGGTAAGAGAATCTAATCTAGCCTAAGTGTGACGAGCAACCAATTCCTTGATCAACCGTACACATCTTGGACCTCGTGAACGACTACCACTAGGATTACCAAGCGCAGATCCTAGGTACGCCACTGGGCTACCACGTAGTCACACTTAAATGCTTGTAATTAAGTCGTACTCATTCTGCGTTGTGATGAGTAGCCAATTCCTTGACTAACAGTACACATCCTTAGATGCTTGTAATCAAGTCATACTCATACCGCATTCTAGGAGTTTAAGGGTGAGAGAGAAAGTAGTAAATAAAAATTAAATAAACAAATAAATAACAAATTGACTACTGCAATGATGAAGTAATCTCAATCTTTATTGCTGATCATGTGCATGTCCAAGTACATCACACTCGAATAAGACACCATACAATTACATTCACCACACTGCGGGTAGGCACGAGAAAAAATAATCTATTTCTAGAGTGGTCAAACTGCCAGAGCTTCACTACTCCTATTCTTTCTATGTTAAACAAGGGAGAGCCGTGTCTTATTTATAGATATGGTGGTGGACTGCGATATCGCGTACACGATATCATAGGAAAGACGCGATATTGCGGGGGATGCGATATCGCGGCCTATGCGAATCGCATCTCATCATACCCCCACGACTGAATAAAAACTCGTCCTCGAGTTACAAGGAGAACAAGCTTTATTGATTACACAGTGGATAGGTATGGGATTGTTAACTGGAAAAACAAAAAATGAAATGATGCTGCAATGTGGGAAGACACAACACAGAAAAAATGCTACACTACTACAAAAAATGGAACTCATGTAGTTCCTGGTGGCGGTGGCTCCTCCATGGGTGCTTTCCCCTTATCACGTGCTCCAAGTTTGAAGGTTGAAAATGCTAAAGAACAGCCTGGAGCTTCTCCTCTTCAGTCTGAGGATCTTATGCCATCCATGCTAATGTTCCGATGTTTGACAGAGTCAGCACTTCCCACGGACAGGGTAGTTGCAGAAACATCTGATTAGCCTTGACATACCATGCCACGAATACCCATCATTCCTCTTCATAGGCTCTGGCTTTATCTTTGTATTCATGAAGATTTGTTAGCCATCGAGCCAAGTCAGTTGCAACATCTTTCTGTCCCTGGTAGCTTTCTTTTACCACCGCAAGTTCAGAATTTGCGACATCTAGTTTCTCAGCCAGCTTCTTGCACTTTGCAAATTCTAATTCATATTTGATGTGGGTGGAAGCTACCTGCTACTTGAGCTCTAACCTTGGGTGTCCTGCTGTTAACATGGCTAGGTTGGCATATCTAAGGTTTGCCAACTCCATGTATTCGGTCAAGTCTTAGATCTACAGGTCCTGGTTCTTAACTTCTGCTTGGTGGGCAAAGGTGTAAGTGTCCAATATGGCCCTCCAATCAGTGTGCTAAGCACTGATGTTGTTGATTTGAGCCTTGGCCATATGGATCTCCTTCTCCAAGATTTTCTTGTACATTCCCACCTAATCACAAAAATGCTCCTTCAACTTCTTGTGTCATTTAGCCTCATTCTGCAATGCGCTTATCTCGATGGCTGATTTTTGGCAAATAGCGCATACCTCCTCCATTGAGAGGGTTTGATTTTCTCTAGCTAAATGGCTTACATCTTGGTTGACCTAGATGAACTGTTCTCGTAACTGATGAAAGTGTTCATTGAGAACATTCTTTTGTTTCTCCATAGAAGTCAACCAAAGGTTATCTACAACCAACAACTTATTCTCTTCTTCTAAGGCCTTGAGTGCCTTAAGATGCATATGAGTTTCCGCTTGTGCAGTGGAGGCATCCCAAGTGGCCATCTCTTTTTCTTTTGCCACCTTCTTATTTTCTACGATTAGCTTTGTTAATTGCTCAATTCTAAAATTTTCTAGCTGATCCATAAGAACAAATTGTAGAGGATCCCGCTGTGCTACTTGTAAGGTTACAAGCTACTCTTGTAGTTTCTACACTTCAGCTTCAACATGCTTGGCCCTTTCTTTGGATATGACCAGCTTCCCCTTTGTGGAAATGAGGTCTGATTGAATTATTGTTATATCCTAAGGGATGTCAAACAAGGACATCAGAACTTGTCCTATTTGTATCAATCGATCTAGTGCATCCTCATGATCCGCAGGAGTCATTGAGATTCTGGCATGAGTTTGAGCATCTCGTGCTCCTACAAATCTACTGGTGGCACAACGGGTACATTAAAAGATTCTTTGATGTGATCAATGACCACTTCAGTAGCTCCTGCGGCATCCTAGTGTTGCATGACCACCACAGTGGCCCCTTCACCAGTCTCTAACTACACCTGAAAAGATGCTGCATTTCCAGAGATCTGTTGTGACCATTTGCTTTTCCCTCCTCCTGTTCGATGGATAATTCACCCCTTGTGTGATCTAATCAAATAGTAGGCTATTCGACATCATCGATGATGTGGAAGAGGTTTGCATCATCATGAATTCCCCAACTGACCATCTCAGCGATGGCCCTAAGATGTCTCATCGACGGTCTGTAGTCTTGCAACAACGGCAGCTAATCCTGACTTGTGCTAGGTCCTGCTTCTTCTTATTGGCTGGGACCTATGGCTGGAGGTTGACTAGGTCCTACAAGTTGAGTTGCAGGTGATCCAGTCATCTTTTCTTCTTCTTCATCTAGTCTCAGCTCTTTGCCAGTGCTCTTTCTTGGAGCTAGCGCCTTTAATAAATTAACATAAGAAGCATTCTGGGCCTTTCGAAGGACATCATTTTTGTATCCTCGAATACCAGCCTGTCAACACAGTTTTCTGATAAGGCAGGGAAAAGGCAATGCCATCTTCCCTGACTTCCATTCTTCAAATTACCTTAGGATCTCCATCAAATATAGATGGGGAAGGTTAGCATTAACCTTTCCCATCAACACTGCACATCCCCTAGCTGCATACATCGATATTCTTTTCAAACCTTTTGTGGGAAAGAGGTGATAGGTTCCAATTTTGAAATAAACTCTCTCTTCCGTCGTCAATTCTCCAAAATTTTTATTTCTACCATAAGCCTTCTCTAACCAATCCTTTCGCACATTAGGGTCCGATTGGGTAGATAACCAAGCAACATGGGGGCCTGAATTCAGAAGGTTTAACACTTCTAAAATCACCTACATAGAAAAGTCTACTATCACACCACAAATGTTAACCGTGGTACCTTGCTCCTTATTGTGCCAAAACTGGTACATTTTCCCTAAGTACCAGGCACCGCATTCAGAGAGAACAGGCCATAAGGGAGATCCCTTGAGGTTATCCCTAATAGCCTTAGTAGCGAACTTAGCAAAATATTTGAAGTTTAGGTCCACAATCATAGCAGCGAATGTGGACTTCTCATGGATAGCTTGCACACACTCCGGGGGCAACGTGAGTTGTTGTCCCGGTTCAGGTGCAATAGCAGCCCCTCTTTCTACCTGTCCAGACCATCTGGTAGGAGGTTCTTCTTGATGGATGCTAAATGATTGCACCTCCTATTCTGCATGTTATCTAGTAGGAACCTGTCTTCCACCTCTCCGAGGTTGTTTCGCTCCACCTTGAACAAGACCCTCTTGTTGTGCATGTTTCGAGGCCATTCTGCAATCACACGGGCCAAGCATTAGTAAGGTTGTTTTTAAAGTTAAATTATACGTTACTTCTTGCCTTAATTAAATATCTTATGTTATCATGTGATCGTGCCTAAAAATTATAATAATGGGTCCTATGACTTAGGTGGATTTCATTTTAATCTCCTGGTGTACCTAAGGTCATATGATTTTTGGCACAATTTGTTTAAGTGTTAGTGTTAATTACCCTAATTGATGTCCTTTGGGTGATGATAAATTTCAAAAAATTTGGGCACTTTTCAGCAAGTGTCTCTCCCCCACGACTAAACTGAACACTCCGGGTTCAAGCAGGTTCAAACGGAATTAAAATCGGAGCACCAGTGAGCGAGATATGAGTGAAAAAGCAAGGGTGACACAATCGCAAGTTGCAGAGAAAAATTTCAAAAACTCCCCTCGCGTAAATGGCAAAATGATGCTAAGTGTTGCAGCAGGGATATCCTATTTATAGGAAAATAGGATGCAATATCGCGTACGATGCATTGTGTATTTAATATCACGTGGGATGTGATATCGCGTATGTGATATATCGGCCCTACTAATATGAGACACATGAACATATTGAATTTTTAATGATTTTTCTTAAAATTAATGTTAAAAATTGAGGACATTAACAGGTATTAAGATATCCTAGGGTAATTTCATTGATTCGAGAGGCACTCTTAATGATAATGATGTGAATTTAGCAATTAAAAACTTGGCGGTTACGAAGAAAAGAGAATGTAATGGTACATTGGAATGTAGGAATTATAGAGGGATAATGGTAGGGAAAGAAAATTATAAAAAATTAAGCTGAGGGTAAGAAATTATGTGTTTGAACTAGAGAATTAGTGAAGATTACAAAAATTACACAAGTGGGTCCTCCCCAAAGTAGGTTTCAACCTATTATGCCCTTGTGTAACCGCACTTAAAGTGTCTGTGGGCACTAGAAGGGTTAAATGTAATCTGCACTAACGCTACAAAAAACACGCATGTAAATATCACTGAAATGAGATGAAAATTCTATGCTACATGGGACACGAGCTACAATTACACGAACAGTGAGATGAGGCGAAGTATAGAAAGGGATCGTAGAGATTGGGACATGAGGTAACTAACCCAGGACATAGTGAATCCTGCGTGAAAAGCATGATTAATGTGTCATTAACCCATTGTTCCAAGATTAGGACCAAGTCCATTCCTCTAATCAATGACATCGCATTGTTTTGTCCCATGGTGAACAACTATGAGAGTACCATAACAACAAGGCGTACGATCACTTGGCATTTCATGCTAGGGAGGAGTGACTTTTGTTTGTGGTACTTTGTTTTTCTTTTCTCTTTCTTTTTTTTTCACTTTATTGAATCTAGAGAAGCTACCAACCTTCAAGCATGGGTGCATGTCTTTCCAGTGGGACCCCCTAGAATAGCGTTTGATTTTCAAGTGCACTTTTGATTACCCTTACTCCCATTTTTCATTAGATCTACAAGGATCTTAGTACAACCATATTGCATGATAACTTCCAAAAACGTCACCAAAGAGAATCCACAAGTCCCCTTGATATCACATCCTAATCTTCCCTCTTGGTCCATCCTTCTTCATTCTGGGTACAATAACACAAAATTAATTTTAAGTTTAGAAATTTCTAGAATATCACTGTACCCTCGAACAGAACCTCTTATTTATAGAGTGGATAAGTCAGTGTAATGGGCTCACTGTTCCAAATAATTGATCACTCATGACTTAATAACATAGAACACACCTCAACCAATGATCCACATGAGTTTTTTATTCGTAGATGAGATTACTTACAAAAAACACATGAAAAGATAAAAACAAAGAAAGATAAAAAGATAAAACAAAAAAATGAAAAATGAAAAAAAAATCTGGAAAATAAAAAGGTGTAAAATCAAAAAAATGAAAAATATTTATTAATCCTGCTTGTTATTGAAATGGGGGATATCCCCCATAACCAATTAGTTGAGTATGGAAAGGATTAATAAATGAAAGATAAGGATCCTTGCATGTTGGAAGTATTAGAACCGGTCTATACTTACCCCATTTGGGTTCACACACTTGATTATAGTAAGCATAGTGGGGCACTTTATATGATGTAGTTCCCAGATAACGAGTTGACCCACTATGATGTTTGGAACCGGAAGATGGTATGCAAGGATTAGAATGATGCCTCCCATGGTTGTGTTCATTGGGCTGTATGATTGTTGGAGTGTTAGTTGGTGACCCTGATGAAGTTACATGAGGCATTGGGTTCGAAGGTAAGGGTGCACTACATTGTTGGACTTGTACTAGGTTGGAAGGTGCAGTGGCCTTGGAATTGTGTCTTCCCTTCCTACGGTCGTGTTTAAAGAAAGGACACCTTTGATGTTGAGGAGGCTTTTCACTGCTGTTAGTAGCAATAGCACAAGTGTTGTTCGTGGGTTGTTGTTGTGGCACAAACACCTTAGGAACAGTTGGTGGCATTGTGGAAGGAGGGAAAGGATGAGAATGTTGAAAGTTAGGAGGAATATAAGGTGCATAAGGTGGTGGTTGTGTTGGAGGTATGGGCTGATAGTATTGTGGAGAATGGTATTGTGGTGAGATA
>MNCI01019885.1:182247-211969 GCA_015680685.1 Gnetum montanum
ACCTTGTATGATATAACTAATCTAGATAACTAGCACCATCCCCAGAAATGGCGCCAATGATGAGTGGAAAGGTACCCCTACACTCAACCATACGAAATGAGTGTAGCACGCACGATCTGGTCAAACTCCATAGACGGACTAGTTGTGGCACCTAGACAGTTATCCTCAGGTCGCAGTTTGTTGTCTTCCCACCTAGACCAGTATTGTATATTTGTCACGTATGGTTTAGTCCAGATGAGGTGTATGATGTGTTTCCTAATTCTAACACTACTCCTGAAGGCAGTGGAAAATAATATTAACTAAGCTAAGCTAGGATAAAAAGGGTAAGAGAGTCTAATCTAGCCTAAGTGCGACGAGCAACCAATTCCTTGATCAACCGTACACATCTAGGACCTCCTGCACGACTACCACTAAGATTACCAAGCGCAGATCCTAGGTACACCACTAAGCTACCAAGTAGTCACACTTAAATGCTCGTAAAAAAGTCGTACTCATTCCACGTTGCGATGAGTAGTCAATTCCTTGACTAACCGTACACATCCTTAGATGCTCGTAATCAAGTCGTACTCATACTGCATTCTAGGAGTTTAAGGGTGAGAGAGAAAGCAGTAAATGACAATTAAATAAACAAATAAATAACAAAGTAATTGTTGCAATGATGAAGTAATCTCAATCTTTATTGTCGGTCATGTGCGTGTCCAAGTACGTCACACTCGAATAAGACACCGTACAATTACATTCACCACACTGCGGGTAGGCACGGGAAAAAATAATCTATCTCTAGAGTGGTCAAATTGCCAGATCTTTCTATGTTAAATAAGGGAGAGCCGCGTCTTATTATAGATATGGCGGCAGACTACAATATCACGTACGCAATATTGTAGGGAAGATGTGATATCGTGTACGCGATATCGTGGGGGATGCAATATCGCGGTGTACGTGATCACGTCTCATCACCTCTTGATCCTACTATTCTTTTGGTGCCTTTTTGGAACTCTTACGACCTCTGTTATATCTAGAATGCTTCTAGTTGTCAGTAGGGGTTCTTTGTGATCATCTCGTTCATAGCGTTTATGGTGCCTACGCGGTTCCCTACTCTCCCTTCTTCTATGCCTTGATTCTTTAGAGTGCCCTCGTCCTCTTTCTCAACTGTCGCATTGAAGACTTCCACTTCGTTTTCCCTTATCCTCATGATTGGTTTCCCTATGACTATGTCTGGAAACTGAAGGAGAGGGTGAAGATGACGATGAAGGTGAAGAAGAAGGAGAACCATTGCCATGATGGTGTTTTCTACCTTCTCTTCGGTGGTCTCAGCCTCGATCATGATCACGATCAGAACGACCATCCTTATTGTGTGTTTGTGTTTCTTTGTTGAACACTTTGTGTTCGTGAGTATCAGAACTAGGGTTGTGAATAGTGAAGTGGAGGTTCTAATACACCACCTCCTAACCAATGTCAGGAGGAGGAACATCGTTTCATGGGGAACTTGTTGAAGCAGTAGGTTCAACATCCTCGATTTTTCTCAAAACGTGTGGAGCGTCATGGGGCCATTTACCCTTCAAAGATGTATGGTATCTCTCTTGTCGCAAGTCCCTTTGACGTTGCACTTAAGTGAGATGATAGTCTCTTGAGTCATGATCGCATGCAACATATTCTGTGTATAAAAGTGGCATGCCTATTTGTGTGAGAGCATGAAGGAGCATGTTGGGAACTAATCGGTCTGAAGGCAACACTATGTTATCCTCCAAGTCTTTCCAATGTAGTTTTTTGTCTTGGTGGAGAATAAAATTAAAATCGGGTACATACACATCAATATGAGTATATACCGCACAAAACTATTAAGGAACTAGTGGATCCTGGTTATGTGTATTATGACCTCGACTACCTCTTCCGTTAGTCCTAGGCAGTGAAGTGCTCTTATGCGAAGAAGAAGACATCTTGTCTTATTCGATGTGCAATGTACTATGTCTTATCTTTCTTTGATTAACCCTAAGGGTTCGTTCTAATGTTCCAATGATATGAATGATTTTCTATGTTCTACGCAACGCACAAACAACTAAGTCTCCGGCAACGGCACCAATGATGAGTGGCGAGGTACCCCTACACTCAACCATACGAATATGAGCGTTTCACGCATGATCCAGTTGAACTTCAAGGACCAAGTGCTTATGCTCCTTAATGGAACACTCAGGGTTAATCAATCGTTGTCTTCCCAAACTTACTTGTATTGTAATAGTTGTATGGTTAAGTAAGCTTCAGGTATATGATTTTTATAGCTTTTGTATTTTTTATGTCTTCTACTAATAAAGGAGAGGAAGAGAGAACTAAGTGGCTAACTTACATTAACTATTCATTAACTAAGTTTTAAATGTTCCTAACACCAGTATCCATTCCCACTTGCCATACACATCCTGAACTAGTGCAATGCTGTTAGGATTACCAAACGCTAATCGTTAATGGGTTACCAAGCGCTAAACGCATGCTCGAAGCAGTCGTACTGAGTGTATTTAACTAAGGGGGTTGAAGGTTGAGAGAGATATTAATTAACTAGGAAAGCGTTAAAAAATCGTTAATTACTAATTAGCTTAATTTGTATGCTACAAGGTTTATCATAAAGTTCATTTTTATTTTCGTACACAAAATTGTGCTCAGGTACAAATTGCTTGAATAAATATCCGTTCACTCTATGACTACTACTGCAGGCACATAGAAATAATTCTAACTCTGGAATGACAAAACTAGAAGAGTCTGGCTAAGGATCTAAATCTAATTGTCCTTGAACCAAGGGCGCTGCCTCTTATTTATAGAAGATGAGATTGGACGCGATATCGTGTATGGGATATCGCGTGGTGGGTGTGATATCGCGTACGCAATATCGTAGTTCATCAACGTATAATGCTGCTAGGTTACCAAACGTTAAGAATTACTGAGATTACTGAAAGTTATACACATGCTGGAAGTGGTTGTACTTATGTGTTTAATTAATGGCTATTTAATCGAACTAGCTTACTTTAGCTTAATTACTTAGAAGCATTAAAGGAAATTACATAAAACATGAAATGCATAAATAAAATATTTAAGCTAACCAAAGTGCTACAAGGTTTGATTAGAAAGTTCATCTTTATTGTCACACACACTATTGTGCTTAGGTTTAATAATGCTCGAATTAAGATCTATACACTCAATGACTCCTGCTGCAAGTACTTCGGAAAATATTCTAACTCTAGAGAAAGTAAACTACAAGCACTCTTCTATACTATGACAAAAAATATGTGGATATCGTGTGCCCAAGTGCCATATTTGTAGGCCAATACATACCCCGCGATATTAAATAGTCGACATTGCATCTTGGGCCCAATATCGAGGCTTCGATATCATATATCCGATATTAAAACCAGACAAAATACTATTCATTAGCTAGTTAACAATTTTCAAAAATTGTAAACACTAAAACTAGTAAAAAAAATTGACAATTTTAACATTGAAATTTCAAGGCAATAAACTTAAAAAAAATGAAGCTATTTCAAGAAACTCAAAGTATCAAAAAAAATTTAGATCCTCTAAACTCAAATAGGCAATTTCATAAAGACATTATTATTAAATTACTCAAGATGCTTTTCTAAGACAACATAAGCTCTTATATGGCAACCAAAATAGAAGTCTAAAATTGCACAAACAGAGCTATAAGAGTAATCTAGAAAATCCCAAAATTAAATGTCAAGCATGATACTATCTAAACCATTAGCTAAGCAATTAAGACAAAATGGGAAAAAAAGAACCCACAAGATTAAACCAAAGTAGTAAATTGATGGCTTTAGCAAACCATCTTACAATTTTCAATATCTTTCTTCTTGATCTCTCACCAATCCCCATTTGATTCTACCCTTGAAGCCCCTTTTATAATGGCTTCATGGTAGTTACAATCATCATGAAAAATTAGGGTGAGTTACAAACATTATAGAAGTTAGTTGTAACCACCACAAATTTAAATGCTATAGTTGCCAAGTGTTTAATTTGGTAGTTACAATAATGATCAAAAATTAAAATTTGGTTGTAACATTAAGGAAAGTTACAATCATTATGGTATTTAGTTATAACTACCATAGATATTATAATTGCCAAATGTTCAATTCATAAAGAACATAAATTCTCTTTCTTTTTAAATAATAATAATAATTTTTTAATTTAATAATTTTGGAAGAAAAACTAGGATGATCTCACAATATAAATAATGGCTTGGAAATAACTGGTCTTGCAATCTGCTTGCATAGGTGATGAGGTAGTATGCTATGCTACCGTATAGCAGAGGTGATGAGGTAGTATGCTTGCATAGGTGATGGTCACAGACGTTTTTCGTTGGCAGTAGCTATTCTTGTGGTGTAACCAACGTCCTACAAAACAACGGACATAGACTCGGTGGCGGAGGTTATGCTAGACCTCGGGCATTTCCTGCTGAACGTGGGCTGGAGTAACTGCACAGTGGTTACAATGGCTATTCATGGCGGCAATTACCGCAAGAACATGGTGGTGGTTACTATAGAATGTGCAGCATTTCGGTAGTTATTGGAGCAACCTGCAAACATGGATGATGGCAGCAGTTACACAGTACATGTAGCTATAAATCAAAGTCTCTGGCACACAAGATGGGGCTCTTTCTATCAATCCAGGGACGAGCTCTTTCTATCAATCTTGAGGAGCGGCTTCCTCTCAAAAGGCAACAGTTTCCTTCTTTCTTTTCTTTTTTTACAGGCTTCCGGCTAGTTTTGGAGGAGGGTCTAGCGAGGAGCCAGCAGCTTATCTCAGCGATGTAGACGTGGGTGGAAGGTCTTTCTCTCTATAACAGTGCACACAAGGTGGCAGAAGGTGGTAGGCTTTGAGTTACTGTGGTTGCTGCACCATGCAGACTGCAGCTGGTTGCTGCACCATGCAGACTGCAGCAGGCAGTCTCTCTTTTTCTCTTTTCTTCTCCTCCTCACTCCCTCTTCCTCTCTACGGTGACAGCATTCCAAGTGGCTCTTTTCTCTTTTCTTCTCCTCCTCACTCCCTCTTCCTCTCTATTGTGACAGCATTCCAGGTGGTGCACGTGGCTAGTGAAATGACAGGACCACGGAAAATTCATTTTTTAGTTACTCATTACATTATAATGAGACAATTATTTAATTTAAATTCCAGGTTTTCTTTTAGTTTATTATTAGCAAAAAAGGCCAGTCTCCTAAAACAAGTTTTCTTTACAGTGTTGGTGCTACCAAAATTTATGCACCAAAATTTATGCATCACCCGTGAAGCCGCAGTGTTGGTGCTACCAAAATTTATGCATCACCAGTGAACCCGCAGTTAAGAGCACGTGAAACTGCAATGGAAGCCGCATGTGAAACTGCAATTGTGAAACCTGTGTTCACGTTTCCATCAATGGCGCTGCTGGACATTATGTAGTTTGTGCTGTCCTTCAGAATGCCGGCCACCTGTGTCGATGATTTTTTCAGCGGTTGTAGCGAGATTATGGTGACGCTCCTGAACTCTCCTTCAAATGTTTTGTCGGGAGATCCACAATGGGTTGGATACTGAGATTTCTGAGATCTGCAGCAAGGCCGACGCCACCGCCGCAGCGAGAGATTTGCTAAGATTACCATTTCTGAAAATGGCGGAGCAAACCCTAGCGTCGCTCTCCTCCATTTCGACTGCTCACACATTGCAGAATTTAGCCTTGACAAAGGACCGCGTGGCAGAAAATTAGCGTAGCAAGATTCGGCTTCAGAGAATGACATCAATCTACTTCTTTGTACATTTCTTCTGTTTGATCTCATCGACGATTCTTGCACAGAATTAGCGACAGAAGCATAAAAAACAAGAACATTATCATCATCATCCAACTGCAACTGCGGAGCTACGCTGATTAATTTGGATCTGCTCCTTTTCTTTCCCTGCCTAGGAGGCATGGCTTTGGCTCCGTTTCTCTACGGTGAATTCTTTCCGATCCTGATTGGAAGACTCTGCTTGAACCAATTTGCACAATGATTGATCCTGATATTGATTCTGAATTGGATACCCTGAACCTCCATCTCCAATTTCCGTATTTTACGTTCTGGTAATAATGGTGATGGCGATAAGATGACATTCTGTACGCACCCACCCGTGAATGCTGTGTTGGCTGTGGAAGTGATCTGGCATGATAGGTTATTTCAGAGATGTAATTCAAAAGCCGTGGTAATTGTTGATTGGTTCCAACAATTGGTATACTATTATCTCGTGCAGTCTGCAACTAGTCTCCTTACGTCACATTTTCTAATTTACATTGAATGTCATGGTCACGTAAAAGTATTGCAGGTTTTACACAAGTTGAAGGAAATGCGATCGGCCTGTTCTCAGGGCCTAGCCCGTGCTGTGCTTTTCTTCCCAGTCTTGTGAAATCTGTTTTAAATAGCTGCTGGCCTCATTAAGATAGAAGTCTGCAGTAGTTTTCTAGCCTCATCAAGACAGTAATTTCATCAAGAGGAGCTGCATCTACGGCAGCATCATCACCAACTGTGGAGCAAATTTTTTGCCCTTGCTTGCTTACAAGTTTTGTAATTAAAGCTATTTGCTTTGGAAAAACACGACAACAGATGACAATTTACACTGAAGAGCAAACCATAGAAACTGTAGCTTCACATAACCATTAATAATAATTGCATGAACTTTCTCCAATGCAACATGTTCCAATTCTGATTTCCAGCATTTAATCTTTTGAGATATTTCTCTCAAGCTATCCTGCTTTGAAGATTTCCTATTCATTATTTGATCTGCAACAATTGTATTTGTCATCTTTCAACTGTAGAATGTACTGCTCCATGCCTTCGTGCAGAAGTTTGCAAGCCTGACCTATGATTATTGTTGTCTCCATTTTAACACCACTTTAAACCCAAATATTGATACCTCCATCTGCTAACTCTTGGGATTACCTTTCTGTAACGTGTCCTCAATCGTGGTGGCCCAACTAAAATCAAGTTATTTTCAATATCAGTAGCCAAAATTTCTCCCAGCACTCAAAATCTTCATTGTTAATAAAGCAGTAAGCCAATGACAGGGTTCTCAGGCCTATTCTTTTGCATACTCTTTTATATGCTTGGAAGTATCAAATCTCCAATCTTTAGGTGTATCAGAAAGCTTCTCAAAGATTACATTTTCATAAAATAATAATTTGGCTAGTAGAATGCTCACAAGCAATCATTGAAATGCATTTTCTTGCACTATTGCAATCTATAGTTGCAAGGATTTCATATGTCACCTCTCTGTATTCCCCATTAGTTTGTTGAATGTGAATGGTTAAAAATGCTACCTTGAATTTAATTTTCACCATAATCACTCCTTTCTTATGGATAATAATTTATTTTCTAGTGCTACAACCTTGTAAAGTTTGTTCCATGAAATGGCCAAAATGTACCAACAATTGTATCTTTTCCTCATTGACAACTTTGTTATTATGAGTAAGACAAATCCTAATAAGATGGTTGTCACAACCTAAAATGCCCATAGTTTTAATTATTTAATTTAATGTAAGTGTTTAATTTTTAAATGTTGTAAGATGTGTTTTAATAAGATAGTTCTAACTTTATTGGCTAAATCATAGGATTATATTATTGTAGTTATTGTTATTGTTATTATTGTTGTTGTTGTTTCTATTATTCTATATAAGTGAATGTAATCTACTTAGAGTATTTTGTTAAAGCTTTGTACCCTTTGCTTTTACTTAGTTAGCATCATTTCATGTATTAAGGAGAAACAGTGGTTCGATGTCCTTGTGGGCTCTTATGTCCCCTTGTTGTAGGCTTGTGTCATACCTTGTGACAAGGCCAAGTTTAGCAAATAGTGTTCCATGTACAACTAGCCTCTCTTTTGGTTAGCGCATATAGATGCTTTATAGTTAATCTCTATTCTATAAGATGAGACCTCCCAAAGTTCTATGGCTAGTTCTACCTTGTACTCAATATCGTATTCTAGAGGGTGTGGCATGCTCTTGACCATAATGTTCTTGACTAATTGGTGGTTTACATTCTTTAGTGATCCTGGCATGCTTTGATGATATGTCCTTGGTAATCATGGCATGCCCTGATGGTAAGTGTTCATGGTGATTATGGCTATTTTGGTGATACAATCAAATATCATACTCTTCCTTAAGAGTCCCATGTTTTTCTTTGATCTTGTTCAGTTTAAGCAATGGTTAATCTTGATAGATGTCAAACCCTTTTATAAGTGTGATGAGCGTCGAGGTACCCCTACGCTCAACCATACGAATACGAGCATTTGACACATGATCTGGTCGAATTCCAAGGACTAAGTGCCTATGTGCCTTTGTGGAACAATAACAGGTTGGTTAATCATTGTCTTCCCAAACTTACTTGTATGTCACTATTGTATGGTTAAGTAAGCTTGAAGCATATGATTTTTATAGTTTTTATGTGTTTTATATCTTGCGCTAGTAAAGAAGGGGAGAGAGATAACTAAGTAACTAACCTAATTTAACTACTCATTAACTAAGTTCTAATTACTCCTAACACCAATATCTGTTTCCACTTTCCATACACATCATAAACAAGTGCAATGCTGCTAGGATTACCAAATGCTAATCGTCACTGGGTTACCAAGTCCTACACACATGCTTGAACAAGCCGTACTAAGTGTATTTAACTAAGAGAGTTGTAGGGTGAGAGAAATCATTAATCAACTAGGAAAGCATTAAATAATAATTAACGCTAATTAATCTATTTTAAATGCTGCAAGGTTTATCATAAAGTTCATCTTTATTTCCATACACAAAGTGTGCTTAGGTACACAATGCTCGAATAAAGATCTGTTTACCCTATGACTCCTACTGCGGGCATGCAAAAATAATTCTAACTTTGGGGGAAATGGCAAGAGTTTGGCTAAGGGACTAATTGTCTAATTTTGGAAACCAATGGCATTGCCTCTTATTTATAGGCAAGGAGATAGGCCGCAATATCGGGTACCTGACATCGCATGCTTGGATTTGATATCGCGGACATGATATCGTGGTTCATCATACCCACATGACTGAATGAAAACTCGTCCTCGAGTTCCTTACAAAATATTGGAAAGGTATGGGATTATTGACTGAGTGACCATTGACAGTGGAATGAGGTGACAGACTCAACGTGCCCAGTGAACAAATCAACAATACAATACATGACAGCATTAGTGTTCATGACCACAATGGTGAACATTGTATATAAATGACATCCAACCTTATTTGGCAGCTGGAGGAGAAGGAGAGAAAGAAAAGAATAAGGCATGTTGCTACCGATGTTAAGATTGTGCCTTCTGTTATTTATTCATAGTCACACCACCAATCTTTCTTCTTTCATAAACGTTCCAGTTCCGGTCCATCTTCAGGTTTCCTCCAAGCCTAGTCCATTGTTGTATGATCACCATTTGCACTCACAACACAGTCACAAATGAGCAAGGGTAGATAAATCATAATGCAGTTGATACCTTGCCTCAATGTAAAGTGCATTGGCTGAGTTGTGGTTATGGTAGATACTGATTCTAGAGATTTAACACTGGAGACTACCTAAGGTGTAGGGGTTAGGAAAAATTGAAAATATTGTGCTAGGGCCCCCATGACTAAGAGCAAACCTCTGGTAGCGATAGGATGGAAAAAGACAAGGAATAAGAAAGATGAAGAAAAAACAACGGAAATACCAATAAAATGGATGTCATACATGGGGATGAAACAAAAAATTGTTGATTGCAGGAAATGTTTAAGGAAAAGAAGTTAACAAATGCACCAAAAAGGAATGCCAGTGGGTCCTCCCCAAAGTAGGCTCATGCCCTTGATGCCCTGATAAACCCACAAAACAAAGAGTCTGTAGGCTCTAGGAATGTCATTTTGGAAGCAAGAGTTAAAAACTTACCCATAAGAAATTACCAAGGAAAAACAATGCATCAACTAAGATACAAACTAATGATAAAACTGCCAATGAGGTGAAAAATGGAAAAGAAAGGTGGAGAGGAGAGAATGTAATGGAAACCCAAGAACAAGGTTGTGTAAATTCCCTTGTGTGTGTTTTATGGTTAATGTGACCAAGTAGAACTCATTCCAAATCCAGGCTCAACAACCCACATATAGTGACTTCACATCAACACATTTGACCAACCTATCATCTTGAAGCAACAAGAATGTCTCTACAAAAAGTCACCACCATTCCGAGGACGGCAAGATCGAGAACCAGGAAGTGAGAAAGGGCCTTAGTTAGAGGGAACCTTCAGGCATGGATAACATGTCTTTCTAGTGCCATAACTAGTGCTTGTAGCCTAAGTTCATTATTGTGTCTAAGGGGTGTGCTTTGAATTCTTACTTTTTTTTGTATTTTTGTGCATGAGAACCACACCATGCAAAGACTTATTTTTATGTACTCAACTTTCGGTGATTTGATGAACAGTCAGAATGGTAGAAAACCCAAGGAAAAAGCATCCAATCACTCAAGATATTAGCCAACACAAATGCATCAAATCCCCTTGAAGTCACACCCTTTTCATCCTTTGAGTCCTTCCTTAGTTTGATAAATACCCAACCACTAATTCGTTAACAATTTTATTAGAGAAAGAGATTGTACAGTTCCAAGACAAGGGAGACCATAGGATTTTATGGATGCATGAACGATGTAGACTCATTACCTGTTTAATCAAAAGAGCCATACCTTAATATCAACATCATACTTTAAAGGTAAAATCCAAACATTAGCAATCAATATGGTATTATTCATGCCACCATCATGAACACTTATTGGGTGACGAAAAAAATAAAGTAATTACACAAAGAAATGGTAAAAATATGAACAATGGTGTAAAACAAAAAATAAGAAAGAGTAAAGAAATGTGCAAAACAAAAATGTGTAAAACAAAAACTTAAAAAGAACTGAGGGCCTTCAATGGTTAGTAGAGGTGGCCATCTCCCCCATGATTGAGTTGGAAGGAGGAGATCCAAAATAATGAGAAAGGTTGCCTACCTACAAAGGCAGCATGTGTTCTAGTTGTCCTAAACTCATGGAAAGGTTTTGTTTGCTATATGTTGACTAACAGTCTCTTATCTAGGCTCTAATGTTTATATATGGTCATGGCCCCTAAAGAAAAAGTTGCATAGATAATGTAAGGTCCTTTCCACAGTGTTTGAAATTTGGTATGTTGTGACACATGTGTGGGGTTCTAGTAGAGAACCTTATCTCCTGGCTGATACTTAACTTTTCTAATTTTCAGGTCATGACATTGTTTATTAAATGCCTTGTGCAACTCATTAGATGACAAGGAAACTAATTAGTTCTCATCTATCAAGTTAAGAGTCATCAACCTTTGTTTTTGTGCTAGATCAAGGTCAAGGTTGAGGTCACATGCTATGGCTAGTGTACGAAGCTCAATTTAGATAGGGAGCATTGGAAGTTTTCTGTACACTAACTCGTAGGGAGAGTAGCCTATAGGGAGTTTCCATGTGAAGTGGTATGCCCAAAGAGCATCATTCAGTCTAGTGCTCCAATCTCACCCATACTTGCTAATGGTTCTGGTCAATATCTTAGTAATCTCCCTGTTGGTAACCTTGGCTTGACCGTTCACTTGGGGGTGGTATGGTGTTGTCAATTTATGCACAACCCCTACGCATTGCATTAACTTTCGAAAAGTTGCACCCATGAAGTGTGTACCATTGTCTAAAATAAGTGCACGCAACACACCAAACTTGTTGATGACTTGTTGTTGAACAAATCGTGCAGCTGTAAATGATGTGCAATCTTTAATAATAACTACTTTAGCCCATTTTGTTAAGTAGTCTACGAAAACTATGATGTAATCTTTTCCATTGGACATTGGTGTAATGGGTTCCATGAAATCAATTCCCCAAATGTTGAAGGGTTCTAACAGTTGAATTCATTGTTGCGGACCCTTCATTGTAGTAGTCATTCCCCCATCACGTTGATAGCACTCACAAGATTGGATGAATTGATGGGTGTCCTAGAATAAGGTAGGCCAATAATATCCTGCAAGCAGGATCTTGATGGCCATTTGTCTCTTAGCATAATGATCCCCACAAGGGCCCTCATGTGCATCTTGGAGAACTCTCAATTGATCTCTATTGAGAGCACACCATCAAACCAAGCCATCGAGACATACTTTGTAAAGTTTTCCATTGATCTCCATAAAGTACTTAGCTCTATGAAGAAACTTTTGTTTCTTCTTAAGGTCTAGATCTTATGGTGTTTTTTGGATAAGGAGATAGATAAGAATGCTACTATACTAGTTTGTCTCCATGGGTGATTGGTTATTCACTACACCGACAAAGAGGAACTCATCATTGAAAATTGAAAACTCATCCTCTTTGTTGTCCCAATGCAATTGAGATAAATGATCAGCAACTACATTCTCAGTTCCCTTGCAATTGATCATTGTTAAATCAAACTCTTGTAGGATTACAAGACATCGTATAATATGGGTGCTTACCATTGGCTTATTCATGAGGAACCAGATAACACTATGATCTATGTGTATGAATACTTTGTACCCCAATACATAGTGTCTAAGTTTTTCTAGTGCAAACACTACAACAATTAATTCTTTTTCGGTAGTAGTGTAGTTGAGCTATGCACCAGCGATACTTTTACTTGCACAGTGGATGTAATAAGGACATTTTTGGTCATCTAATTGTGTAAGTATGGCTCCTAAGACATAGTTGGACGTGTCAGTCATGACATGGAATGGTCTAAACTAGTCAGGAGCTTGTAGAATGGGTGTTTCTACTAGCTTCTATTTCAGAGTTTGGAAAGCTAGTTCACATTCCTTGGTCCACTTGAAAGGTACATCCTTTTTTGTTAGCTCTAACAATGGTTTGGCAATATTTGGAAAGTTCTCTATGAATCTCCTATAGTAGCCAGTGTGTCCAAGAAATGACCAAATGTCTTTGATAGTTTCCATTTAATGGGTAATTCCTTGGATGACTTTGATTTTCTCTGGGTTTACCTCTATTCCTACATGTGAGATTTTATGCCCAAGTACTACACCTTCTTGGATCATCAAATGGCTTGTTTTCCAGTTGAGCCTTAGATTAGTTTCTAAACATCTTTTCAACACTTGTTCTAACCAGTCCAAGGCTTGATCAAAGCTTACTCCATAAGTGGAGAAGTCATCCATAAAGACTTCCATACCATTTCCTATCTACTACTGGAATATGCTTAGAACTAAGCGTTGAAATGTTGCAGGAGCATTGCACAAGCCAAACAACATTTGTTTGTATGAAAACATTCCCCAAGGATTGGTAAATGTAGTTTTGGCTTGGTCATTTGGGACTATTTGTATTTGGTTGTATCTGCTATATCCATCCAAAAAACTATAATAGTGATGCCTTGCAATTGTGTCTAAGACTTGGTCAACAAATGGCAATGGAAAATGATCCTTGAATGTTGCCATGTTTAGTAGCCTAAAATCCATGCACACCCTCCATTTGCCTCTCTTTTTAGGCATGATTACTAAGGGGCTATCCCATTCTCTATCAGTAATGGGGTATATGAACCTAGCCTTTAGAAGTTGTTCAATTTCTTCTTTTACTACTTGCTTCAACTTTGGGTTCAATCGCATCTATGGTTGTTTTCGAGGCTTCATGGAGGAGTCAATGTAAATCTTATGTTGGCATATCCTAGGATCTATTCTAATTAATTCCATATGTGACTAGGAAAAGGCTTTTGACCACTTGTTTATTACCTTTAGCATACTCTCCTTTTGTTATGGAGCAAGTTTTGTGTTGATCATTACTGATTTTCCATTCTTAAGGAACGTGTACTTCATACTGGTGGTCAATGGTTTTAGCTCCAGGGGCTCTTGTTTAAATTTCTTAGGAATTTCCAACTTCCCCCAGTTGATGTTTTCAAGGTTAGGACTTGGAAGTTGGTGGTGGACTTGCTCTAATGTGTCTATGCTATCTATGTAGGTACAAGTCAAACCCTCAATTAGTTCCATGCATTTAAGTGAGCTACTTTCTTGATCAACTGTCAGCCACTAGGTGTCTTCTTATCATGGCTACTGCATACAAGCACCTTTGTATATTGATCATTTGTGGACACTGATTGCATGCAATCAATGTTAAAATTTGCACAACCCATGATTTCTGCATGCAATTATACCCTATGTCACTATATGCGATGCATGGGACTTTCTTCTTCTCGATCTTTTTGAAAGTATTTTCCTTAGATATTTCTAGGGAAAGATCATGGATTCCTAGGCATGCATCAATAGTTCTTAGCCATGCCCTTCCCATTATGATTGGGAAGTCCCCCTTACTATTGTTCACTTGGATCACCAGGAAGTCAACTGGATATGACCATCCACAAATAGTGGTAACAATGTCCTCCACTAATTCTAAGGGAATAGTGATGGACTAGTTGGCCAACTCTAAACAGATGTTGCTCTTTTTTAATGGGGGTAGGTTCTAGGCCTTATAAATTTCTTGGGATATTAGGTTGACACTGGAATCCAAATCCAAAAGAGCTTTGCATGGCTCATTCCCAGTGATTTGTAGATTCCTAGGATCAAAGAATTTCTTGGGAAGGTGGCCAACCTTGATCTAATCAATAACAACATGTGTTAACATGACTGTATGCATTGAATGTAGTCTTAGGCTCGAAAGGGGATCTAAAGCTTTGATTGATACAGAGACGTTCAAAGACTCAGCCACTTGTGGTTGTAACAGCTTGGTTAGACTATAGGTTCTGAAGAAAGGTATTTTCTTCATATGGTTATCAAAACCAATAGTAGGTTGAGGATTAACAGCCCTTGTGACATTGCGTTGTTGTGGTTGAGCAGGGAGTTCACCTTGCATTTTTGGGGTAGGTGGTAATAGAGCTATTGGTGGGAGAGATGTAGTTAAATTGGGCAGATAGTACACTTGTGGAATATCACCCCTAGGAGAGGGAGTCCTATAGTACTCGTGGGCTCGGTAGTGATGTTGAGGAGTAACGTGACCAATAGAGTCATGTGGGGAGATTGGATGTTGCACATAATATCCATATGGATTAGGTTGTCGATAAGGATATTATTGCCTTGGTGATGGCATTCCCCATGATTGTGGGCACTACCATTGTTGATGTTGCTCAATCGGTTGTGGTGGAGTTCCACTTGGATAATACGTTAAATATTGGTGGAACTACCTTGGGTTACCTTGGGAATAAGGTAACCATCGGGATGTTTGTTGTTTGTTTAAACATGGATGAAGTGCATACACCCCAAACTCCTGCAGATGTGAGATCATAAGGCAACATCCCTTAGGATGGTCATATTGACATATCTTGCATCCACCATCATCATCTATATTTGAGTCCACAACCTCTTCAATAATAGAAACTTTACCCTTATCCTTATTACATGCATTTTCTGATTCTCTCTTTTTTCTTTTTTCATGATCACTACCTCGCTCTCTAGACTCCTCTACTACTTTGAGAATAGTTTGAAACCTACTATCCAGGAAGTCCCACATTTGGTCTACCTTTGCTAATACTTCTGATGTTAACTTTTGGATAGGCAATGTTTTCCTATTCACCATCTCTTCAAGTGGTGACTCTTCCTCATCCTCACAAAATCTTACTTCCTACTTTCGTAGAGAAGGATCTTGGTTATATTCTTTTGCACTCTCTCTCTTTCACATCTCCCCTTCTTCCTTAGCAACTTGCTCTAGTAGATTGTGAATTTGATGGGACCTAAGATTAGATAACCTTCCTTGGGCATAAGTCCCAAGGGTTCTTCTCGTTTCATGCCTAAGCCCATCTATGAGATGATGTAGTTGATCCCACTACGAATAATCATGGCTAGGAAAATGATGTAATAGTACATAATAATTTCCCATGGCAACATCCAAGGGTTCATAACTTCCTTGTTTCCATCCTTGGATTTGCTTTCATAGGTTAGACACCCAAGAGTACTTTTGGTACTTATTGTTGAATAATTCTAACATAGTACTCCACCTACGAATGGATTCTGATTTTAAGGACTGGTACCAGCTTTCAACTTCTTTTATTAGTGTTCGTGGGAAAAACTTAAGGTTTTTCCACTCATTTTCTATGTTTTACAAGGCACACGTATCATGAAATGCTTGTAAGTTATTTTGAGTATCAATGTTATATCCCCCTTCAAATCGTGGGATGTTATTCATGTCTAACCTCTTGTTCCTACTATCTTTTTGGTGCCTTGTTGGAACTCTCATAGCCTTAGTTATGTTTAGCATGCTTCAAGTAGCAAGTAGGGGTTCATCATGATCATCTCGTTCATAGCGTCTATGATGCCTATGTTGTTCCCTACTCTCCCTTCTTCTATGTCATGATTTCCTAGAGCGCCCTCATCCTCTGTCTTGGCTATTTTGTCTATGACTTCCACTTTGCTTGCCATTATCCATACTGAAGGAGAGGATGAAGGAAATGATGAAGGTGAAGAAGAAGGAGAACTACAACCATGACACTGTCTACTACCTTCTCTTTGGTGGTCTTTGCCTCGATCATGATTGCGATCAGAATGCCCACCTTTGTCATGTGTTGTTGTTCCTTTTTTGAACACTTTGTGTCTGTTGGTATCAACACCTAGGTTATAAATAGTAGAATGAAGGTTCTGATATACAATCCCTTGGCCAAAGTCAAGGGGAGGAACATCGTTATGTGGGCGACTACCTGAGGCAGGTTCATCACCCTCAATTTCACTTAAAATGTGGGGGGCATCCTTGGACCATTTTCCCTTCAAGGACTTATGGTCTCTCTCCTATTGTAAATCCCTTTGACATTGTGCCTCTATGGGATGATATTCTCTTGAATCATAGTCTTGCACAATGTATTCTGCATGTAAGTGTTTCATGCGTATTCATGTGAGAGCACAAAGAAGCATACTTGGGATTGAACGGTCGGGAGATAATACTATGTTACCTTCCAAGTCACGCCAATGCAGCTATTCATCTTGATGGAGAATAAAGGTGCAATTAGGTACATATTCATTGGTATGAATATATACCACACGAAACTGTTGATGGAGTGGCAGACCAACATTATATGTAATCTTACCACTGATTGCTTCTTGTTTTAGTCCTAAGCAGTGAAGTGCTTTTGTGTGAAGAAGAAGACATCTTGTCTTGTTCAATGTGCAATGTACTATTATCTTTTTGTTAACCAACCCTAATGGTTTTTTCCAATGATATGAATGATTTCTTAAGTTCTACTTAGCACACAAACAACTAAGTCCCTAGCAATGACGCCAATGATGAGTGGCGAGGTACCCCTATGCTCAACCATACAAATATGAGCATTTCACACACGATTCGGTCGAATTCCAAGGACTAAGTGTCTATGTGCCTTTGTGGAACAATAATGGGTTGGTTAATCATTTTCTTTCCAAACTTACTTGTATGTCATGGTTGTATGGTTAAGTAAGCTTGAGGCATATGATTTTTATAGTTTTTATGTGTTTTATATCCTATGCTAGTAACGAGGGGGAGAGAGATAACTAAGTAACTAATCTAATTTAACTACTCATTAACTAAGTTCTAATTACTCCTAACACCAGTATTCATTCCCACTTTCCGTACACATCCTAAACTAGTGAAACGCTACTGGGATTACCAAACGCTAATCGTCATTGGGTTACTAAGCACTACATGCATGCTCGAAGCAGTTGTATTGAGTGTATTTAACTAAGAGAGTTGGAGGGTGAGAGAAATCATTAATCAACTAGGAAAGCATTAAATAATAATTAATGCTAATTAATCTATTCAAAATGCTACAAGGTTTATCATAAAGTTCATCTTTATTGCCATACACAAAGTGTGCTTAGGTACACAATGCTCGAATAAAGATCCATTCACCCTATGACTCCTACTACGGGCATGAAAAAATAATTCTAACTCTAGGGGGAAAATGACAAGATTTTGGCTAAGGGACTAACTGTCTAATTGTGGAAACCAAGGGCGCTTTCTCTTATTTATAGGCAAGGAGACAAGCCATGATATCGGGTATCCGACATCGCATGGTTGGATCCGATATGGCGGACATGATATTGTGGTTCATCAAAGTGGTTCCCACTATACATTGGTCTCAATAATAGAATGTAGTACCAAAAATATGTTAGGTTCTTGAATGCTGGTTTCTTGACTAACCTTGTTGTATATGTAAGTCTTGGGTTGTGGTACCTAGGGTTCTTCTCCTATGAGTGGATGTAGTCTTTGGAATAGTATTGCAAGTTGTGAAATGATGATACATCCTTGCATAAATGTTACTTTAGCTCTCTTGGATGCCCTACTTGGTTATACTCCACATGCAAGTTGAATGTTTACACTAAAGTCCTCATGACTTGAGGCTTTTAGCATAATCTAAGTTACAATTGATGGCCCCTCCTCTTTTTCTAATGCTAAATGTTTCAATGCATACATCTATAAAGGTGTGTAAGTGTTGATAGTGTATCATTTTAGTAATTAACTCTTTAGCCTAATGAGATGGCTTATTTTTCTTGGATGCAGGTCCCTTAATTATAGCCAAATTTTGATTGATTCAGTTTATATAGTTAGGTTCTCTTGATGCTTAAAATACAAAAAATATTTGGACTTAATCCAAACTTTCATTCTAAGTGCCAAAACTCTTTAGGGCTTATAAGAAAGATAGGGTATGATTATAATTCTTGAATGCACAAATTTAATTACAATTGTAGTTGATGAAGTAGGCTTGGTGCTCCTAAAAATTCTTAAGAAAGGTGCAACCTATTGAGATCTTTTGGTTTTGTTATTCTAGATAGACTTTTCCAATTGGTCCTCTGGATATCTTTGGTAATCCTCCCCTACCTCAAACCTTATGAGAACTCATAACAAAAGGTAGTGGCTAGTAGATTGATCATGATTATTCTTCCTCTAATGTTCTACCAAAATTCTCTAAAGACTTAGTTCTCCTAGTGGCCACGTGTTAACAAACAAGACTTTTAATTATGAGACATGTTCTATGAAACAAAACAAGCAATGTTGAGGCCTAGTCCACCTTAGATGCTTCAAGTGTTTATACTTGTGTATCATGAAATGATAATTAGGGCTTCATATGGTAAAATGTAAATCTTTCTTGTGAAAATATTTGCTAGTGAACACTTTAGCATATTTCTATTAGTCCTTGATGTTGAATAAAGTGTTGGGTAAGACCTATAAATTCATGCCTTTCCATAATAGGTGGTAGTTATGCAATGTGACAAGGTTGTCTCACTGACATTCCTTGGCCTATATGATGGGTATGATGTAGATTAGATGATGGACTTACTTTAAAGGAAAAACCTCACATTGAAAATCTTTCAAATCCATCTTCCAATTTAATAGAAACACAAATTTTGTGTGATTAGTTTTGGTGTTCAAATGTTCTTAGTATGGCATGAGAGGCAAATCATGAACACTCAAATGTACCCAAGGTTCTTAATAGAGTTTTATCCTTGAAGGCTTGCTAAGTACTTCCTCTTGATATAAGTAACTTACCAAAGAATGGTACTTATCCAATTTCCTATGACAAGGAGATCAAGTTCTATCAACAAACTTTATTTAGTTCTCCTTCTAGTTGGGTGCAAAGGTTATGGTGGATGATGTAGGAATAGGACTATCATAGAACCAATTCCCCTAGTGATACTTAGGTCACTCTAACATTTGAGAAATCAAACTCAATGTTGGAAATACTTGATAGTTTCAAATGCAAGCAAGTGTATAGGATGCCTCAGTTGCATCTATGAAAAGTTTTCTAAGAAAATTTTGTCTTCACCATTAATTGAGATATGAGTATATATTGTTCCCATGATGGCAAAATAGTTTGTAATGCTGGTCTATCCCATGATAGCAAGGTCAAAATAAATTGATCTTTATTTAAACCTTGTTTGGAAGGAAGTCTTTACTTACTTTCCTTCATACCATCTTGGACTTAAATAAAAAAGAGAACAATGATTTTGGTATGCACATGGTAATCCAGCATATAGTTGGCTAGATTGGTGAGACTCCTTGGTCTTGAAGCCAAATGTAGAGCCTATGGTTTTGACAAGATTTTAGTTTTTATGTTGAAACATGGCTCCCATGGAGCATGTTTTCTTTAAGATGAGATTTCAAAAGTCCATCTCTAGGGCTGAAAATAAATTTTGATGAGTCCTAAAATTGATTTAAAAATAATCTCTTGTCATCGATGTGCACTAAGGGGCCATTTTGAAGGGTCTCAACTAAAATTATGAAAAAGAGAATGTTCTCCTATGTAGGTATGAGACTATGTAGGAGGAAAATCTCTTAGACCTCCTAAAGAAATGGGTCTAAGGGATGCCTTAATTACATTGGTCCTTTTACTTGCCCTTATACTTCTCATCATGGAGTAGGAATGGTTTATGGAATCCACCAAGCATTCTTTATGTTTCATGTGAGGCCTTGATTGGAAGAATGTATCAGATCTTTGAGCTTAATACCTTTCTTCAAGCTTGGTGTCATTTGAGTTGGATGACTTCTTAGATTTGAAAAAGTTCAAACCTATATAAGAACTATACTCTTGAAGCTTATCCTAGGCTCTACTCTTAGGACATCTTGTCTTTCATGTGAGGAAGAATTGTAAGAGAGGTCTTAAGCTTATTAATTTCCTAGTTTCTTCCCATGGTTTGGGGACCATGAAATACTCTAAGGTTTACATTTGTGATACTCAAGTATTGGAAAACTACTTTAGCTTAGTGGTCTCAAGGAACAATGAGGCTCTATCCTTTTCCCCCTATTTGTTCTCCTCATCTTACCCTCATACTTATACAACTACATGGACCTGATTCTACGATGGTCATAGATATGTAGGTAGCCTATATTGTATAGTCTAAGTACAACACTACATCAAACCTTGTACCAAATCATGAGGATTCTAGGGATGAGACACCCCCGTTAGATGCATTGTCATCCTCTTACCAATGATATTTAAAAGATTGTTTGTTTACTTGTTTTCTTGTCCTTGTTCAAAATTGTAGATATTCTCTTTGAGGAATATACTCAATCCAAGAGATTCGGATGCATTGCATGCTCCCTTCTAAGTAATTGAAGTGAATGCATAACTTGCTTAAAGGTGTAGTCCCTGGGTATTTCACCTCAAGTCCATTGGATCTAAAGGAATTCTTTGGGATATTGAACAACATTGGACCAACATTGTCACATGAAATGTGCTAATAAAGAAAAAGTCATAGATTTGTAACTTACATTGGCTAATTTTCTTTTACTTAAAATTTGGATGTTTTTCAAATCTTTCATCATTGTGCAAGAATAGATGTTTTTTTGTAATGATGGTAAAGGTACTTATTTGTCAAGTCATAAGACTTAATTTTAAGCTTAGGCATAACCACTTAACCTTCCTAAGTGCTTTCCTTGGTAGGATGAGCATTGAACCTTTGAAATAATTTTAATATAGGTAGACCCCAAGATATATAGTCCAATTAAAACTTTATAGCTCAACATTATCTACTAGAATTGAACCCACAACTTGGAGCTTTCAAAGCTAAGAGGCTTGCTACTAGGCTAACATCTTATTATTATTAAGCCTCTAGCTAATGATCTTATAAGAAAGAAGAATAAGGAACTATCATTTGAAGTGACAATAAAGTGTTTGTTCCTTAAGTCATAAAAATTAGGTTCAAGTCTAAGATTATAAGTTACTCCAATAAGTATACTTATATGATACACTATTATGTTTTGTTTAAGTCCTAAGAAAGTTTCATGGACATATAGCCATCTACTTTCAATGTTGACATCTTGCAACTCCTATCCTTTTCCAAGAGAAAAAGAAATTACAATTACCACATCTAATACTTTATCTTTGTTTATCCTTAGTAGGTAAGGAAGTTGTTTTTTTCACTTCTAAAATATTCATAACAGTAAACTCATTTTCTTGTATTGGAAATATGAAAGGCTCATCATCTTTAAAAAATATAAATAAAAAGTACTCATAGTATAAAAAATGAATTTAGAAATAGACAACCCCAATGATAAGTAGCTCAAGTGGTTAGCTCATTGTTCCATTAGCCAAGAGGTGACTAATTTGAGTCATACTTAAGCCATAGTTTTATTACTTTATAAATCTTGAAATATATCCTATTGACTATATATTTTAGAGTATACTTTATTGATAAATTATTTTAGGTTGACACCCTCCAAAATAATAAGACCTCGTAAGTTCTGTGCAATATTGTTTTAGTTATACTTCCTGCCATTAAAAGTCTACTTTTTATTATTAGAAATTCAAGAGCCACATGTGCTTGAAAATTTGAAATAAATAAAAAAAAAACAACGCGCAGGTGAACATGTTTTTCAAAGGTTGAAAGAAACTGAAGTAAAAGTACTTCAAGGAGGACCTTGGAATAAGTTTATTAAGTGCTGGGGTTAAAAGATGCATTTCTAATACTAAAACAAATAAGGATAGGTTAACATAGCTTGCCATATTTTCCAATTTTCAAAAATCAATGTACCACCATAACATTTATCTTGGAATACGTTGAATTTGGAGTTCCAATACGACAGAACATGTGCGTATCTAAATATTCTGTTTTTAATGGAATCATTCGCCTAAATTGTATTTATAAATTCAGCAGCACATCCATTATAGCATTCTCGGGTTGGTTATTGTTACTTCGCAATGATTTTTTTAATGCAGGTTTTGGTGTTTATCTAAGCTTCTGAATGAAGAGATTTGTTTTACCTGAGTTAGTTGATTGTTCCTTTAAACTGGTATTTTAGTACTTAAACTTCTTTTCCGATCTATACTCCTTTCATGAAAACATGTTTAAATTAAGTGGCTCGATCTCTTTGCAGTAATGTAGTTTTATATCTTTAATCTTTGATGTAAAATTTGGATGGCTAACTGCAACTGCGAGATGCTAAATCTCAATGACAGGTTCTTGCATTTGTGATCTTTTCAAGGGAGTTAGTAAATCTAAGCATCACTAAGCAATTATATTTTAAAAAAAAACTAAATATTCAACAATTTTGATTGATATTGGTCTTTTGAGATGCAAATTCCTATTTGACCTATTTTGTCTATGGATTTGTGATTTTCTTATTGGCAACAGATTTAGGTTAAACTTTTAATTATAGCAACAGAGCAAAATTTTTTCACATATAAAAACACCTCTAATGCATAGCAAATTAAACAACTATCATTTAGGTTAAGGTTAAATCAAATTAATTTTTTAATTTAAAAACAAAACACCTAATAAAAGTTATTTTATTGACTAAGAATAGACTTACAAAATTGGACACCAGATCCAAAGAAAGGTTAAAATCATGCAATTACTTGAGCTGAAAATAACAGTCACAGCCCTGCTAAAGTTCAAAATTAGGACAATTATACCATCATAATGCCAAACAACGTATTAAAATAAAATGTCACAACCGTGACAATACCTAAATCCGCGACAATAAGTCACCAGGATGAAGGTTGCAGAAGGTTGCAGTAACAAAGAGCATCAGTGCGCAGCAACAGACAGTTCACATCTGTCAAGATAATGATATAGTTGTTTTTATTAACATACGGTGAACCTCTTTCACATCTTTATCATTCTAAAAATATTAATTACGAATCACAAGATCTTTTACACGATGTTGGCTCATTAATCAATGGTAAGTATAACATTTTTTTAGAATAATGTTCACAGTTTTAAGTTTTTTTAATTTTAGCCGCTCTATCCACTTTCTATGAAGTTAAGGTTCTATACTTTTTTCTTCATGGTTTTATTTGCTATGTGGTAAGTTTCATCATTTTTATTTTATATTTTACCATTTCTTCCTTTGGTAGCTTTATTTATTGTTAGTTTTGATTTTCTTTAGAATAATAATACCATATTGCTATGCTATGGTATTTTTATTTTATTTTCTTTCTTCACTTATTTTGTTTGCTATTTTTAAATTTTCTTTAATACCATAGCTTTTTTATTTTCTTTAAATTTTTTTATTTCATTGGATTTTTCTTGTATTTTTTAATTTTATTAATGTTTTCACTATTATTTTAGCATAGTTTTCTAGTTTTCTTTCATCATTTCATGGTGTTTTTTAAGTTAATAGTTATCTTGTATTGGGTTCAACATAATAGTAGGGGGTTTAGGTAGGAAAATTAGATTTTAGCATAATAGTAGGAAAATTAGATTTTAAAATAGTCTGAGGATACAGGAGGGCGTTTATGTAGTTATCTTCTTATTCTCCAAGTAAATTTAACCATTAAATTCATATTTTTTAAAGATAATGCTATTTACCCTTTTTCCTTTCAAATTAGGCTTATTCCAATAAGAATCCGATACCATAAGGCTTAACTGATTACATCAAAATATTTATTACAAGTGGGATAACATAGTACCCTAAGATAAATGCTTGTTATTTGATTTATTTCAAAGGGAAGGAACCATTAAAATTTAAACACATTTATCTCCCTTTGATGAATTCTGTACACTCAAAGAAGTGAAATTATTTTTTGCAATCATGGTTGGCATTAATTCTCGACTTTCAAGATGGATGGGATCGGCAGAGATAAAACAGAACGTTCCCGAAAAGATGGATGGATTGTAATTTGTTACTATCCCGAATCTAAATGGAGTTGAGTTCTTTTAGTTTTCATGGCAACTTTGTATTATGCATTCTAACAAACCTCACTGGTTCAACAGCCTGATCTGCATGCAGCCAACATGGACATAAATGAAAAGAGCCGAAGCCCAGAAAAATATAAGGAAAGAATGTTAGAAACTAAAGAAGAAAACCACGAAACACTTCATGCACCTGCTGTTTCGAATCCCGAGGTGATTTTCTGTTATAGATAATATTGAAACTTAAAACAATGCAGTTCATAAACAAGGACTATTTTTCTTTAAAATTTCAACCTTTTCTTTTATATACCAAGTTAGATTCGTGCATGCAGAAGCCAGGAACTGAAGAGTCTTTGGAACGGTTAAACATAAGCCAAAGTTATGAAACCAATCCAGAGTTGGTTGAAAAGATCCATCCTGTTGCTGCTGCACCCAAGTTTACTTTGCAAAGCGCTGTTGCCGTAAAAGGAGATTGTTGTTCTGGAACATGTTCAGGATGCTCGGCCAACCAACGTAAATATCAGCTTCTGGAAGCACAGTTGTATACAATTCAAGAAGCTGTGCAACACTTGCAGGATTCTGATATAAGGTTCAAGATGGAATCGTTGAGAAACAATTTGGAAAGTATTAGAATTGACACTGCAGAATTGTTGAGAAAATCAGCCAAGGATGAATCCACCAAAGCATATTGCATCGATATTAATGCGAAACTCAGAGCTGATTTGAATAAGGCTAGGCAGTCTGAGGTCCTGTCAAAATCAGATTATGAGAAGCTTTATTTGTCTCTTGAACAACAGATAGCTTCCCAAAACAAAGCATCTCAGCAAAGGAGTGCACAAACAGAAATAGAAATAGAAGAAGTTGAAGTTGAGCAGATGGCTACTGCCCATTACAAAGCCTTTCGGAAAAGTTCTAAGAATGAAATAGTAGAAGAAGAAACTCCAGAAATAAGTAGAGCAAAGGCAGTCCAAGAATATATTGCACAGCTCGACAATGAAAGAAGGGTTGAATTCAATGAGGATGAAGATTACCTTATGTTTGATGCAGCAAAGAAAGTTCCTGCAGCCAAAAAATCTTCTGCATCTGTAGAATACAACACACAGAATTTGGCACTGGCTTTTTCGAACCCTATGCCTTCTTTATCGAAGTCAAAAAGCACCAATGCTCCAAGAACTTTCAAGAGGAAATCTACCGATTATAATTATTATGCATCATCTTCAAGGTCACATAACATGGAGTTTATTCAATTAGGTTCCCCAGAACCTGAAAGGAGGTATCCTAGTGATGACTCCTTTTATTTGCAACCCATGGGATCTCCCACATTTACTGTTCGGAAGACAAGCTCTTTCAAAGAACGTATTGAAAGATTTTTTCTGAAAAGATGGTCAAGAGTCTGTGGTAAGTCGCCATAGAAGGTTAGAGATAGGTTAGAGTTTAGACTCACCTTATAATGACTTCCGGACTAGTAACTTTCTATGATTATGCCTTTGTGTCCACCAAACAAAACAGTTATTTTATGTTTTTCATAGTACTTGTTATGCTTCCAAATTGTCCTTTTCAGACTGTATGCTTGGATGATTTTCACTCTAGTATGAGATTTGGAAATTCAAACAATACCAGATTTCATAAATAAAGTTGCGGTTTTGGTAACATTAGAAAGTGATATTTTCTGTTATCCGGTTAATAATGGGTGCTAAGATTATGGATGCGTATCAACAACAAGAAATCCAGCAGATTTTGCACATTCCCAGGTATTCCTATAATGCCATGTTGGACTGGTTGCTGTGGATAAACAAAGATCCAGCTCTTAGCCATGAATGGGAAAGGAGAATTCATATTGCCTATCCCATTTATAAGATACTGATGATGGTGTTGTTCTGTTTTATGGTTAATACCTTGGCAATAAAGTTTTTTTACTTCCGGATAATAGAGAGTTTGTTATATATGTTTGTTATATCATGTTTCTGATGAGCCATTTCAATCTTTGTACAAGGAATATGGCAAGCTTGTTTCTTGTCTAGTTTAAGTTGTATTGTTCTGTTGATTCTAATAGAACTTTGCTATGCTTTTTTGTGTTCGCTGCTGTTCACCATTTCATTCTGCCGTGTTGATATTGTATCAATTGGTATCAAAGCAAGATACTCATAGCTGAAAAGGATCAACCCAAGATCAGAAGCTTATCTGCTATTGTATAGATGGAGCAAAAACGATCAACATTATGTTTTGTGTAGGTTTTGACTTTATAGTGGAGCTTTTGTTATCGCGCAGATTTTCACTTTTCACTTATCTTTCACAGGGAAAGTGTTTGTTTGCAACATCAGCACATTTTGTTTGCCACATCAGCACATTAAGCTGGTTTGCAAAACTTTTTTTTTTTTGTTCTAGTTTTTTTTTTTTTAATTGATTCAACCAGCTTAACATCACATGTACACAAACAGTTTTAATCCAACTTAGTTTTTCATTTTGACTTTACAAAGATAGCTCAAATTGGTTCTATTATGATGATGATTTTATTGATGGGATTCAATGGGGCCAAGCTAAATAGTTTTAAGAGCACATGTGCAACATAAGTTTTAACCTATAGAACCAACTTGTAGAACCGATTTTTGGTTCTATAAAGGAATAAAAAATAGCTCTACCACATAAGCATTTTTTAGGACTTACTGGGCAATTTAAATGATTTTTTAGAGCATTCCCATAAAAAATTTTAATCCACCTTAGCTTGTAAAACAAGCTCTACAAAAGAATAAGAAATAACTTTTCAACGTTAACTCAAAAAGAAAATGCTAAATAGAACTAGCTTGTAGGGCCTTTTTTTTTTTTTTGTTCTATGAAGGACACATTCAATTAGCTCTACCATGTTAGCTCAAGAGAAAGTACTAATACAACTAGCTTATAGAACCACTGTTGTTGTTCTACAAAGGGTCTGTTCAATTAGCTCTACCACGTCAGCTAAAGAAAAAGCACTAATACAACTAGCTTGAAGAACCACATTTTTGTTCTATGAAAGGCTCATTCAAATAACTTTGCCACGTCACCTCCTATATCCCATGCACAACAAAGCTTATTTTATAAAAAGTAGAAAAGCCATAAGAATCAAAAAGCTTCATATTTTCTCATTGCCATGTTAGCCTGAGTAGAAGAAAAGCTCATAGTGAAGGATGTAAGTTTACTTTAATAGCTCTTTTAAAGGCTAGAACCAACTTAGAATCAGATTTTGTTTTTATATAAGCTACACTAAGAAAACAATGCCACATCGACAAGGCACATCATAAGTTTATATTGAAAGAGCTATTATGCATAAAAGCTAAACATTACACTGCTATGGAAATAAACTAAGTCTCATTATCGAAAAAGGCAAGAGTTGTTGTTGAAGCTTAAAGAGTCATTATCTTCAATACAAATAGAGCTAATCTCCACGGAAAATAAAGGAGCCATTAGCACCAAAAATGGCATGATAGATATCTTTCTCCTCTACTAAGCTTTTAATGCTCACCTCAAGCTCATACCAGATGCAATAATGGAAGTTAAGATCTAACAGATATGGTTTCTTCTTCTTCTCCAGCTACTCTTCCAATGGATTGGAAATGGTTTAGCATATTAACAACAAGTTCAAGAATGACTCTGAAAATGGCTAAAAGAATGATGGCTATATATTCAAGTTGTTTGGCTTAGTTTGTGTAATTTTGGTGATGAGTGGCGAGGTACCCCTACACTCAACCATACAAATACAAGTGTTTCACGTGCAATCCGGTCGAACTCCAAGGACTAAGTGCTTACGCGCCTTCACGGAACACCCAGGGTTAATCAATCATTGTCTTCCCAAACTTACTTGTATTGTCGCAATTGTATGGTTAAGTAAGCTTGAGGTATGTGATTTTTATAGCTTTTGTTTTTTTATGTCTTGTACTAATAAGGAAAGGGAGAGAGAACTAAATGGCTAATTTATCTTAACTATTCATTAATTAGTTTCTAAATGTTCTTAACACTAGTATCCGTTCCCACTTGCCATACACATACTGAACCAGTGCAACGTTGCTGGGATTACAAAACACTAATCGTTACTGGGTTACCAAGCACTACACGCATGCTCGAAGCGGTCATACTAAGTGTATTTAATTAAGAGGATCGAAGGTTGAGAGAGAAATTAATTAACTAGGAAAATATTAAACATTCAACAATTAATTACTAATTAGCTTAATTTGTATGCTGCAAGGTTGATCATAAAGTTCGTCTTTATTGTCATACACAAATGTGTGCTCAAGTACAAATTGCTCGAATAAAGATCCATTCACTCTATGACTCCTACTACAGGCACACAGAAATTATTCTAACTTTGGGATGACTAAACCACAAGAATTTGGCTTAAGGGTCTATGTCTAACTACCCTGGAACAAAGGGTGCCGCCTCTTATTTATAGAAGATGAGGCAAGACGCGATATCACGTGGAGGATGCGATATCGCATACACGATATTGCGGCCCATCATACCCCCATGACTGAATGAAAACTCATCCTCAAGTTCCTTACAAAATATTGGGAAGGTATGGAATTATTGACTTGAATGACAACTAATGGTGAATGGGGTGACATGTGAATGGATCAACATTACAATACATGGAAACATTAGTGTTCATGACCACAAGAGTGAACACTATACACATTTGACATCCAGCCTTATTTAGCAACTGAGAAAGAAGAGAGAGAGAGAGAGAAAAGGAGAAGATGTGTTGCTGCCGACGCCAAGATTGCACCTTCCGTTGTCTATCCATGAGTGCGCCATCAATCTTATTCCTTGCATGACTATTCCGGTACTAGTCCATCCTGAGTGTTTCCTCTAGGTCTAGTCCATTGTTGTATGATTGCCATCTACACACACAACACAGTCACATATGAGTAAGGATAAGTAAGTCACAATACAGTTGATACCTTACTTCAGTGTAAGGTCCATTGGTTGAGTTGTGATATAGCTAATACGGATTCTAGAGATATAACACTGGTGACTACCCAAGGTGTAGGGGAGGTTAGGAAAAATTGAAAAAATTGGACTAGGGCCCTCATGACTAAGAGCAATCCTCCGGTAGTGATAGAATGGAAAAAGATAAAGAATAAGAAAGATGGAGAAAAAGAAACAA
>MNCI01019885.1:212001-238562 GCA_015680685.1 Gnetum montanum
AAAACAATGCATCAACCAAAATATATACTACTGATACAACTGGCAATGAGGTGAAAGATGGAGAAAGAAGGATGGGAAGAAGAGAATGGAATGGAGTCCCAAGAGCCAGGTGGTGTATAGTCCCTTGTGTATTTATGGTTAATGTAACTGAGTAGATCTCATTCCAAATCCAGCCTCAAACAATCTACATCCAGTGACTTCGCATTAATACACTTGGCCAATCCATCCACTTGAAGTAACAAGAATGCTTCTGCCAAAGAGTCACCACCATTCCAAGGAAACAAGAAAGGGAAAAGTAGGAAGCGAGAAAGCGCCTTAGTTAGAGGGAACATGTTTATTTAGTTCCATAACCAGTACTTGTAGCTGAGATGATTATTGTGTCTAAGGGGTGTGCTTTGAATTCTCACTATTTTTTTTTTGTTAGAACCACACCATGCAAAGATTTATTGTTATTAGCTCAACTTCCCAAAAATGAACCAGCATCAAAATGGTAAGGAAAACTCAAGAAGAAAACATCCAAGCACCCAAGAGAATGGATAGCACAAATGTATCAAATCCCCTTGAAGTCACACTGTTTTCGATCCTTGAGTCCTTCCTTAGTTTGAGAAATGCCCAATCACCAATTCATTAATAGTTTTATTATTAAGAAAGGGACTGTACAATTCCAAGCCAAGAGAGACCATAGAATTTTATGAATGCATGGATGACGTGGACTCATTACTTCTTTTATCAAAAGAACCATACCTTAGTATCAACATTATAACTCAAAGATAAAAAACCAAACATTAGCAATCAATAGAATATAGTTCATACCACCATCAGGAGCACTTATTAGGTGGTGAACCTAACAAAACAAACAAAGACAAAAATAAGAACAAAAACAAGAACAAATAAGAACAAAAATAAAAACAAGAAAAACAAACAATCACACAAAGAAATGAAAAAGTATAACTGATTTTGTAAAACAAAAACAAGAAAAGTTAAAGAAATTTGTGAAATAAAAATATGTAAAACAAAAACTTAAAAAGGAACTGAGAGCCTCAATTGGTTAGTAGAGGTGGCCATCTCCCCCATGACTGAGTTGGAAGGAGGAGATCCAAAATAATGAGCAGGGCTATCCCTTCTCAAAGGTACTATGTGCACTGACCGTTCTAAATTCATGAAAAGGTTTGGTCTATTGCACATTGACTAACAATATCTTATTAAGGCTCTTCTCTAACTTTTCTAGGAATTTCCAACTTTCCCCAATTGATGTTTTCCAAGTTAAGGTTTGGAAGTTGGCAACTGACTTGCTCTAGTCCATCAATGCTTTCGATGTAGGCATATGTTATTCCCTCAATTAATTCCATGCACATTAGTAAGTTGCTCTCTTCATCAGCCATCAACCACTGGGTGTCTTCTTGTCGTGTGGCTACTACATATAGGCACTTTTGTAGGTTAAGGTCTTGTGCACACCAGTTGCATGCAGGCAATGTTGAACTTTGCACAACCCATGATTTTTGCATGCAATCGCACCCTGTATCACTATATGTGATGCATGGAACCTTCTTCTTCTTGATCTTCCAAAAGTGTTCTCCTTAGATATTTTCAAGGAAAGATCATGGATTCCTAGGCATGCATCTAAAGTACTTAGCCATGCCCTTCCCATTATTATTAGGAAGTCCCCTTTATCGTTATTCACTTGTATCGCTAGGAAATCAGCTTGGTACGACCACCCACACACAGTGGTAACGATGTCCTCCACCAATCCCAAGGGGACAGTGATGGATTGGTCGACCAGATCTAGGAGAATATTGCTCTTCCTTAATGGAGGCAAGTTTCAGGCTTTGTACATCTCATTAAGTTGACTCTGGAACTTGAGTCCAGAAGAGCTTTTCATGGCTCATTCCCAACAATTTGGAAATATTATAGAGGGCTTCCAAGATCAGAGAATTTCCTGGGAATGTGGCCAACCTTAATCCAGTCAGTAACAACATGTGTTAACATAACCGTATGCGTTGAGCTCGGTGTTTGGTTTGAAGGGAGCTCTAAAGCCTTATTTGATGGGGAGGCATTCAGAGGTTCAATCGCTTGTGGTTGTGAGGGCTTGGTTGGACTGTTGGTTCTGAAGAAGGGTCTTTTCTTCATACGGTTGTCAGAACCAATAACAGGTTAAGGATTCATAGCCCTCATGGCATTGCGTTGCTGCGGTTGAGTAGGGAGTTCTCCTTGCATTGTTGGAGTGGGTGGTAATGGAGCTATTGGTGTGATAGTTGTGAATGGATTTGAAGGATGGTATGTTTGTGGGTTATCTTCCCTAGAAGAATGAGTTCTATAATACTCATAAGCTTGGTAGTGATGTTGTGGTGTAACGTGACCAACAGAATCATGTGGAGAGATTGGATGTTGCACGTACTAGCCATATGGGTCCGGTTGCAAGTATGGGTATTGTTGCCTTGGTGGTGGCATCCCCCATGACTGTGGGTATTGCCACTGTTGACGTTGCTCAATGGGTTGTGGTGGACTTCCACTTGGATAATATGTTAAAGGTTGGTGGAACTTCCTTAGGTTACCTTCAGGATAAGGTAACCATTGGGTCGCTTGTCGTTTGTTAAGTCGTGGGTTCAGTGCATACACCCCAGACTCTTGTAGATGTGAGATTACTAGGAAACATCCCTTAGGATGGTCATATTGGCATATCTCGCATCCACCATCGTTGTCTGTGTCTGAATCCACAACCTCTTCTATGATGGCCATTTTATCCTTACCCTTGTTACATGCATTTTCCACTTCTCTCTTTTTCTTTTTGTCACGGTCACTACCTTGCTTCCTAGACTCCTCTACAATTTTGAGAACAGTCTCAAACCTACTATCCAGGGAGTCCCACATTTGGTCTACCTTTGTTGATACTTCTATTGTTAACTTTTGGAGTGGCAAAGTTTTCCTATTCACCATCTCTTCAAGTGGTGACTCCTTTTCCTCCTCAAAAAATCTCACTCTCCTTTTTCGGAGGGAAGGATCTCGGTTGTACTCTTCCGCACTTTCTCTCTTTCATAGCTCACCTTCTTCCTTGGCTACCTACTCTAGCAATCTATGAACTTGATGAGACCTAAGCCCTGATAATCTTCCTTCGGCATACGTGCCAAGGGTTTTTCTTGTTTCATGCCTAAGTCCATCCACGAGATCGCGTAGTTGATCCTGCTGCGAATAACCATGGCTAGGGCAACAATGTAACAATGTGTAATAACGGCCCATGGTAGCATCCAAGGGTTCATGATTTTCTTGCTTCCATCCTTGGATTTTCTTTCACAAGTTAGATACTCGGGAGTATGTTTGGTACTTATCATTAAATAGTTCTAACATTGTACTCCACCTTCGGATGGATTTCGGTTCTAAGGACCGGTACCAGCTTTCAGCTTCCTTCACTAGTGTCCTTGGGAAAAACTTTAGTTTTTGCCATTCATTTTCTATTTTTTGCAAGGCACATGCATCATGGAGTGCTTGTAAATGATTTTTAGGATCACCATTGTATCCCCCTTCAAATCATGGGATGTTGTCCATGTCTAACCTCTTGATCCTACTGTCCTTTTTGTGCCTTGTTGGAACTCTTACAGCCTCCATTATATTTAGCATTCTTCTAGTTGAGAGTAGGGGTTCTTCATGATCATCTTGTTCATAGCATCTATGGTGTCTATGTCATTCCCTACTCTCCCTTCTTCTATGCCTTGATTCCTTAGAGTGCCCTCATCCTCGCTCTCGACTATCTTGTCGATGTTTTTCACTCTATTTTTCTTTATGCTCACGATTGGTTTCCTTATGACCATGTCCAAGCTCTAAAGGAGAGGATGAAGGTGATGATGAAGGTGAAGAAGAAGGAGAACCATCACTGTGACAATGTTTTCTACGTTCTCTTTAGTGGTCTCGACCTCGATCGTGATCACGAACAGAACATCTGCCCTTATCATGTGTTTGTATTCCCTCGTTGAACACTTCGTGTTTGTGGGTATCAGAAGTAGGGTTGTGAATAGTGGAGTGGAGGTCCTGATACATCACCTCCTAACCATCATTAGGAGGGGGAACATCTTTTTGTGGGGAACCTGCTAAGGTAGGTTCACCATCCTCAATTTCTCTTAAGACATGTGGAGAGTTATGGGACCATTTACCCTTCAAGGATGTATGGTATCTCTCCTATGTCAAGTCCCTTTGATGTTGCACTTCTATGGGATGATAGTCCCTTGTGTCATGATTGCATGCAACGTATTCTGCATATAAAAGTGGCATGCCTATTTGTGTGAGGGCATGAAGAAGCATGTTGGTAACTGATAGGTCTAAAGGCAATACTATGTTACCCTCCAAGTCTCTCCAACACAGCTGTTTATCTTAGTGGAGAATAAAGGTGAAATCGGTTACATACTCATCGTGATGAGTATACACAACACGAAACTACTAAGGAACTAGTGGATCTTGGTTACACGTATTATGCCACTAACTATCTCTTGTGTTAGTCCTAGGTATTGAAGTTCTCTTATGCAAAGAAGAAGACATCTTGTCTTGTTCGGTGTGCAATGTACTATTGTCTTGTCCTTCTTTGATTAACCCTAAGGGTTCGTTCTAGTGTTCCAATGATATGAATGATTTCCTATGTTTTACGTAGCACACAAACAACTAAGTCCTCGGCAACGGTGTCAATGATGAGTGGCAAGGTACCCCTACACTCAACCATACGAATACAAGCATTTCACGCGCGATCCAGTCGAACTCCAAGGACTAAGTGCTTACGTGCCTTAATGGAACACCCAGGGTTAATCAATCGTTGTCTTTCCAAACTTACTTGTATTGTCATGGTTGTATAGTTAAGTAAGCTTAAGGTATGTGATTTTTATAGCTTTTTTCTTTTTTATGTCTTCTGCTAATAAGGAGAGGGAGAGAGAACTAAGTGGCTAATTTATCTTAACTATTCATTAACTAGTTTCTAAATGTTCCTAACACCAGTATCCGTTCCCACTTGTTGTACACATCTTGAACCAGTGCAATGCTGCTAGGATTATCAAACACTAATCGTTACTGGGTTACTAAGTGCTACACACATGCTCGAAGCAGTCGTACTGAGTGTATTTAATTAAGAGGATCGAAGGTTGAGAGAGAAATTAATTAACTAGAAAATCATTAAACATTCAACAATAATTAATTACTAATTAGCTTAATCTATATGCTACAAGGTTTATCATAAAGTTTGTCTTTATTTCCTTACACAGATGTGTGCTCAGGTACAAATTTCTTGAATAAAGATCCATTCACTCTATGACTCCTATTGCGGGCACATAGAAATTATTCTAACTCTAGGATGACTAAAATGCAAGAATTTGGCTATGGGTCTAAGTCTAACTACCCTGGAACAAAGGGCGCTGCCTCTTATTTATAGAAGATGAGGCAGGACACGATATCGCATGGTGGATGCAATATCACGTATGTGATATCGCAGCTCATCATACCCCCATGACTGAATGAAAACTCATCCTCAAGTTCCTTACAAAATATTGGGAAGGTGTGGGATTATTGACTTGAATGACAACTAATGGTGAATGGGGTGACATGTGAACGAATCAACATTACAATACATGGCAACATTAGCGATTTGGCTAGCTAATCTAGCAATAGCAATGCGAATGATGAATGTTTTATATTTTACTATTTGAATTTGTCATATATAAAATTTTCACCTTGATAATGGCTTTGATTTTTTATATTTTTTTTCTAAACATTAATGATTCCTATGAGAAAACATGTTTTCTATAAAAATCTCAAGTAAAAATATTACTTGACTTCGAAAATCAAGATGCTTTGCTTCTGCTACCATTGGATGTTCTTATCCCCCAGCCTTAGTTTTACATGGGTGTTCTCAAAAATAAAACTAGCTAAATAAACATAGAAACAAATCCAAAAACATGAATTGCAAATGGGAAGAGGTGGTATTTGGTAGCACTTATGTTGTAGCAACAAATGTTTTGTGGGCAGCAATGGACATTTCATGGATGATGTGGATGTGCTAGTGGTAGGGATGTGTAGACATGCAGATGTGGTGGAGGTGGAAGACATGGGCATTTAAAGGTCTCAATAATAGCAGTGGCTTATAAAATATAGTAGTAGGCAACAACCACAAGAGGAAGGGTAGAGGATCGTAGGCTCTCTGGCTCTCTCAAGACCCCTCTCTTGGCCTCCCTCTTCCAAACAGTCGGTAGCTAGCCCTATAATAGCGAGGCTTCTAGTGTCTGTAGTAGTCGTAAGAGTCATTGTTAGGGTTAGCAAGGAGGTGTATCAACAACATGCCATAGTGATAGTAGACATTGTGGTTGGCACGACGAGAGTTGTAGCTAGTGATCGAAGTGTGCACGGTAGTGGTGGTCATGTGCATGTGTTAGTAGTGGGTAGCAACATGCATGTAGTGGTTTACACGAATAGCAGCACCTAGCAGTTAGCAATCAATTGTAGGCAACAATAGAGGTAACACATGTTAGCAACTGGCAGTAGTAGTGACAGCGAAGGATAGCAGGTTTAAATGGAAACTATAGGCTATGTCAACAACAGTAGCAATAGTAGGTACCAACAAACACAAATGGCAGTAGTGATAGTAGGTGCCAATAGACATGAATAGCGGTAGTAACAGCGGGTGCCAGCAGACGTGAATGATGGTGACGAATGGTGGTAGTAGCAATGGCGAGTAGGCATGAATAGCGATGTATGGTGATCAGCTGCAGGTCACAATAGTGTGTGTCAATGGTAGTGGGTAGCAACAGCATGCGTTAGTAGTGGCAGGAGGTAGTAACAAGGTGTGGTGGTGAGCAACGAGTGATAGATGATGAATAGCATAAATGACAGCATGTAGCAGTGCATCCCTGTGTAGCTAGGTTTTCATCCTTGCATAGCAAGGTTTTCTATCCAGTAGTGGATGCCACTAGTAGCAACGATGCTACGAGCAGCAATAATAAATGCCATCAGTACTACTGTCATCATCAAAGTTACCTCCTCCTCCATTGGTGATGATGAGAAAACCCATGTACATTAAGCACCATAGGTAGCCTTAGCTCAACTAGAGCCACTAGAAATCATTACATTTGTGCTCGTTTTGAGCTAAGTTATTGCCCCATTCTGTTATTTTTTTATTATGAACTAAGGGCTTTGTGCTATGGTTTAAACAAAAAACCCAGTTTACTTCTAAACCTAAATTAATCCTATCTAATTTTTCAGCTATTTTCTACTTTTTATTGATCCATGAGTTTTATTATTAAGCAAACAGTTGTCTTTCTACACTTTATTTTTCCTTGTTAAAATTTCTTAACTTATCAGCATCTTTATACGTCACGAAACACTATGTTGCCCAACTAGCTAAGACTATTCTCGAGTTTCCATACCCATACAAGAGGCACCCTAGGCAATAGTCTCACTAAACAAGTTTTTCAAGTGTTAATGTGTCCAAAATTTATACATTAACACCTTTTTGGCACTAGAAGGAGGGCCTATTTCATTTTCTGTTCCTAATCCTGTTTTGTTCCTATTACAAAGCTATTGTTTCCCTGATTTTTTTTTTGCACTCCTTATTAAAACCATCTATCTCTCAAATCCTTTATTTTTCTCATCTTGTTGCAATTTCATTTTCAAGTTCCTAAATCTACATTTCTTAATTAACATTTTGTGTGGTCCTTACTTTAGTCTTAACTTTGGTGAGGTAGTCCTCATTAATAACATTATTTTGTTTAGATTTACTTTCTTTTAATCTTATATATTGTAATTTCCTACATTTACTTTTTTATATTTTATATATTGCAGATTTTAGTTTTCTATCAAAATTTATAAAAATATATATATTATGATTAGTATTTTAATATTTTTTATTTCACTTAACTTTAGCATTTATGTTTTATAATTTTTTTATGAGTGAATCCTCCCAACAAAAATCATTTACTCCTACCCATAACTAACCAGTTACTCGTCACTTCACTTTAAGAAAACAATGAGCCTCACATTTTCCATACTTTGTCCCTAGAAGAATTTGAACTAGGATGGTAGCCAATCAAGCCCCAGCTTCTTTGGTGAGAAACCCTTTTAACTTCATCAACTATCACAATATTCCAAAGTCACTTTAGAACATAAATTTGTTCTTCAATCCTGCAACCCCTACTAGTGATGCTTGCAAACATATACAATGTTTTGAAACCTTGATGGGCATCCATAACATTCTCCAAAATGACATAGCATATAGGGTCATTGTGACAAATTTCAAGAGCAAAGCCACCTAATGGTTTTTTATGCTAACTAACGCCTCCATCAACTCATGGAAATAATTTAAAAATAATTTCTGACTTTAGTTCGATAAGTTCACTAACCCTACCTTAGCATCAAGCAATTTCACAAGCTTAAGAAAACTATTTGGGGAAAATGTCCAAAATTACAATCTAAGATTCCTCCATCAACTTACTTATGTGCTGACTGAGATGCATCTGCAACTTGATGCTATCCTTAATTTCCACCTCTCTACCATTGACCCATTCTTCACCTATGCCATTAACTCTGATCCCAACATAACAGAAATATAAGAAGCAATGCCTAAAGCTATTGCATTAGAACAAATTACCTTGATGAATAACATTCAGACTCAATTTGCGATGATGAATGTTAGCAACCCTATGCAATCTGCCCCTTTACCACCATAAGTTTTCCCAATGAATAATACTTTATTCCAAACTTCCACTCCTCTTCAAATGACTCAACCTAAAACTAGCTATTTTCAAGGTCCCACATCCTCTTAGTTTTTACCACCAAATACTAGTTTAAGTGAAAATCAATCGAAAGAAAAATTACAACTTAAAAAATACCATACTTTTACATCTTATATGGATATTTTCATAGTTTATATGTCACCCACTTATGATATGCTTTTATCTAGGACTTTTGGAGCCAAGTTTGAAGGCTTTTTTTACAACATATTTCTAAGAATTACTAATTCCTATGAAAGGAAAATCTAAATATATGGTTATACCAAGAGAAGATTTTTCTAAACAAGTGGTAACAACTTTTGATTAATAGAATAAAAATTTGGAAAATCAAAATATCAATCTTTTTGTTGGAGCTATTAAGCTAGGACTTGGCACATATTTTATGAATGATGATATAGGTGAAACTTTAGGCATTCACCCTTTTGTGTACACATATTCTTCCCAATATTACCAAGCTTTTAGAGAGTGTGAAGAAGTTTATGAAGATACTTTACCATATCACCAACATGATGGAAGAACATCACTTTTTGGTGACCCACCACCATTAGAAAATAATAAGGATATAAATGAGATTTTAACCAATGAAACATTAGAAGATGAGCCAAATTTTGATGACGATCATTGTTAACTTGATTAAAGGGTTGATTTTTTAGATTTCACTAATTTAAACACTTGGATACTAAGTGTGGATGGTGCCTCTTCCAAGAAAGGATGTGGAACAAGAATAATGCTTGTGCCTCCTAGTGAAGCTTCTATCCTTAAAGCCATCAATTTTACACAACCTATGACTAACAACATGGTTGAATATGAAGCACTTATACATGGGATCAAGCTAGCTCAATACTATGACATACCCAAACATAAAATACATAGTGACTCTCAACAAGTAGTAAATCAAGTCAATGGAATCTTTGATGATAAAGATGTCACCATGAAAGCATATAAAGCTTATATTCTTAAACTTTTTAAAGAGTTCAAACACATAACCATTGAACATATACCAAGAGAAGAAAATTATGTCCCTAATGCACTAGCCCAAATGGCCACTACTTTGGATGTCCCTTTTAAACACAATACTTGGGATTCAGAAATTATTATTGAAAAAGTTAAGTCTTATTCTATTCCTAATAATGTCTTTTCTTTTCAAGTATTTGATGATGATAATCATGTTTGTAAATTTTTCTTATGGAGGAGCTATTGCAAATTGTGAATGGTGCTCAAATGTATTCCTTTTTAGATAGATATTTAGGATATAATCAAATCTTAGTGAATAAGAAAGACCAATATAAAATGACTTTTACAACAAAATGGGGAACTTTTCAATTTACTAAAATGCCCTCTGGTCTCATAAATGCTGGTCTACCTTTTAAAGAGCTATGAACAAGACTTTTGAGGGGCTAATTAGGAAGTACATTATTATTTACCTAGATGATTTAACCATTTTCTCCAAAGATAAAGGTACACACCTTAGAGACCTTAGAAATATTTTTATAAGATGTAGGTGGTTCGACATCACCTTGAATGTAAAGAAATCTATCTTTGGTGTTCAAAGTGGTAAATTTCTGGATCATATACTAACTAAGGAAGGGATTGTGATTGATCATAAGTAGGTCAATGCAATTTTAGAAGTACCTTCCCTTTATCTAAGATTGATCTAAGGGCTTTCCTTGGGAAAATTAACTTTGTTAGATGATTTATCCCTATCTATGTTCAATTGGTTAGACTATCAAATGAGATGCTTAAGAAAGATAGTAATATGCATTAGAAAGACAAAAGAAATAGTGCTTTCCTCACTATTAAAGAGGCCATTATAGATGCCCCTATCTTAACTTCTCCTTGGTATGAAAATGATTTCCTCTTATATGCTTTTTCTAGCGATATTACTGTTGTTGCTATCGTAACCCAAGATGTAGTGGATCAAGGTGATGCCCATATCTTTCGTGTCTACACCTTTAAAGGATGCAAAATTAATATACTCACTCATAGAGAAGAAATTATATGCTATGATAAAAGCCTTAAAGAAATTTTTCTACCATTTGTTAAATGCAAAGTTTTTTGTCATTGTCCCTGACCCAGCCACCATTTCTTTAGCTAAATTACAAGATCCTAGCAAACAATGTGCTAAATGGGTTATGAAGTTGCAAGAAAATGATATTCAATGGATGGTAGCCAAGCTAGTTAGAGGAATTGGTCTTGCCAAGCTAATTGCCAAAGCCTCAACTTTAGAAAATTTTGATACACCCAAAGATAAAGAATCAATTCCTCTTTACATATTATCCATTGATGAGGAAAATGATATCCCATTTGCTCCCAATTAATTGCATGATCCATGGTATGGTGATATTAAATTTTATTTAACCTTACATCATTATCCTTCAAATTTACCTAAATATAAAAGAAAAAGTTTAGTATCAAAATGTTTTAAATTCACTCTAATAAGTGGTGAGTGTTTAGAAAGAATTTCCAAGGAATATACCTAAGTGCTTGAACCAAGAACAAGCTAACGACACTTTAAAGTAGCTCCTTGAAGAAGGACATATAGGATACCACTCATTAGTTCATAAAATCATGAGGGCTGGTTATTATTGGCCCACTATGATCAATGATGCTTACAACCTAGTTAGAACTTGTGATCAATGATCCCAAGAGTTAAGCCCCTTTACAGCCTATAATAGAAACTAGACCATTTGCAAAATGGGCTTTAGATTTTATTGGAATGATTAATCCTCTGTCTACTACCCTATACAAATTTACACAAATTTATATTAAAAGCCACTAATTACTTCACACATTCGTTAGAAGCAAAAGCAACTAAAACTGCATCATCTCATGAAGTTATTCAGTTCTTAGAAAATAATATAATTTCTAGATATGGGTATCCTTATGCTTTAATAGTTGAAAATGAACCTACTTTCATCTCCATAGAGTTTACAAATTGGATTAGAGAGCATAATGTTCTTATCAAGGCTGTAACCGAATATTATCCATAAGGTAATGGTTTGGTTGAGTCCTCCAATAAAATTATATTGGATGCAATTAAGAAAATGATAGCCCAAAATCCACAAACTTGACATGAATAATTAAAATGGGTAGTTTGGGAAAATAGAATTCATTATAAAGAATTGATCAAAACTACATCATATGATTTAGTATACGGACAAGAACCAATATTGCCAATAAATTTACAAATCTTGACATATCAGTTTTTCTTGGACTATTTACCAACTAATAAACATTTAATATCATGTACGTATGATATTTGGAATTTAGAGCATAAAAGGGTTAAAGTAATCGAAAATCTATTGAGTCATCAATAAATTGTTAAAAAATGGTCTATAAAAAATATGCAATCAAAGTGTTTTGAGTAGGTGACTTGGTCCTTAAGAAAGATAGAGCATATGGGCAAACCAGTCCTCAAACTAAGTTGTTTCCTACATGGTTAGGTCCATTCCAAGTTACAGATGTCATTGGCCCCAATGTTTACAAAATTGTTGATTTGCAAAGATATAAATTACATCGAAATTTTAATGCATTTCATCTAAAGCATTTCTATTTCAGTGCCCCACATGGACACCTACTAGATCCTTAGTTGCATATTTTCTTCCCCTTCACCATGCATTTCATTTGTATATAGTTGCACTTGCATATTTTCTTTGCATTTCCATCATGTCTTTCTTATCATAATGTCTTTGGTTTGATTTGTGCTTTTTATATGATTTTAGTAATCATTATGATCATTTGAGTTACTAGGCATTTGGTCATCATAACACCATTTCAAAATAATGCAAGTATAATAATTCTTCTTATGATATATCATATTACTATTATATAAAATCTCCTTTATATGATATATTTCAATAATGCTATGATTCTTCCCAATCTATTTCAAGGTTTTAGTTTTATTAGTTATGTTGGATTATGGAGGATGGGATTTCTGCTAATGTATCATGTTCTCATCATGATCATGTGGATGTAGAATATGTGAAGTTGGAGAATGGTTAGCCACAATCACTAGGGGACCTTAGAAAATGAATTTTTCCCTCTCATAAGAACCAACCTTCAAGTTTGATGATCCATGGCTATCTTGTGAGTAACAGGGTGAAGTATGTTCATCTCCACTTGAGAATCCTTAGCCACCCAGGAGACTTGCTATGATGCCATCTAGATTATAATTAAAGGCACATACATGAGGGTTGAACTGCACCATGGAAAAATTTCCGAAAGGATCATGTTATTTGGCAGTGTTGCTAATTGACCAAAAACATGTTGGAATTCCTACCTTAAGAATGAAGTACACCATGAGCAAATTTTCCTCAAAGAAAAAAAAGAGACGAAAGAAAAATAATGAGGACCATGTTCATTGACAATGTAATAAGTTCTTGAGTGTGATGGGGTCTAGCAGCAATCCTTACCCTAGCCTCCATTCTCCTTTTAAATCTATTTCCCCAAAATTGAAAAAAAAAAGGAGAAAAGAAAATATTCCCTCCCCATTTCCTAATCTTCCTAATTTTCCTTTATCCATTTTCACCCATTCCCTTCTAAATGCCAAAATAAAAAAAGAGTCCCAAGAAAAATTTTGAAAGTTGTGGCTAGCTATGATCTAAGATAAGTTTTTCCTCTTCATTAAGTTTGGCATAAGTCTTGTGCTTAAGGTAGTCCACATACCTTTTACTTTTACCTCGTGAGAAGATTGAGAATGACATCTTAATTATATATATATATATGTATCTATGTAGTTAAAGTTATGATTTATAAAGAGTATATGTTTTGATCTTAATTAAATAATATGGTGTGGCAAAGGTGGCTCATGTTTAGTTCTCTCTTGATTATATGGTTATTTTAATCAATATAGTTTGCTTTCAAATTTCACTTTGTTTGTGTTTTATGATCTTTTCAATCCTCTATCTTTTGCATCTCCTTTTAAAATTTCTATGGCTTTTTTGTTCGTTGCACTTGCATGCAATTTCTAGTTTGGGGCTAAGTGTTGATGCCAACATTGCCTATGCTAGGCATAGGGCCATGACTTACTAGTTTAATCACTAGAGTATAGTTTCACAATACAAATCCATTATTTGAAACAAATTATATGATACATAGGGATGCTTTCAATGAGAGGTATCATGCAACCTTTAAATTATTTTCATCCATCAACAAGCCGATTACCAAATCTAGTGTCCTAAATCCACATTTTCTATGATTGTAAAATCCATTTTCACTAGTCTTCTATTTCTCTTTATATTTTTCTCATAATAGTATAACAAAAGATTCAAATTTCAAAGCATTGGTCACTGTCAAAATTATTACCCAATAGAAATTTCTATTAAAGGAAAGATATTATCATGAGTGGATGTAACTTCTCTAATGATGAGGAAATTATAAAATACCACACAAAAGATTAAACATAACTATCCTAACTGATAGTTTGTTTTCTTGTCATGGCCAACTCCAAAAGGTTTGGCTTTTCTTTAACTATAAGTGGGAGAAATTTTGATAACTTTCAAATTTAATGTAACTATAAATTAGAAATTTTTATTATGTTGAAGGAATCACAAAAGGTAGCAATCCTTAAAGCCATAGAATAATAGTTAGAACAAGGAGATGGGCATTACTAGTGGCTCAGCATGAATATGGCTTAACCCTACCACATTATGTGGTAGGCATACATTGTCCATCAAACCCTGGCCATGTATATTATCTCACTTTATTGCACACATGATACTAAAACCATTGATTAGAATTTCTAATGTGTTCAAACTAGTGCATTATTATTATTTTATAGTAGTGCAATAGTTATGTAATTTCCTAACTTGGCTTCCACAAATATTTGTAAATAATGCTGAAGTGATTTGGCCAACTGATTTGGCAATAGCAATGGCAATGATGAATGTTTTATATTTTACTAGTTGAATTTGCCATATATAAAATTTCCACCTTGAGAATGGCTTTGATTTTTTTTCTTTCTTTTTATAAAAATTAATGATTCCCACAAGAAAACATATTTTCTATAAAAATCTCAAGCAAAAATATTACTTAACTTCAAAAATCAAGATGCTTTGCTTCTGCTACCACTAGATGTTCATATCTCCCAACCTTAGTTTTACATGGGTGCCCTCAGAAATAAAACCAGCCTAATAAACATAGAAACAAAGCCAAAAACATGAATTACAAATGGGAAGAGGTGGCAGTGATAGCACTTACATTGCAGTTATGAATGTTTCATGGGCAATGTGAACATGGTGGAGAATGTGCAAACATGTGGCAGGGACATGTAGATGTGGTGGAGGTGGTGGTCATGGGCATTTAAAGGCATCAATGATAGTAGCATCTTATAAAAGATAGTAGTGAGTAGCAACCATAGGAGGAAGGGATAGAATTGTGGGCTCTTTAGCTCTCTCAAGATCCCTCTCTTAGCCTCACTCTTTCAAGTGATGGACAACTAGCGGTACAAAAAAGGCAGACTCCTAGTATTGGCAGCAATAATGAGAGTCAACATCAACATCAGCAAGCAAGTGCATTAGCAACACACAATAGTAGTAGCAAATGTTGTGGTCAACATGGTGGGAGCTTCAACCAATGGTTAGCATGCAAATGACGATGGTAGTTGTGCACATGCACATGGTAGTTGACGCAAACAATGGCTTGTGGTAGTCAGTGGTCAACTATAGGTGGTGTCATAGGTGGTGGTCATTAGCAACTGATGGTAGTAGCAACAATGAAGGAAAACAAGAGAAAATGGTAGCTGTAGGTAGCATCAGCGATGGTAGCTTCTACAAGTGTAGGCCATGTGCATCAACAATCAGCCGCGGTAACAACAGCTAGTGTCGACAAATGTGAACAATGACAATGACAGCAAGTGCCACTATAGTAGTGATAACGAGCAAGTGCGAATAGCGACATATGATGGTAAACTGTAGGTGGTGGTAGCATGCGTCAGTGGTAGTAGGCGGTAGTAGCATGCATCAACAATAGCATGTGGTAGTGAGCAATAAGCGATAGATAATGAATGGTGATGCATAGCAGTGCATTCCTATGTAGTAGGGTTTTCGTCCCTACATAGCAAGGTTTTTTACCTGGTAGTGGATGCCACCAGTGGCAACAACACCACAAGTAGTAATAGTGAATGGTTCTAGCACCACCGTCACTATCACAGTTACCTCCTCCTCCTCCAATGATAATGAGAAAACCCATGCATACCAAGTGGTGGAGGCAACCTTAGCTTATCTAGAGCCACTAGAAGTTGTTACATTTGTGCTTGTTTTGAGCTAAGTTATCATCCCATTCTGTTATTTTTTTTATTATGAACTAAGGGCTCTATGTTATGGTTTAAACATAGAATCTATTTTACTTTTGAACTTAGATTAATCCTCTCTAAGTTGCCAGCTATTTTCTTCTTTTTATCAATCCACGAGTTTTATTATTGAGCAAATAGTTATCTTTCTAGCTTTTATATTTCCTTGTTAAAATTGTTTAACTTACCATCATGTTTATACGTCACAAAACACCATGTTTCCCAACCAACTGAGACTATTCCCAGGTTTTCATACCCATATGGAAGGCACCCTAGGCAATAGTCTCCCTAAATGCGTTTTTTGGGTGTTGATGTGTCCAAAATCTACGCATCAACAAAAAGCTTTGTAAAGATCTTTAGAAGTCCTTTAAGAGTTCTTCATGTGGATATTCCCATCTTTAAAGGTTTTGAAGGTATAGATTTCTTTCTTTTTTGGCTTAGAGTTATGAATAAGTATTCTCTTATTGAGCAACTTTCTAGTGAGTCAATGATTCATGTTCTTGAGAGTAAGCTTGAAGGATTAGTAGCCAAATGGTGGAACAAGAAATGCCTCAAATACTTGGAAGAATGTGAAAAGCCTATTGAGAGTTGGCAACTCATGGAATTCATGCTAAAGCAAAATTTTAGGAAGAAATCCTTCCATCATGAAGCCATCAAGAAGCTAAAATTTCTCAAAAAAGGAGATCAAGAGGTAAAAGTCTTTTATGTTGAATTTTGTGAAGCTTTGAAAAAGACTAATGTTTATTGATCTGAGTATGAGCAAGCTTCCAACTTCATTAGTGGATTAAGGATGCAATATAAACAAGAATTAGCATTATATGAGCCTATTACTCTTGATGAAGCCTATCATCTTGCTCTCAAGGTTAAAATGAAAATCACAAAGTTTGGCTTAAAGAAGGATAAATACTACAAGAAAAGGAATGAGAAAGAAACAACTCACAAGTCAAGGACATCATCCAAGGACAATGGTGAAGGTGAACCAAAGAAGAAGGGAGTCTACTTCTCGTATGACGAAAAGAAGAAGAGAACGATCTCCAAGAGGTAAAGATATATGTTATAATTATGGCAAAATAGGTCATAGACAATGGGAATGCACAAAGCCAAAGAATAATGCCTATAAAGTAAAGGAAATTNCCAACTCTAAGCCAAAAAAGAAAGAAATCTATACCTTAAAAACCTTTAAAGATGGGAATATCCACATGAAGAACTCTTAAAGGACTTCTAAAGATCTTTACAAAGCTTTTTGTTGATGCATAACTTTTGGACACATCAACACCCAAAAAACTCATTTAGGGAGACTATTGCCTAGGGTGCCTTCCATATGGGTATGAAAACCTGGGAATAGTCTCAGTTGGTTGGGAAACATGGTGTTTTGTGACGTATAAACATGATGGTAAGTTAAACAATTTTAACAAGGAAATATAAAAGCTAGAAAGATAACTATTTGCTCAATAATAAAACTCGTGGATTGATAAAAAGAAGAAAATAGCTGGCAACTTAGANGAAATTTCTCAAAAAAGGAGATCAAGAGGTAAAAGACTTTTATGTTGAATTTTGTGAAGCTTTGAAAAATACTAATGTTTATTGATCTGAGTATGAGCAAGCTTCTAACTTCATTAGTGGATTAAGGATGCAATATAAACAAGAATTAGCATTATATGAGCCTATTACTCTTGATGAAGCCTATCATCTTGCTCTCAAGGTTAAAATGAAAATCACAAAGTTTGGCTTAAAGAAGGATAAATACTACAAGAAAAGGAATGAGAAAGAAACAACTCACAAGTCAAGGACATCATCCAAGGACAATGGTGAAGGTGAACCAAAGAAGAAGGGAGTCTACTTCTCGTATGACGAAAAGAAGAAGAGAACGATCTCCAAGAGGTAAAGATATATGTTATAATTATGGCAAAATAGGTCATAGACAATGGGAATGCACAAAGCCAAAGAATAATGCCTCTAAAGTAAAGGAAATTCAAACTATGAAAGAGGATCAGCTTGAATCTTTAATGAAGGTATGTGAACATGATCCCTCATACATTACTGATCAAAGTAAGTTGAATAGTTGTACTTTTGTTGGACATGTTAGTGTTAATGAAGATGTTATGAGGAAGAGTTTGTTTATAACTCATTGTGATGTTAAAGGTCATTCCTTGAGTGTGCTTATTGATGGTGGAGCATAAGCAAATGTGGTTTCTAGCAAGGTTATGAAGTCATTACATCTATTTACAATTCCTCATCCTAATCCATATAAAATGCATTGGTTAATGAATAATCATTATAAGCAAGTTAAGGAACAATGTCTTATTAATTATTCCATTGGATATTTTCATGATCAAATTCTTTGTGATGTATTCCTATTGATTGTTCAAATATTATATTTGGTAGACCATGAAATTATGATGATAAGGCTAATTTTAATGGAGAAAATAATGGTTGGACTATAAGACAAGGTAATCATAAGATTAGATTATGGTCCACTAGTATTGATAGTGAGGTTGGTAACTTGAATTCTTCATTAATGCTTCCTAGTTATAAGGAAAATGTGAGGGTGAATGCTATTTGTGATGATGAAATGTTCTTTGATGTCAAAGAGAATGAAATTGATATTGAAACTATTCCTAATTGTGTGGAGTCACATATGAATGAGAAAAATTTTATTTGTGCTATTGTTCAATCTTGGGTATTAATTGCATTATTATATTGTTTGATGCTTTTAGGTACTTGTGTAAGTGTTAGGCTGAATTTTGTTTTGGTAAGAAGATGTTGGAAGAATAAGGAAGATCAATTGGCAGCAAGTGGAGAAATGGAATTGGTATTTGGGCATAGGGCAAGGAGGCCTATCCCATGGATTGATACTAACAATTATTTTTCAGATTTTAGAGTCATTCTTATGTATGTTTGAGTCATCATGGGGGTGCAAGGGAAGCATTCCAAGGAGATGCTCAAATGAAAAAAGCATGGTGAGGCATGAGGGCAAGCCTAAACAAGGGAAGCTCAAAACCAAAACCTCAACTAATACTCATTCTCATGTTTTTGATGCATTGAGTTTTTATTATTGTGCTAAGTATGATGACCTTGAGTCATGGAAGCATGATACCTTCCAACTTGTAAAGGATCATTAAAAATGACATTTTAAGGATGGGAGAGATGATTAGGACATCACTCAACCCTTATGTAATCCTTAGTATATCTTGGATATGTGTGTGTCTTCTTGTGCTAACGTTTTGATGATGATTCCAATGTGTTTTACCATGTTTGGGAGTGTTTTAAACCTATTTTGATGAGTCTAGGAGGTTTTAGGAACTATGGGAACTTGTTTGAAGGTGTCTAAAGGTTCTAGACCTCAAAACAAGCATCTTTAATTTTGGCCCTAGTAGAAGAGATGTCTACCCTAATAGTTAAACATCTAATCTACATATTAGACATCTACACACTCTCAATATGTCTAACATGAATTTAAGATGTCTATTTTGGCATCTCTACACTTGGAATAGACATATACTATTCCCCTTAGACATATAATGTGGATTTTAAAAAACATCAAATTGAATGGAAAATTGGAGAGAAGATGAAAGTTCACATAATTAAGCTATAAATAAGAGTCAAAGGCTTGAGTTTTCGTAAGAGAGAAAGAGTGAGAGATTTGAGAAGTATCTTAAGAGCTTTTGCAAGAAGAGAGCTTGTGCAAGAAGTGTTTGAGTGAGAGGTAAGGGAGAGCACTTGAGAGAGGTTAACAGAATCTCTTATAAGTGTCTTATTTTGAGCTTTAGCTCCATTGGGAGTAACTAATGATTAAGAGGAAACATGTTTGACCTATAAGATCCTTGGGAGAGGTTTGAGTTGAGCTTGGCTTCTCATATTTTATGTAATTCTATACATATTAAGAATTTTATTATAAAAGGGAGAGTTTTCTCCAATTCATTGTATTAGTCTTGATTATAAGTTTAATTTTTCTTAGAAAGCTTGTGGAATGGGTCCTTTTTGGATTCTATTGAGGTAGGCTTCACATCAATTTGGGGATAGTTTTATGGTGGATATAGATTAACAAATCTAGCAAATGAACCACCTTAAAAGCTTAGCGTTTGTGTACTCTTTTTTGTGTAGGTGTTCTATTTTCTACATTAAGGTTTGTTAGGGCTTTCTACTAGTCTCCATTTAATGTCAAATTATTTGTGAGATACTAATTCACACACACACACACATTCCCCCATCCTCCAACACCCTTCTCAATGTCCCTTGCTACATCTAGGAAACAACACCTTAAATGAGAAGCTTACCTTCTCTTTGATTGGTAAAGATAGAGTAGTAGCACCCATACAACAACTATTCTACCTACTAATAGCTACCTATTGTACCACCCTTCCAACACATTAGTCATTCCCAGTCAACCTTGTAAGGAAATACAAATTTTGCAATAGATCCTCCATTAAGAAAGACTCCAGCCTTATGCTCCACTAGCAACTATTGTTGTTATAGCATCCTTTTCCTAGAGAGGTACCTTGGATATTTCGCTTGAGCTATTTGTTTTCAATTTAAATACATTAGCATAACATATTTCATTACAAGGTGGTGGAAATGGATCAAGATCTCCACCTTTGTAAATTTTATGTCGAACCCTGGTAACAATACAAACCTTTGCAAATGTGAGTAAGATCACTTAGGAGTTATCTTTTTAGCACTTTGTAATTTTGTATGTAGGATAAATTTTACTTTTTTTGCATTAATTAAAATTGGAATGAACATCCCATGAGCATTATAAAAGATCATTTCCTTTACTATATTCAAAAGGGTTGGGGTTATAGAGGATACATCCTAAGATCCAATTAGGTATGACTAGCACATGGGATGAATACTTAAGCTTGTGTTTAGCCAACAAGACTCAAGGTACGTAAGGTCTCTAATCCTATACTCTAAAGCTTGGACAAGAACCTTGGGCATCATACCTAGGGATACTAATCTCAAATCTTAAGAAGCTAGACATGTACTACAGATGTTACAACCTAGGTATATAGTCAAAATCTCCAAAGGCAAAATGGAAGGACTCATGGTAACACCACCACACCTTCCCTCATCCACCACTAATCCCATACCCATGTGATAATTCCTTAATGAAATTTTAAAATTTACCAAGAAAGTTGTTAGTCATACCACTTATCTCAGTATGGATTCAACTTCTTGATGAAGTATATTGAATAAGTAAGTAATGAGAAAGGGTAGCTTACTTGGATGTCCTTACATTTGAAATACTAGAGTTTCTTGGAAATGAGAAGATACCTAAAAATTTTCAAAGAGTATTAAATATTCATCATATCCACTTACATGTTTAAATGTAACCTCGTTAGTTAACTAGAATTACGAAAATAACTAGTTGTTTAAGATCATTGACATAAGTTATTAAGGTGGTTTGATATCTCTTCCTAACTTAACATTTGGATCAAAGAATAAATCTTCATCTCATTGGTGGAACATCTAAGTAGGCACTTATGCTAGTAGTTGAAGTGTAAGCTATCGAAGGAAACATTAACTCCTTTGGATCCAAATTTTGTACTTCCAACATATTGTTGACACCACATATTTGGCCATGCAATTTCATAAAGAATGAAGTTATTTTATTATGATGATTTCCCTTCTCATATATTGTAAAACTTTATCAAACTATCAAAAAGCCTTAAGGAGAAAGTGAAAACCTAAGATGGTGCTTTTGAAAAGGGTAAAGACCATGGTCTTTTTATTTACCTAGAGGGGATATTTTACCAAAATTAGTAGAAAGGATGAAAACCAAAAAAAGTATCATCAAAACCATTAGATCTTTCCTACTCACATAGACTTAAGCCATTAAACATGGTAAGTGATTTGAAAAGTTACCTTAATGGCTACATCAACTTCAACAAATTTGATTCCCTTATGCACTATGTTATAGCATTTAGAAATAGATCCACTACTTCTTGGATAAGATACATGGGAAGCCTAATGTGATAAGTTCTCAACTATGTTGATAATCCTTTGTTAGATCATACTTATCTATTATGAAAGCTAATGAGCGGCGAGGTACCCCTACGCTCAACCATACAAATACGAGCATTTCATGCATGATCCAGTCAAATTCCAAGGACTAAGTGCCTATGTTCCTATGTGGAACAATAATGGGTTGATTAATCATTGTCTTCCCAAACTTACTTGTATGTCACGGTTGTATGGTTAAGTAAACTTGAGGCATATGATTTTTATGGATTCTATGTGTTTTATATCCTGTGCTAATAAGGAGGGAAGAGAGAGATAACTAAGTAACTAATCTAATTTAACCATTCATTAACTAAGTTCTAAGTACTCCTAACACTAGTATCCATTCCCACTTGTCGTACACATCCTGAACCAGTGCAACTCTACTAGGATTACCAAACACTAACCGTTGCTAGGTTACCAAGCACTACACACATGCTCGAAGTGGTCGTACTGAGTGTATTTAACTAAGAGAGTTGTAGGGCGAGAGAAATTATTAATTAACTATGAAAGCATTAAATATTAATTAGCACTAATTAATCTATTCTGTATGCTGCAAGGTTTATCATAAGTTCATCTTTATTGTCGTACACAAAGTGTGCTTAGGTACACAATGCTCGAATAAAGATCCGTTCACTCTATGACTCCTACTACAGGCACATAGAAATAATTCTAACTCTGGAGAGAGAAAATGGTAAGAGTTTAGCTAAGGGAATAATTCTTAACTATGGAAACCAAGGGTTTCACCTCTTATTTATAGATAAGGAGACAGGCCATGATATCAGGTAGCCGATATCGCATGGTCGATCTGATATCGCGATATCATGGTTCATCTAAATCCATTGGGCAAGTCAATCTTACACATGTTGAACTTAATAACTTTAAATGATGTCTTTTATTCCAAAAAAGTTGGATATTATAAACTTGCTCAAATTAATTCTCTCAATTTTGAACCATGTTGCTAGCAATAATAAAGATGAAGGAAAATGACCCTATAGAAGGACAATATAATCCTATCATTTTTGGCTTAAAAATCATTACATGTAGAGTTATATCACCTCATGTAAGTGTAGGCTCTCAAGAATGATGGTTTATACATTTGAATAAAAATTCATCAAATAAAGGAAAGTCAATAATCAAGGAGAAACAAAGAAAATTTCACAAGGCATTAAGGTAAGGGCATTCACCCCACTTCATCTCCACCAAATAAGACTTCTAAGAAGAAAAGAGCTAGAGAAGCATGATGAAAACCACCAAAAGTAGCAATATAAAGAATAGTAGGTGTTTCATATCATACTACATGATAGATGTGGTAAAAATGAACACACTACATATAGTGGTGACTATAAATCAACATGAAATCCTTTGTAGAAATCAACATCTAGGATCCTATATGTGATCATTTATATTTATGTTTTTGTTTCTATAGGAATTTAGGTTTGTGGCATCTCTATGTTAATCCAAATCAGTTTGGATCTTTAAGCATTTGTATCTTACTACCTACATGTTTGTTAAATCTGTGTAGAAAAGGTTTGAGGAACTACCATTGAGAGCCAAGATTGGTAGCCTTCTTTCCCTTTGCTACTTCATGGTAAGCTTCCATGAAGCAATATTTCTAAAGTTTAGCTACAGTGAGTTGATAAGGCCTACATGTTTCATCAACTATCCTATAGTCAATGGCAACTACTTCTAGTCCAACTTTCATCATTACTACCATGAGCATTGATAAAGTTAAACAATCAAATGGTAATACAATGTTGCCTTCTAGGTCCCTCCGTTATATTTTTTCATCCTTATTAAGGATGAATGCAAAGTTTATATAGTAAGGATCCAAATGGTAGACTATCTATACTTGATAGAACATTTCATTCTTGCTTTTGGTTGTTTTATCACATCCCTAGTAGAATCGAAGAGAAAAAGACATTTTGAATTACTATGTATGCCTTAATAAAATAATATTATTTTGTAAGTGATAAATTGTTAATTCCTAACAATGATCATGAATGATTTGAAATAATTTAAATCAATAGCATTATGATGAACCATGATTTGTCAAGCTCTGATATCAGGCCTACGATATCGGATCCATGATATCAGGTATGCAATATCATAACCTAAATAGCGATATTGGATACGTGATATCGTGGTTCCTATGTGAGCCTATAAATACACAATTGGGCACATGGGAAAGTCATAGGAAGTTAGTGTTAGAGTATATTTTTGTTAGTTTTTTTCCTCTCAACCCTTTCCCTAGTGCATGCCCACAATGTGATGATTGTAATTGTACGGAACCTTTATTCGAGTGTCATGTACTTGGACATGCACATGATCAGCAATAAAGATCGAGATTACTTTATCATTGTAGCATTCACTTAATTTTACTTGTTATTTATTGCTTTCATATTAATATTTCTCTACCCTCATTTCCTACCCTTGTTAGTAAACGCAGAATGAGTATGACTTAATCACGAGCAATTAAGTGTGACTACTTGGCAACCCAGTAGCATACCTAGGACATGCACTTAGTAATCCTAACAGTAGTACACAAGGTCCAAGATGAGTACGAATGATTAAGGATGGATGATCATCACACTTAGGCTAGCTTAGGCTCTCTCCTCCCATTTCCTCTTACCTAGATTCTCTCTCTCACTCCCTCTTAGCTTAATCAAAGTTACTTTCCATTGCCTCTAGGAGTAGTACTAGTTTAGGACCACATCATACACCTCACTCGGGACTAAACCATACGTGACAAAGAAAATACTAGTCTAGGTGGGAAGACAGTGAATTGCAATCAATGAGTAACTATCTAGACACCACAACTAGTTTGTTTATGGAGTTCAACCAGATGCATGAATGCTCGTATTCATATGGTTGAGTGTAGGGGTACCTTGCCACTCATCATTGGCGTTGTTGCCAAGGACGATGCTAGTTATCTAGATTAGTTATATCATACAAGATTGTTGTAATAGGGTATTAACAATATATATTTTAGGCAAGGAAATTAAATTCAGTTAAGTCACACATAATTCACAACAATGTCTCTTTCACAAGACAATGATAACGCAACATCTAGCAAGGCAATTCATTGGAGAACCAATGAAGGAGTTTGGAGTAGTCAATCTTATGTAGGAGTCTCATATGTTCATAAACACCCCAATGATACTCAAGGACTTTTGTCATCCAACTTAGACACCTCTAGTGAGGATGGGACATCCCCAAGAATGGATGACTATTCCTCAAGGAGTCAACATAGAAATAAAAATTGAACCCACGGGCAAAGTCAAGAACACCAACATGAACAAGGACAACATCATCCCAACTCACAAACTTATAACCTAGTTAGTGATGATGAACCCCTATTGACCACTAAGAGTCTAATGCATATACAAGAGGTTGTTCAAATATCCCATAGGCATCATAAGGAAAGTCATATACCTAAGCTTGATTTAAACAAATTTCCCAAGTTTTCAGGAGGCTATGATTTAGATCCGCAACATTATTTACAAGCCTTCCATGATGCTTGTATATGGAACAATATTGATAATGGATGGAAAAAACTTAAGATCTTTCCCATGATACTCGTTGGCCAAGCAAAAGTATGGTATAGGTCTTTAAAACTAAAATCAATTCAATGTCGGCCAACAATGATAGAACTCTGTAATGAAAGATATCAAACCTATGCAAGAGTGTCAGCCTTGAGGAGACAAATCCAAGAATGGAAACAAGCATAACATGAACCCTTGTACATGGCCTTAGAAAGATATTATGCATTGTTAAACAACTGCCTAGGCCATGGGTTCTCCAAGGAGAGGTTAATGTACCATATCATAGATGGGCTCCGTAATGAAACAAGGGAAACCTTAGGGATGTGTGCCCTAGGTCAACTATATGAACTACAAACCCATCAATTCCAAGATCTTATTAAGTGGCTAGCAAAAGAAGAAGGAGAAATAGCTAAATGGGAGAATGTTGAAAAATCTCAACAGGACCAAAATCTCAACCAAACAAAGGTCCATAATCAAGAAGAGGAAAAATCAACATACCTCAAGGATGTGGAACCATATTTTCCAACATTATAATCACTAGATAAAATTGAGGCAAGGATCAATAAGATGATGAACTGGATACATGAAAAATGTGGAGAATATGCTAATATTATTGGAGGTAGAGCCATGATGAACCAAGAAACAGGACTGATGAGACATGAAATTTCTCATATTGTTGGCAGTCGCGTTAAGGCACCCACGTTATATCATGGGCCGTGATATCGCTTATGCGATATATCATGGGCCACGATATCGCGTATGTGATATATCGTATGTGATATATCATGGGCCGCGATATCGCGTATGTGATATATCATGGGCCACGATATCGCGTATGCGATATCGTGTACACGATATTGCAGTCAACCGCAATTTCTATAAATAAGAGGTGGCTCTCCCTCATTTGTATCCTAGTTTTAGAGTAGTGAAGCTCTGGTAGTTTGATCCCTCCAGAGTTAGATTTTTTCCCGTGTCTGC
>MNCI01019885.1:245984-264488 GCA_015680685.1 Gnetum montanum
AGACAATGAGCCCATCACATCCACCCATCCATTCTATTAATAAGAGGTTCTACTCTGGGTCTAACAATATTCTTGATGTCATTAAAACTTAAAGTAATTTTGTGCTCATTATGCCCAGAACAACAAATGATGGACTAAGAGGGAATGGCCAAGGTGTGACATCAAGGGAACTTGTGGATTCTATTTGGTGACATTTATAAGAGTTATCATGCAACCTCATTGTACTAAGATCCTTGCAAATCTAATGAAAAATGGGAGTAAGAGTAATAAAGGCACTCAATAAAGAAACCCAATGTTATTCTAGGGGGTCCCACTGGAAAGACATGCACCCATGCCTGAAGGTAGGCAACTTCTCTGGATTACGCATCAAAAAAAAAGAGAAAGAAGAGAAAGTGTGCTAAAGCAGACAAACAAACAAAAAATGTGCCACAAAGAAATTCCAAATCACTCCTCCCTTGAACAAAATGCCAAGTGATCGTAACCTTACTATCATGATGGTCTTATGGCTATCCATCATTGGATGAAGCAATGTGATGTCACTGATTGAAGGAATGAACTTGGTCTTAAGTTTGGAGCACCAAGCTAATGACACATTAATCATGCCCTACACTTAGGATTCATTGTGCCCTGGGTCAACTACCTCATGTCCCAATCTCTTCAATCCCTTCTACAATTTGCCTCATCTCGCTATTCATGTATTTGTGATTCATGTCTTTTCTAGCATTGAATTCATACCTCATCACGGTGGTATCTACATGTGTGTGTTTTTTGGAACTAGTGTGGATTACATTTAACCCTTCTAGTACCTACGGACATTTTAATGTGTGGTTACGCAAGGGCATTATAGGTTGGAACCTGCTTTGGGGAGGACCCACTTGCATGACTTTTGTAATTTATACTTGTTGCACACCACCACATCATTTTATACCCTTTGAGCACTTCATTGCCAAATCTATTCTTTTTTTTTCCTCATTTTTTCAAACGTTCCTCAAAACCATTACATGTCCTTTGATGTGTCACCTAAATAAACCAAGTCTTACATTAAACTTTTAGGACAACTTCCTTGAAAAAATTTCTAACTCTAAAATCACACTAAGCAAAGAATTCAACATTTACTACAGGTAATAAGTAAGGTATGAAATAATTGAACTTCTTTCAATAACCTTACTAACAATTGATCTTTGTGTGATTATAGATGGCCCCTAAAAGAGGACAATAAGGAGGACCTTCTCAAGGTGCAACTAAACACCCAAGGGGAGGCAGAAGCCAAGGACCTCATGTAGAACATGCAAAGTAGGAGGAAAAATCATTCAGCATCCATCAGAGAACTCTTGTCACTGCATAATCTAGCCAAGAAAAAGGTGGAGAGGTTAGGGCTCGAGCCTATGAAGAGGAAAAGTAGCTATTTGTGGCATGGCATGTAAAAGCAACTCATATGTTCCTACAACTACCGTGTCCATGGGAAGTGCCAACTCCATCAAACATTGGGGCATCAGCATGGATGGCACAGGACCCCTAAATTGAAGAGGAAAAGCTCCAGACATTCCTTCAAAGCCACCAAATCCAAAAACCTAGAGCACAAGACAAGGGGAAGTGACCCATGGAGAGCCACCGCCACCTGGAACCACATGAGTTCTAATAAAACTTTGTAATTGTAATTTTTTTTTCGTGTCCCAACTTTGTTGTATTCAATTCTCCACTATGGCATGAATAAATTCCTAGTCCATCAATAATCCCATACCTATCCACTATGTAATTAATTGGGCTTGTTCTCATTTTTTTTAACTTAAGGACAAGTTTTCATTCAGTCGTGAGGGTATGATGAACCATGATTTGTTAAGCTCTGATATCAAGCCCATGATATTAGATCCATGATATCGGGTATGCGAGATCATGACCTAAATAGCAATATTGAATATATGATATCATGCTTCTTGTGTGAACCTATAAATACACAATGGGAACATAGAAAATTCATAGGAAGTTAGTGTTAGAGTAGGATCTTTTTGTCAGTTTTNCAAACCTTTATTTGAGTGTGACATACTTGGACATGCACATGACCAGCAATAAAGATCAAGATTACTTCATCATTGCAACATTCACTTAATTTTACTTGTTATTTATTGCTTTTGTAATTAATATTTCTCTACCCTCATTTCCTACCCCTATTAGTAAACATGGAATGAGTATGACTTAATCACAAGCAATTAAGTGTGACTACTTGGTAACCCAGTAGCATACCTAGGACATGTGCTTGTCAATCCTAGTGGTAGTACACGAGGTCCAAGATGTGTACAAATGATTAAGAATGGATACTCATCACACTTAGGCTAGCTTAGGTTCTCTCCTCCCATTTCCTCTTAGCTAGATTCTCTTTCTCTCACTCCCTCTTAGCTTAATCAAAGTTACTTTCCATTGCCTCTAGGAGTAGTACTAGTTTAGGACCACATCATACCCCTCACTTTGGACTAAACCGTACGTGACAAAGAAAATACTAGTCTAGGTGGGAAGATAGCAAAATGTGATCAATGAGTAACTATCTAGACACCACAACTAGTCCATCTACGGAGTTCGATTGGATCATGCATGAACGCTCGTATTCGTATGGTTGAGTGTAGGGGTACCTTGCCACTCATCACATTAGTTCCAAGCAATGACACCAATGATGAGCAACTAGCATCCCCTATGTTTAACCATGCAAATCACAAGCATTCACATGTCACCTAATCATATTACATGCACTAGACTAGAGGTGTACCTAGATTGTTAAACATGATCGTAGGTCACTATTTTTATAGTTATATTTATGATGGCCCCCTAATTCATATGGTTAAGTGTAACTGAGGCATATGATGGATGCTAGTGTAGGGTCATATTAAAATACTATTAAAATATTTAAATTTAATCTAAGTGCAAGAATTAAAGTCTAAGCTATGCTAGATGATAAGCATCTATATCTGGTTTGTCACACTCATCCCAAACCCACATGATCACTGTTGGGTAACCAAGTAATTATTTTTGGGTGAATCAAGTAAGAGTAGTGTTGGGATTACTAGATAATACATTTTATGCTAAAAAACAATCATACTTATTCCACCATACTATTGTCTAGATGAAAGCAAATATTACACTATGTGCATACAAAAATAAATTATGCTACATGTAAATTCTAAGGTAAGTTAGAGTACTGTAATGAAAATGAAGAAATCTTGATCTTATTGTTATTCACGAGGTGTGCCCAAGTACAGATCTCTTCAATAAGATTCCATCAATTAATCTACATACACTTTATAAGCATTTGTTGACTATTTCAACTTCTACAAAAGAAAATTGTAAGAGTTTGGCTATGCTACTGATAAAATAGTGTTATAAATGCTATTGATAGTGCATTTATATAGGCATTTGTTGCCATTACATCAACATTGATGTGTTGATATAGTTAAGCCTATGTTAATACTAATGTGTTAGTGTAGCAACATTGATGTTGATATGTCAATGCAGTCGACTTAATTATAGTTCATCCATAGTAATAGTTTTAGCTTTAACAATGAGGTAAGCCCAATTGTAAAACTTCTGAATTAGAAATGTGAAGCTATGAGTATGACTTCAATGGATAACATTGAGTTATAGAGTTTTACTTAAGTTCTATGAAGGTATTATCTTGGTTATATGTCCCAAGGTTTATACATAGTCATCTATCTTTTCTTTCAACAACCCTGCCTTACCTCTTCCCTCTTAAAGAAAGGAAAAGAAAAAGAAAAGCAATGTTAAAGCATCTCTTTGCGCTTACTATGCCATCAACCTAGAGATATATCATAGGGAAACTTGACATGACCTTACTTTCACAATATTAAAGATAACACTTTCAACATTACAAGTAATAATATTGGCTTGGTAAGCTTAGCTCACAAGTTCAATTCCATTGGGCAACACTAAGTTACAAATATAAAAAATAAATTCCTTAAAAGGAATTTTGAAACTACTCTAATAGATATAAAGGCTTTCAATGGATGTAAGTAAAAACTTCTAGTTACATTAGTGGTATGATTACTTGATATCTTTTATAATAGTACTTAAGAGTGTTAACCTAGTGCAAAGACTCTTGATTTGGAAACTCCAAGCTATAGGTTTGATTCTAGTAGCAAATGCTTAGCTATATCTTGGAATGTATTTGTATTTCAATTATTTTTTTCTCTAATACAACCCTTCCCCTACCCTCCCTAAACCAATTTAAAAAAATCTTTGAAATAGTACTTAGATAAATCACATATTCACCATGTAGATCAAGAGAAGTTTGAGCATTTTAGTGTTTTTCTAGAATTATCTAAAGTGATTCTATTTTCATCGTAATCATGATTTCTTTTACTCTAATCTATGTGGGTTACTTTCTCTAACTCTCTAACATGTGGTTAATGATTTGCAAATCACAATTTTAATCCCAAGGAAGTATGATAAGACATGTGCCAACTTGGAAGTATAGTAAAAATGAAGGTTCAATTTATGATGTCATGTAGACTACTAACTATAAAAAATCATCTTGGAATCCTTCTCAAAATGTTTCCTCCAACTTGATCAATAAGTCCATGTTGGTGGGATAATGCTACCATGATATTTTGGTTATAGCATGCTACTAACAATGATGTGTTAGCCTAAACCAAACACCTCTTGATTTGAAAGCTACAAGTCATGGGTTTAATTCTAGTGGATAATGCTTACATATAAAGTTCTAATTGATCTACTATGTTGAGGTTGTTATATTTCTCAATATTTTTCTAAAATGTACTTATAGTTTAATTACTTCAGGTTTCAATAACGTTTTCATTATTTACCTAGAATATACTTCTAGGCTAGTAGAGGTGATGTTGGTGTTGGGCTTTGAACCCAACACCTCTAGGTGCAAATCTTATGAGCCAACTAAATGTTGGGGGAATTTGATACAAGAGTTATCCATTTATTTGTAGCATAGTATGTAGGGTGTTGGAACCCAAAAGAATAACTATAAATATACCCCCAAGATATATAGCCAATAGAGACTTTAGAAGAATTACAAAGAAATATAATGATGCCTCAAGTGTAACTCAAACTAGCAACCTGAAAGAATGACTATAAGTATTACCCAAGATATATAGCCAATAGAGACTTTAAAAGAATTATAGAGGAATATAACAATGCCTTAAGTATGACTCAAACTAGCAACCTCTTCCCTAATAAGATAATGAGCTAACAACTTGAGCAACCAAGCATTGGTTGTAGCATAGCATGTGACTTGGATACCATGATACTTATATAGCATGTGACTTGGGAAAACCCCCCACCATGGTGCCTTCAAAGCAACTAGTTCATCCTCCATTTACTGGCATGTGATTCAATATTGAACATCCACTCCAAGCTTATCAAACCCAACACCACGCATTGAACATGTTGCTTACACCTGAGCCATTAGGCACCGAGGTGAGGGCAATAATTCATGACCTTTAGAATATTTTGACAGCGACATCAAATTGGAATATTTGCTTACACGCATGTGGTCACTGTACTTGACATCAAATATTAAGACAGCGACATCAAATTGGAATATTTTGGGCTTGACTGGAATTTTTATCCTTTCCCCACCTCTCGTTGAAAACATGCTCGGAAAATTATTGATGAAAATAAAAGCAAAAACAACAATGAACTAGATTCGGACAGTTGTTAAAGAATTTTTGCCAACTAATCATTCTTGGATTTGCAAGGTCCTTCATGTTAAGCGGGCAATGATCAAAATTTTCAGCCAACTACTTCCAACCCATATTTAACAAACAATTCAGGTTTGCTTCTCTAACATGGACTTGCTAGCTTTGAACGTTGTTCTCACCTGTGTCGCATTTTTTTTGGAGTTGCCAAGCTGAAAACATGTCATTTAAACCGTCAAATAGTACGATTAGGATTGCTATGACATCCTGTAGATATATATACAGCATCTAACTCTGGCTGAATTTAACACTGCGATCAGTATTGCTGTTGTCATCCTTGTTTGTTTTGCAGGTATGAATCAGGTGCTCTAAGGATAGCATACGTTGGTTATTTTGCTGATTTGTTCTAGCACGCAAGCCTGCTCACTCTGATCATTCTGTTTGCAGAAGTTTATGATTTTGCCAAAGCTGCATCAGGAGGCAAAGTAAGGAATCAATACAGCTATCATTTTTGCATCATATCTCCGATCCTTATCTTTCTCAGGTTAGCAGATCTAATATTATATTTTTCTTGTTTTAAGTAGAGGTATATGTGTTGTGATGGAAGTCTGCCTGGCTAAATATCGTCAATGATATGGATTTCTGATTGTTTCTGATATTTGAGTTCTTAAGATTTAGGAATAGTTTGCCGTTCTAAGGAAGCAAGGTCTTTTCAGCAATGCTTTCATGATTTACTGATGTAGTTCAAATCTTTTTCTGCGATTATCCATTGGGTGTGTTATTTTTAACTTCTGCATGGTCTTTAGATCCAAATGACGCCTTGTGGAGACATTTTGGATGAGAGAAGTTGTTTCTTTTATTATTATTATTATTATTCCTCCTTGTAGTTTATCAAATTGTGATTTTTATTCATCGTTATCTTAGATTTTTTCGAACCATGTGGCTTCTGCTATCTAAGTTGAAATTGCGATATTCATTAGGATTACAGAAAATGAAGCTGTTATCACCTAAAATTAGGATCTCAGTTGAATCATCCTTTTTACTCATTCATAGTTCTTGTCATGTTTGAATCCATAGTTTACAGAAACGGGAAACGAAGCAACTTAATCGCGACGAGAACGATAAGGTCGCGGAAAGGAATTAGAACACAGAGTTTAAATATTTTGCCTTGAAAATGCAATGCACCCCAAATCGTAATACGCAAATCACTCAGTTCATGGAATTCTTTTTGTTTTTTGAAATATCAGATGGCTTTCATTTTACCAGCTTTGAACACCTTTCAACCTGCTCAGAACAACAGCGTTTTGAAACGCGTTCCCGTTGCAGAAATGGAAAACACTAAACGTAATAAATCCTTTGCGTTTTTGTTGCAGAGACGAAAAACACTATACATCATAATTCTGTTGAGTTTCTTGCAAGTTGCAAGGCTTGAATAATTATTTGAAAGCTTTTCTTATTTAGACAAACGAAAATCAAGCAAGAGACTCTATAGCGCTACAGAAATCTAGGTAGCGTTTTCATCATTTGACATGATTTTTGAGATGATTGCTTTACGAACAATAAGAACCTTGCAAACTGTTTGAATCATAATTATTATCTTTATGGTCTTGCCACGCTGTGTTTCTTGGTTACCGTGTAATGACTATATTCATGGTTGCTTTTTAACCCCATAAATTTGTATTTTTGTAGAAAAAACTGAGTCTCCTGAGGTTTTTAAGATATAGTGTTTTAGCAGTTACTTTGTTTTCTTTTCTTTTTTTCACCTTTCTGTTCAGGTGGTCGTTTGAGAAGTCATGGCAGACCGACACAGTTTCGAAGATTTAACTGAAACCCAAAATGCTGTAGTGAAGAATGACAATAAAGACGTTAAACCTTATTTAAATATTCTCCGGGAGGAACAAAAACTACCAGGTTCTCCAGTTGAATGGCATGAGGTTATTTTTCATTTACGTTTTACATCCCTCCAGCTATTTAGCCTCTTATATAATTTCTTTTTTGATATATTTCTACATATTTAAAATGTTTTGATGAATGCCATCAGAGAGGAACAGCAGAGACCGAATCTCAGCAAGATAATAGAAAAGGCCAGAAGAAACTGGAGGACAGTCAGAAGCAATCAGAAACTTTAAATGATCCTGTAGAAGTACAGAAAAATCATGGGTCAAAGCAATCTTCAGGAGATTTTTCTCAGGAATTGATTTCCAAAGTTCGAAAAACTGGTAAGGATGTTGAATATGATCATGAATATAAGAATAATGATGTTGATTATGATTACGGAAGCAGTAGCACTGATACACTCTCAGATGCTGGAAAAAAAACAGGAACAAGCAAAAATACAGTAAAAAGTTTAGTTGCCCTAGGAAATTCCGAGGGACAGGCTCATGGCAGAATTCATGAAATTGACTCTGTTGCCAAAGCCCATGAACAAATTACTGTTGAAGAGAGTGGAGGTAAGATTGCTTCATCAGATGGAGATGAACATTGTCATTGTGAGAAGTGCTCAACGTACCAACAGAAAATAAATGAGTTGGAAGCTCAACTGTTGGCTACACAAGAAGCTGTGGAACATTTGCAGAGTTCTGGGTCAAGTCCCACATCAATTCATTTCCTGAAAGAAGAGCTAGAGCAGCTGAGGAATGAGATTGTATACCTGAGGAAGCAGAGAGCCCAAGATGAAGCAGAAAGAGATGTTATAGTTAAAGAATATGAGAAACTCAGAGATGATTTCAACACGGTTAAAGAGTCTGAAAGGAAGGCTAAAGCTGCTAATGTAAGGCTCTCTTTGAGCCTTGAGGAAGAGAAGCAGATTGCTGAAAATAGGGGCAAAAAGTTGGCACAGGAAGAAATTCAGAAACTTAAGACCCATATTGCTCAGGAAGGAAAAGCATTGTCAATGCAACAACAGTTTGAAATCATAGCAGCAGAAGAAGAAGCAGCAGCAGCAGCAGCAAAACTAGCACATACGGAGATAGAAGAGATCTCACAGGTAACTGGTACAACTGTGAAGACATCAACTACTTTTGGTGGGACAGCTACTGCTGCAATAATAGGAGCCTATGCTGCTAGTGCTGCATCAAAAATGAAGTATAACCCATTTGCTTCTGATGAACTTGATCCAAAGCAGGCAATGGAAGAACAAGTGGAATCACCAACGGTAACAGAGCTCAGAAGAAGTGTTTTAGTAAACAAAGGTATTTCAAAAAATTCTCACAAGCTTACTAGTCCAGATACAGGAGTACAGACACAGCCTCTCTATGAAACACTCAACATCAAATCAGTAAATATTACTCCTCCAAAGCAATCCATGACCAAGAATTCGGTTTCTGCTATAGGGTTAGCTTCACCTTCTAGGTCTCATGGCACTGGATCTGCTTCACCTTCGCATGAAACTCTACTGGGTACAAAGAACTCCAAGAAGTCATTCCTTGACAAATACTTTTCAAAGAGGAAATTTTCCATCTGTGGCAGGCTTATCTAAGGTTTCAAAGATTAGAGTTCAGAAAACTCACTGACGACATGTAACCCAACTTCTAACTTAGCGAGGTTTTTATTTAACATTTGTGTTACATTTGTTCGTTTCTTTGTTCTGTCTTGAATTCATGCTAAAATTGATTATACTTCTGATGGATGGGGTGCCCAAGCATAATTGTGATCAGTGCATATTGGATTATCATAATTTTGAGCCGGATATTTTGCTGTAATGGCTTTTGCTATAAGTGGTTTGGTCGTTACTTTCAGTAGCATATTCTATTTCTTCTCTGAATACTAAAATCTAAATGTCTTCGCTTTCAAAAATCGCTTCTGCTTAGGTTTAACTTATCGATAACAATTTTCGGTTTTGATAATAAATGGCGCGATTAATACATAGGTGACCTGTATCGTCGGATTTTAAATATTTTAAATTAAATTTTCCGAAGATCGCATTTTAAAACATGAAATTAGATTGTAATGCACTACCTCTTTCGTGTCGGCAGTCTTTAACTCATTTAAAAATAGATCCAAAAATATCAGCAAATTGCTTTACGTGTAAGAATAAAGTCGTGTTACAGCGTGTTCCATGGGTGGTAATCTTAGTCTTTGTCATATTTCGGTTCATGATATTTATTTTTTTACATTAAAAATGTCGTATCTTACTCTTCTTTTAAAAGCTAAAGAGTCCCTTGTTAGAATTCATGTTAGTTTTTAATGGTCATGTGAAAGAAAGAGAAATCAAAATAAAAGAGGGACCAATAAGTCTTCATAGAGAAAATCTTTAATCTCTTTCTTATGAAAAAGAATATGTAACCTTTACTTGTGATCATTGATGGATGTGTATTAAAGTAATTTCTATGTCTAAGTTTAAGTTTTTGAGTGTAATAGAAAAAGTCCTACGCTAAAGTTTTTAAGCTTAAGTTTATCAAATTCCAACTAATTTATAATTTCAACTTTCCCACTAGTTGTTTCATTGCTTTTATCTAAGCCTCCAACCCCACTAGTTGTTTCATTACTTTTATCTAAGCCTCCAACCCACACTAAAGGGGGTTGTGTTGATTGTTCCTCCTATAGTAACTAGGTCAATCAATTAGTGAGACTAACTACCAAGGTCACATTTTTTCCATGAACTTACTGTCTTCAAAATTTACCATTCCTTAGTGTTGCCACCTGATAAATCAACTCTCTCAATGCTCACAATTAAATTAATAAAGAATGGGTTGGAGCCTGTTACATATGAGTACCAAGTGCTTGATCACATGTTTAGACTATACAAGCTCATGAAGATCAACGTAAACAAGATTATTTCATGGAGACTACCATGAATTTACTAGGAGCAAGCACACCATCATTCCATTGAGATCTTAGTCAAAGAAGGAGGACATTAATTACTAATTAGAAAGATCCAATTACTAGCATCCTTTGATCTTCAATGTTAATAAATTAGGTAACCCATAATTACTTTCTAACTTATTAAGCAACTAAGGGGTGGAAAAGGATCTAGTACAAGGAGGACCTCTAGGCCTAAGTCTTCCCACAAGTAAAGAAGATATAAGTAGAGCAATCATGGAAGGAAAGTAAGCTAGCATGGCTATTCTAGTTCCTCATCCTCATTGTCTGGTTTTGACAAGGATGAGTGTAGTCTAAGTATAAGAGCTGTAGATAGGGGACATGATAAGTAGCTTGGTAAAGATGGTAAAGAAAACCAAGATGGGAAACCTATTAGAGATAGAGATAAAGACAAAGAACAAGATAGAGATGAAACTTGAGATATGAGTCAATGTCATAGATATAGAAAAAGGCATAGAAGGGAATAAAGAAAGGGTCATGATCTTGGTGAAGGTTATGATGAACCAGAAGACCCAGTTGAATCTTTGTTGGCCACTAGAAGCATGATTAACATTAGAAAGGTTATACAAACTCAAATCAAATATCAAAAGGAAAGCTACATTAAGTTGTTAGACATGAACAATAGTCTTAGATTCGAGGGAGGCTATGATGTTAATCTACAAAACCAATTGCAAGCCTTTCATGATGCCTATACCTTGCAAAACATTGAGAATAAGTGATAGAAATTCAAGTTGTTCCCAAGAATACTTACTAAGAATGTAGAGAGCCAATACAAATTATCAGAACTAGACTCCATTCATTAATGGAGTATAATATTAAAGCTATTCAATGAAAAATACTAAACTTACATGATAGTATCCAACTTAAGGAAGTAGACTCATTGATGAAAGTAAGGAATCCATGAATCCTTTAATGAAGCCTTGGAAAAGTACTATTTGTTGCTAAATAAATGTTCAAGACATGGCTTTTCTTAAAGAAAGAAACTAAGGCACATCATATATGGGCTTACAAAAAGACACATCAAATTCTTCGGATATATGCCAAGGAAGAATTTCACAGATGCAAGCCCATCAAATTCAAAAATAAATTAACTAGTTAGCTAAGAAAGAAGATGAACTAAAAAGGAGGAAAAGCATAGAAAAATGCAATAAGTATCCATCCCTATGTAAGAGGGATATAGAAAGAAGAAGAGCCAATGGAAGAATTAATCAAAAAAAATTTGACTAATTCAAAAATCTATTTTGAAGATCACGACCAAGTTTGAGAAGATGTAGAACTCTATGGATGAAAAATTTGCATCCACTATGAAGATAAAAAATAGAGCTAGCACTCGCAAAAGAAAAAAAATAAAGGAAAAAAGAAAATAGAAAGGAACATATATAGAAAAAAGAAAAAAGGTGCTATTGTTGAAGAGGTTTCTAATTCCAAAATAGAGGAAAATGATAGATGGGATGTATACCAATACAAACACCCTAAAGGATGTTGCCCTATTATGATACTATTATAGGAATTAAGGGCGTATGCTTTAAACCCAAAGTTCATCAAGAAGCAGATGTTAGGGAGATTGCCTTATCCTCAAGGGAATTATATATGGTCCTACACACAACAATAATACTATTTGGATGGGGCTTCTCCTCAATCTTAGAAGTAATATCACTAGAAATGGTAGAATCCATAATCATGGAAAATGCCACTTCAAATGTTGTGGTACCCATATCACTAACTTGACTCTTATGGCTATTATGTTCATCAACCTATTACTCCAAGTGGTCTTGATGAGTGATCAAGGTACCCCTATGCCCAACCATACGAATCATAAAGCATTCATGTGCAATCTAGTTGAATTTTGCAAACTCTATAGTTTCCAATGCATTAGTCTTCTAGGCAATGAACCTTGCCCTAAGGTTATTTGTTGTCTTCCCAATTACACTTGTGAGGTACAAAGGTATGGTTAAGTGTAATCAAGACATATGATTTTTATCATTTTATGTTTTATGTTCTTTGGTACTTAAATAAAGAGATGAAGTGGTTTAATGGCTAATTTAATTTAACTACTTAACTAGCCTTTAACTAGTCCTAACATNGATTGAATATTTAATAAAAATAATGAATGCATAAATAAAACATTTAAGCTATCTAGAATGCTACAAGGTTTATTAAGAAGCTTATCTTTATTGCCATATACACTAGTGTGGTTCAAGTACAACAATGCTCGAATAAAGATCTATACACTCAATGACTCCTGCTGCAGTTACTTGGGAAAAATATTCTAACTTTCAAATAGACAAACTACAAGAACTCTACTACTACTATGACTTGAATTCCCATAGACACAGCTGGGAGCTCATATTTATAGTTTTTGCTACAGTACTGTGTCGATGGGGCCTCATCAATGTAGCAAAAGCTATGTTGATGCAACCCCATCGATAGGGCAACACCACATAAATGGGGCTCCATCGATGGGGGCCCGTCAACAAGGCCACATCAATGGGGGTTCATTAATGCAACACTTTGATGTTCATCATACCCCCATGACTAAATGAAAACTCATCCTCAAGTTCCCTTACAAAATTGGAAAGGTATGGGATTACTAACTAACTTTTAACAAAATAACTGACTTGACAAAACTAAATGCCAAAGTGTACAAATCAACACATTACAAGAAATTGTGGTGTTCATGACATGAAAATTGAAAACCATCACATGACTACACAAAATGGGACAGCACTTCCTCTAATGGCATGAAGGTGGTGGAGAAGATCAAAAATTCCTAAGCAATGGTGGCTCTTGAGGTTTTGAAGAACCTTCACTGGCTTTGAGCATGTGTAGTATCTGAGGTGGCTATGGTTTTCCTACTACAACTACAACCTCCAATGGAAGGTGAAAGACATCAAGTAATGCCTTCATCTTCTCCTCCATACTCTGGGGATCATTCACAGTCCACGTTGCATCACCAATGTGCGATGAAATGGAGACATCCCATGGACATGGCATTATTAGGAACATCTCCTTCACATTGACAAACTAGGTAGTGAACTATTTTCTTTGATGTCAAACACCTTGACTACGTTTTATAGCTCCTAGTAGTCATTCATTTGTTTATTCAGGTTCTTGATAATTGATTGTTGATCAGTGAATCATGCCTTGAGAACTTCAAGTTCAACATTTGCCACCGCAAGCTTCTACTTGGTGTCTTTGTAATGCTTGAACTCAACCTCATACAACAAGTACAAGTTGGCCACCTATTTCTCAAGCTCTAACCATGGCAGTCTAGTAGAAAACATGGCCATGTTTGCATAACATAGATTGGTGAGCTCCATATATTCCATCATCTCTTTAATCTACAACTCCTTTGTGCAGATTTCCACCTTGTTGTAGGCAACTTCCACAGCCAAGCATTCATTCAGCCCCTTAGCTATTTCGAGTTGACCCTCCAAGATGATATTCTTGCCCCTTGCCTTGGGTAGCTCAGACTGGGTTGCAATAATGTTGTCTAGAAGGTCAAAAACATCTAGAAGTAGTTACCTAGTTCCTACCAATTGGTCCAAAAAATCTTCATGTTGTGCTACATTTATTCTACTTCTTACAGTTCCTATGGATGTCTACACATCTTTCAGTGTAGTGATGTCTGATGCAGATGTTGTAGGTGCATTGAGAGTCTCAACAATAAGATTAGTGACCACTTCTACTACAATCTTCTATTCTTACTACAGCATCATCAATACAATTTCCCCTTTTCCCTTCTTCAAGCATACCAAAAAGGTTTTAGCATTCCCAAATATTTTTGGGAGTGATTTTTGTTCTATGAAAGATAATGTGACCTCTCTAGTTCTTGGATTTGGCCTCATGGGTAGCTATGTTCTTTGGGCTAAAAAAATGAACCCACCTCCACCCATCAAACTAATTGTCTAGGCCACCTCATTTAGGTGAGTCATTGCTAGTCTAACATAAATGGGTCCTTGCCATTCATGCCTACTTGTTGATCTTATTTACTCAAGAGCCATTCTCTATATTTGTGCCACTGTTGAATAGTTGTAGTGATGTCTAGCATAGTTGTTTGAGTGGCAAGTCGAGGTGGCGGTCTCTACTCCTCTTCATTGATAGTCATTATAGGCCTCTTATCTTTCATCATTTCTACCCAGTTGGCAGCTAGAACTTTCCTGATGACATCATTGGTGTAACAGGCTATTCCTCCCCTTCAAAAGAGTTTTCTAATGAGGCATGGGAAGGGGAGTGCCTTCCTTCCACATTCATTCTCTTTAAACTGCTTCTCCATCTTCAGATAGATCAACTGTGGAAGGTTGAAGAGGAATCTCCCACTCAGAGCAGTGCATGCTCAAGTAGAGAAGGTGCTGATTTTTCTTGGTTTCACCATAGGATTGAGATAAAAGGCTACAATCTTGTAATGAATCCTCTCTGCTAATGTGAGCACATCAAACTCCTTGCAGTAAACACCATAGCACAATTGAACCCATTCTTTCTTTATGATGGGATCCACCTGCATCAAGATCTCAGTAAGAATTGCCCCTATTTCAAGAAACCTAAGCATTATAGCAATGGCCTATGCCAAGTAGGACACTGAGATGTCATTTATTTTTATTGTTGATCTAGGCTACCTATTGTTCCAAAACACAAACATCTCTCCCATGTACCACTCCCTGGTGGAAGTGATAATTAGCCACATGGGAGAGGTCTTTAGCTAGTCCTACACTTCTTTTAATGCTTGCTCTAGGAATGGACCAAAGTTTAACTCTTGGAGCATTAATTTCTAGACCTCCCATGATCTTATCTAATTCAAGCAAGCCTCTATCAAGGTCACCTCTAGATTTTCTTATGGTGATGATGCATCATCTTGATGGAAGTGTTCTGTAGTTGCTGCTGATTTTAGAATTTTTCTAATAGATTCCACTTCTACCTCTTCCCTGTGAGGACCTATGGCATGGGTTTTCAATGGTTCTTCTTAGGCTTTTTCTTAGCCTCTTCCTATTCTAGGTTGTTTCTTCCTTAGTTGAGATGGTCCTGCTTCCTATGTGTGTTTTCCCTTTGGTGTCATCTACGGTCATAACATATCCATGGATTAGTATGTATAATGTTTAACTTTAAAGTTTTGAATACCTTCTCTTATTAGTTAGCTATACTTTGGCTAAGGTTGGACCATGGTAGTTTGATTATTTTATTAATTATTTATTATAAATATCACTGGAGTTCATTGGAAAGGTTTAACTCTTGTAATTTGGTGTTTAATAGTTGATTTCTAAGTTAAACCTTTGTGGGAGTTAGAACAATGGAAAAAACATTTTTATTAAAAATGGTATATTTGTGGTCCCCACAATGAAGAGCTTACCTCCAATAGCTACAGGGTTGAAGAATGAAGTGATTTGGATAAACGATTTAAAAGTTATGGGCTCTAGAAAGTTCTAGGCTTTGAAAAAAATTGAAAAACTCTTTTGGCATTTGTGAGAAAATGTAAAAATTTTCAAGTGGGATTTCACCTATATATACTATTTTTTCCTTACGTGGATGAGGCTATGTATATGGGTCTTCTCCATCGATGGGGCCCATAGGCAAAAATTTCAAACTTGAATATCTCGAAAACTATGAGGAATTTTCCAATGAATTTGGGGCCTATGGAATCCTAGAAAGGCAAAGAATATGATAAAATTATTGAATATGATCTTTGAAAGCTCAAAAATTAAAAAATTTGATGGAGAACATATTTAATAAACAAAAAATGTAAAGGAGCACATGGTCTAATGTACAAAATGGGTGTACGAAAGATTCTATTTGCAAGAATGCCTAAGGATAAGGTGCTTAATGAACCCAACCAAGATATATGCAAGTGGGTCCTCCTCATAGTAGGAACATGCCTTTTTTTCCCTTACATAACCTCAACCTAAGGATTTCATGGGCCCCATAGGTGATTAATGGTCAATTGAAGTTAAGGACCAAAACCCAAAAGATTCTACCTAAGAATTCAAATACATCAAACCAAGACACAGAATCAAGAACATGGACTTTGGTAGTGAGGTGAATTATGGTTAGCATAGATGGATGATGGAGAAGGTTGAATTGGATTTCAAATTGAGGTCATAAAAAGTCCCTTGCAAAGTTTGTGTTTAAAATGACCTAAGAAGATCCATCCTTAGTCTAGACTAAAACCAACCTCTTTCAGTGACTTTGCATTGCCACTCTAGGACCAACCCACCCTCTTGATACACAAGAGTACTCCCACAAATCAGCCACTATTCCATAAAGAGAAGAAAAGAAAAGTAGGAAGTGAGAGAGGGCCTTAGTTAGAGGGGACCTTCAAGCATGGGTACATGTCTTTCTAGTCTCATAACCAGTGCTCATAGCCTGTTTATTTTTCTAAGGGGTGTGCTTTGAATTTCTATCATGTTTTAGTTTTTTTTTCTAATTTTAGATAGAAACCACCATGCAAAGACTTTATCTGACTTACTATTATTGGAACATGGAATAGTAAGAAGTCGATCAAAAACACTCATGCACCCAAGTAACTAGAAGAGTACAAAGAGTATTGGGTCCCCAGCAATGGCACCAATGATGAATGGTCGAGGTACCCCTATGCTCAACCATACAAATCACAAAGCATTCACACATGATCTGGTCGAATTCCATGGACTCTATAGTTTCTGGTGCACTAGTCTTCTAAACAGTGAACTTGCCCTAAGGTCATTCATTGTCTTCCCAAGTACACTTGTGATGCACAAAGGTATGGTTAAGTGTAATCAAGACATATGGTTTTTATCATTTTATGTTTTATGTTCTTTGATACTTAAATAGAGAGATGAAGTTATTTAATGAAAATTTTAATTTAACTACTTAACTAGCCTTTAACTAGTCCTAACATAAACATCCAATCGCACTTTCCATACACATCCTGAACCCACATATTCACTACTAGGTTACCAAGCACTACATGACTGGATGCACCAAGTAATAATTCTATTGGGATTACCAAGTGAATACATGTTTACACTTGAAGCAATCGTACTTATGTACTTAATCTATTTAGTTTAATTGATTAAATTCTAATTTAGCTTAATTGATTGAATATTTAATAAAAATAATGAATGCATAAATAAAACATTTATTCTATCCAAAATGCTGCAAGGTTTATCAAGAAGCTTGTCTTTATTACTGTACAAAATGGTGTGGTTCAAGTACAACAATGCTTGAATAAAGACCCATACACTTAATGATTCCTGTTGTGGATACTCAAGAAAAATATTCTAACTTTCAAATAGACAAACGATAAGAACTCTACTACTACTATGACTTGAATGCTCATATACATAGCTGGGAGCTCATATTTATAGTTTTTGCTACAATACTATGTCAACATGGCCCTATCAACGTAGTAAAAGCTATGTCAATGAGGAATACCACGTAAACAGGGCCTCATCGACAAGGCCATGTCAACGAAGGCTTGTCAATGCAACACTTTGATGCTCATCAAGTCCCAATGTTCATGCACCTTTACATTACTACTATCCACCTAAATACCACAGATACTACTCTATGAGTTGAATCATCTTCTTATGTTTCCCACCAACTTCTACAACACTCTTAACATTGTCATATTTTACTTGCTAATGTCACCACTACCAATGTAAGTCAAGCTACAAGAACAACCATAATAAAAGAATGGAACACAAGTATTTCACATGCATATGCATGATAGTGTTACTACCTCTAAAAACAAGCTTGCTGATAAGTGACGAGTAGACCCTACGTCCAACCATATGAATCCCTGAGCATTCATGTGTGATTTAGTCAAATTCTGTGGACTTATAGCCTTCTAAGTATGCTGGTCTCTAGGAGGTGAAACTGACCATTGCAGTCTTTGTCTTCCCAATTACACTTGTGAAATGCAAAGGTATGATGAAGTGCAACTAAGGCATATTATTTTTATGTTTTATGTTCTAAGTTGTCTAAGAATAAAGAATAAATAATTATATATTTAATTGCTAATTTACTCTAACCAACTAGT
>MNCI01019885.1:265866-284780 GCA_015680685.1 Gnetum montanum
CTTGTTCCTTGAGCTATTGGAGGGCCTCATTGACTTTTTCCTTCACTATCTAGATATGTTTCTCATTAATTTCTTTTTGTAGACTAACCTAATCTCTATAATGGTTTGTAACTCTTTTAAAGTTGATAGCCTCTTTTTTCCAAGCAACTACCTTTATTGTAGACTTTTGGCAAGGGGCTCGAACTTCCTCCATGGAGAAATCTCTATTTTCAACTACCAATCTTCTTATTTCATTATATACTCTAGCTATCTGCTCCTACTATTTATGGATAAAATCTTGCGTCTACTACTTCTACACATCAACATTCAGCAAGCAATGATTCTCTACGATCATAATCACATTCTCCTAGTGAGTCTGGTCCAAGGCCTTTTAGATTTTATGCATTGTGGCATTGACCAAGGACTGATCAAAGACTATTGTCTCCTTTACATCCTCAACATTTTTGAGCTTGTCTTGAAGCTATTTGAAAGATTCATCACATGTCAGTGTAGGATTGCAAAATGTAAGATCAACAAGACAAGCTCTTAATTCAACAACCTCCATAGCCAAGTGCTGATTTTGTGCTTGGGCTATTTCGAGTTACCCCTCTAATATAATACACATTCCCCTCACTTCTAGTAGCTCCGACTAGGTTGCAATGATTATGTCTAGAAGATCAATGACATCCAAAATCAATTACCTGATTTCCACTAGTCTATCCAATAACTCCTCATGCTAGGCTACACTCAATCTAACTATTCCTGCAAATGTTTGCACATCTTTGAGTGTAGAAACATCTAGTATAGACATCGTAGGTGCATTAAATGCCTCAAAAATTCTATCAGCAATCGCCTTTGCTACTATCTCCTACCCATGGTGTGGCATCACCAAGATAATTGCCCTCTCACCCTCCTCTAGATGCACCAAAAAGGTAGTAGCCTTCCCAAAGATTTCTAGGAATTGCTACTGTTTCAAGAGAGATATCGTTACCTATCAAGCATCAAGATTTAGCCTCATGGGCAACTGTGTTCTTTGGGTTGAGAAAATTTTCCTAGCTTCCTCCATCTAGCTAATTGTTCAAGCCACTTCATTGAGGTGACTCATCGTTGAATGATACACAAATGGATCACCACCACTCCTTCCTACTCATTGCTCCTACTCTCACAAGAGCTACTCTTGGATCTCATACATGCACTCAAGGAAAGTTTAGGCTTCTACCGTTGTTTCATAAGTTGATGGGAGAAATGGTGGTCACTGCTCTTCTTCTTAGATGATCTTGGTAGGCATCTTGTCCTTCATCATCTTTGCCCAATAAGTAGAGGAGCATGTTGGATGGCATCATTTGTATAGCACATTATTCCTTTCCTTTTGCATAATTTCTAGATGAGGCATGGGAAGGAGAGTGCCTTCCTTCCACTTCCATTGTCTTTAAACTACGTCTCTATCTTAAGATAGATAAGTTGTGGAAGGTTGATTGGGAATCTACCACTTAGAGTAGCATAAGGACAAGCAAAGAAGGTTGTGATCATACTTGGCCTAATTGTTGGATTAAGGTGAAATGCTATAATTTTGAAGTATCAATGCTCTACCATGATGAGTGCACAAAACTTCTTACAATTAACTTTATAACACTGCTACGTCCATTCTTTCTTGATGCTAGGATTTTCCTGCATGGGGATTTCTACTAAATTTTTCCTAGTTTTTGGTAACTCAAGGACCTCTAAAATAGCTTTCACTAAGTAGGACACTGAGATGTCCTTGATTTTAACTATTGAACTAGCCTGCCGATTGTTCCAGAATAAATATGTTTCTCCCATGTACCACTCCTCGCTGAAATTGATTGTGGGCCACATGGGAGAGTTTTGTACTTGAGTAGTAACTTCTGGAGGTACAAACTCCAATAAAGGTCTAAATTTTAACTCTTCAAGTACCAATTTTTGGACCTCCTTATTTGTAATCTACCTAAGGCAAGCTTTTGTTAATGTAACCTCAAGGTTCAATCTAGGTTTAGGTGCCTCATGTCGGTGAGATTGTTCTATTACGACTACTTCTTTAGGAATCTATTGGAAAAATTCAACTTCAAGCTCCTTCCAAAGAGGTCCTGTTGCATGGTTCTCTACTTACTCATGGAGTTGTTCTTTACCTCTTCCCATTCTTGACTATTTATCCCTTGTTTGGGATGGTCCTCCTTCCTGTGCGTGCTTTCCTTTAGGTGTCATATATGGTCAAAACATAACTAAGGATTAGCATTTAATGTGTAACTTATAACATTTAAGTACCTTTCTCATTGGGTAGTTACACTTAGGCTAAGTTTTAACCATGCAAGATTGATTATTTTATTGTTATTTCAATTAGAATGCGACCAGAGCTTGTTGGAAAGGTTTAACTCATATAATTTGATGTTTTAATATTGATTTCTTTGTTAAAACTTGTGGGATTTAGAAATTTTTTCAAAAAAAAATTTGTCAAAAACTTAAGGTTTGTGGTCCCTAAGATGAAGAGCTTACCTCCAATAGCTACAGGGTCAAAGAATGAAATGAATCGAACAAACGGTTAGGAAGATATGGCTCTTGGAAGGTTTTGGGCTCTAAAAAATTCAAAAACTCTCCCCTCATTTTGAAGCAAATGTGAAAATTGCCAAGTGTGGTTGCCTATATATAGGTGGGTGGACCCCTACATCAATGGGATCCCATACATGGGGTCCTATTTATGGATGGGCTCTATCAACACATACCCATTAATGGATCCTATGACCAAAATTTTCACATTGAATATCTTCAAAAATATAAAGATTTTTCTTATGAAATTGGTATCCATAGAGAGCCAGAAAAGCCATGAACATGGTGAAAACATTAGAAGAGGGCTTTGAAGTTCACAAAATTGGAGAAATGATGAGAGAATTAAATTTTATGAAGAAAATGCCTTAAGGAGCGCATAGTTGGATGCATCGATGGGACACACACAAAATTTGATCATTGAAATGCCTAAGGACAAGGAACTTAACTAACCCAACTAAGAGATATGCAAATGGGTTTTCCCCATAGCAGGCCCACATCCTTTTTTCCTTTGCATAACCTCAACTAAGAAGTCTATGGGCTCCATAGTTGATTAATGGTTATGAAAAGTTAAGGATCAAATATGGAAGAATCTACCTAAGAATTAAGACACTTGAAACTAAGACATTGAACAAGAACATGGATAATTGATAGTGAGGTGGGTTATGGAAATCATGATGGATAAGAGAGAAAATGGAATGGAATTCCTAATTGTGATCACATGAAGTCCCTTGTGGATTCTATGGTTAAATGATCCAATAAAGCCCATCCCTAGTCCAAATCAAAGCCAACCACTTTCAATGACTTTGCATCACCACTTGAAGACTATACCATCTCCTCAAGACACAAGAATGCTCCCACATATCAAATACCATTCCTTATCTGAGAAGAAAAGAGAAACAGGAAGTGAGAAAGGGCCTTAGCTAGAAGGCACCTTCAAGCATGGGTTACATGTCTTTCTAGTCCCACAACGAGTACTTGTAGCCTGTTATTTTGACTAAGGGATGTGCTTTGAATTCCCATCATGTTTTTGTTTTTTGTTTTTAATTTTATGTTTTTATGGATTTTTGGATGGAAACCACACCATGTAAAGACTTTTTAACTTCTTGTTATTAATCGACATTGAACAGTAAAAAATCCATGAAAACACAATTGCACTCAAGCAAGTAGAACGTGACAAAGAGTATTGAATTCCTTTGAAGTCACACCCTTTTCAAACCTTTGAATCTTTTCCAAGTTTGGAAACTACCAAGGTCACAAGTTTGTTAAAGTTTTATTAATGAAAAAGGGACCTCATACTTCCAAAACCAAGAAGATCATAGAGTTGATGGATGGGTGGATGATGTGGACTCACTACCTATTCCATGAAAAATAAAATTTGTCTTAGTTATCAATCATTAAAATTCAAAAATAGAAACCAGACATTAGTAATCAAAAACATTAAGTACAAACCACCATTAGCAAACAACTACAACATCATTGTGACTTGTTGGAAACAAAGAATTTTATTAGAAAATAGTAAAAATTCATACAAAAAGAAAGTAAACTATAAAAGAAATTGGAAAATATTCAAGAAAGATAAAACATACTAACAATGTTGTAAAACAAAAAATTGGAAAAATAATAGTGTAAAACAAAAAGATGTAAAAACAAAGAAAGTGTAAAACAAAAAAGTAGAAAAAACTCCGAAGCCACTGGTATGGTTAGCATGTATGGCCATCTACCCCATTACTAAGTTGAAAAAAGTAGATGCAAAAAATTGAGTGTGGTTGTCCATTCATTGAGGCATTATTTACACTAGCTTGCTTAGGCTCATGGAAATAGTTGATTTGTTGCATGTTGACCAGTTGTTTTTTATTTAGGTTCTCAGGTTTGTAGATCAACATGGCCCTAGAAGAAAAGGTTTCATAAATGATATAAGGTCTTTTTCACAATGTTTAAAACTTAGTCTTTTGAGGTACGTGTGGGGTTCCAATAAAGGACCTTGTCACCAGGTTTAAATTTGATTTTTCTTATTCTAAGGTCATGACACTTTTTGTTGAATTCTTTGTGCACTTTATTCAAGGATAAGGCTACTAATCAATTTTCATCTAGCACATTAAGGTTGATCAATCATTCTTTTTGTGCTAGGCTAAGGTTAAGATCAAGGTCATAGGCTGTTGAAAGTGTATAGAGCTTGGATTGACTTGGAAGAGTTGGTAATTTCCTATACACCAGCTCATAGGGAGAGTATCCTATAAGGAGTATCCATGGGAAGCAATAGGCCCAAAGGGCATTGTTAAGTTTCATGATCTAGTCTCTCCTATACTTACTAATTTTTCTAGTTAATATCTTGGTGATCTCCCTATTAGTAACCTCTACTTGACTATTGGCTTGGGGGTGGTAGGATGTTATTAATTTATGTTCAACCCTTAAGCTCTACATGAGCTTGTGTAAAGTAGTGCCTATAAAATGAGTTCCATTTTCAAAAATTAGTGCACATGGCACTCCAAATCTATTTACAACATTTTTTTGTACAAACTGTGTAGTAATAGATGATGTACAATCAGTGATGGCTATTTCTTCTACCCATTTGGTACAATAGTCAATAGTGACTATTCTGTATGTCTTTCCATTTGGCATGGGTGTGATTGCACCCATGAAGTCTATGCCTCAAATGTCAAAGGATTCCAGTGGCTAGATCCACTATTGAGGCCTCATCATTCAAGTAGTCATCCCATCATCTCATTGACAATGTTCATAAGAAAGAACAAATTGGTGATCATCCCTAAAGATTGTGGGGCAATAATACCTTACCATTCAAATCTTAATGATTGTGTGTCTCCTTGCATAGTGGCCCTCACAATGACCCTCATGAGTGTCTTAGAAAATGCATAGTTGATCAGCATTAGGAACATACCAATGCACTAGGCCATTGATACACACCTTGTAAAGGTGTCTATTAATTTTCATGAAGCATTTGGCCTAATAAAGAAACTATTATTTCTTTTGGTGGTCCAAGTCTTTTGGCACCTCCTAAGTAACAAGATAAGTGAGGATGCCATCACACCATGTAGGCTCAATGGGCACTTGTTCATTTATTGCACCAGCAAAGAGGAGTTCATCAAGAAATTCATCAAAAAGTGTGCTCTCCTCCTCTTTTTTATCCCATCAAAACTAAGACAAGTGATCAATAACCACGTTCCTATTCTCCTTTCAATCTACCATTATAAGATCAAACTCTTGCAAGATCAATAGCCATAGAATGACACTAAGGCTCATCGTTGGATTGTTCATAAGGTAGCAAATGGCACTGTGATAAATGTGCATGAATAGTCTGTATTCAAGCACATAGTGCCTAAATTTCTCCAAAGCATACACCACTGCCATTAGCCCTTTCTTTGTTGTGATGTAGTTAAGCTATGCACTCACAATGTTTTAGCTTACATAGTGGATATAATAAGAATGTTTCTGATCATCCAATGCACATTTCCCAAGGCATAGTTCAATGCATCCATCATGATGTAAAATAGACAAGACTAATTAGGTGCTCATAAAATTGAAGTTTCTACAAGCTTCTCCTTAACCTACTAGAATGGTTTTTTGCATTTCTTGGTCCCTATGAATGGAGCATCTTTCTTTGTCAGCTTGACCAATGGTTTCATAATCTTAGAGAATTTCTCTATGAATTGTCAGTAGTAGCTAGTGTGTCCAAAGAATGATCAGACATCTTTAATGGCTTCAAGCTAACATGTTATTCCTTGGATGACCCTAATCTTTTTAAGGTCCACATTAATCCCTACTTGTGAGATTATGCGCCCCAACACAATGCCCTCCTAGACCATTAAATGGCTCTTTTGCTAATTGAGCTAAAGATTTGTCTCCACGTACCTTTTAAGAACTTGCTCAAGGTAGTCTAGGGCTTGCTCAAATGTAGTGCCATAGGTGAAAGAGTCATCCATGAAGACTTCCACCCTTCTACCAATCTGCTACTAAATAATATTCAGGACAAGGCATTGGAATGTTGCAAGGGCATTTCATAGACCAAAAGGAATCTTTTTATATGCAAAAGTCCCCCAAAGACTTGTGAATTTTATTTTGGCCTGATCCTCTAGCATGATCTAAATCTACTTATAGCCACTATAACCATCCACAAATTTGTAATAGCAATGCCCAAACATAGTATCTAACACGTAGTCCAAAAATGGCAATGGAAAATAATCTTTGTAGGTCAACATGTTCAATAGCCTAAAATCAATATAGATCCACCACTTGCGACCTTTCTTTTGTGCAATTACAAGTGGGCTAACCCACTCACTATCCATAATTTGATAGATGAACCCCATCTTGATGAGTCGTTCAATTTCATCTTTGATAATCTACTTCAATTTAGGATTTAGTCATCGCTACGGCTACCTCTTTAGCTTGATGGAAAGATTAGTATAGATGTGATGCTGGCATATCCTACGATCAATCCTAGTGAGTTTAGAATATGACCAAGCAAAGATTGTTGGCCATTTGTTAATCACATTTGGTAGGTTCTTTTTCTTTTCAATAGTGAGGTTAGCATTGATTATTACTAGATTGCCATTTTTCAAGAATGCATACTTTATGCCAGTAGGTAGAGCTTTCAACTCTAAGGGATCCTATTTAAAATTTTTAGGGATTTCCAAATCTCCCCAATAAGTATCATCAAGTTCATCATCAGAGAGGTTGTGATGAACTTGCTCCAATTCATCCATGTCCTCAACATAGGCACAAGTTAAGCTCTCAATTGGTTCCATGCAAAGTGTGTTTCTTTCAAGATCAAATGACAGTCACTAGATGCCCTCTTGTTTTGTGGCTACTATGTATAAGCACTTTTGGATTTTAGATTCATTTGCACACTATCTGCATGCTTTGATTAATGTACTTTTCATCGACCATAACTTCTGGATAGAGTTTGCACCCTGTATCATTGTATGCAATGCATGGAACTCTCTTCTTCTCAATCTTTCCAAATGCATTTTCCTTGGAAATTTCTAAGAAAAGAACTCTAATGCACATTCATACAACAATAGTGCTCAACCAAGCCCTTAAAATAATGATTGGGAAGTTCCCCTTATAGTTATCAATCTTGATCACCACAAAATTGACAAGATAGGACCACCTAATGGTAGTGGTCACAATGTCCTCCACTAATCCTAAGGAAATAGTGATGGACTAATTTGCCAATACTAAACAAATGTTTCTCTTCTCGAGAGGAGGTAGGTTCCAAGCTTTATAAATTTTGTGAGAAATCAGATTGACACTAGAACTTGAATCAAGAAGAGCCTTGCATAACTCATTTCCAACAATCTACAAGTAGATGAGGGGACTTCTAAGATCAGCTATTTTCTTACGAAGGTTGCTAACCTTAATCTAATTAGATACAACATGGGTTAACATAACTATGCAGATCTTGGGAGGAATTTGGTTTGAAAGATTCTTGAAGGAAATAAATGCAAAGGATGAAGGAGACACAGGGCACCCAACCACATGAGCTAGTGAGGGCTTTGTAGGGCTATTGGTATGGAAGAATGGTCTTTTTTTGGGTTTGGGTTCTAAACTACTTGGTGAAGGAACCAGTTTTAAGTTAATAGCTCTAATAGCATTACGTTACTACAGTTGCATGAGAATCCCATCCTACATGTATAGAGCATGTGGTAATTGGGTTAAGGGTGGAGAAACATGTGTGAAAGAATGAGGAGGATACTGATGAAATTGAGGCTTTCCTCTAAGAGATGGAGAATGAGCTTTGTAGTACTCCTAAGGGTAGTAGTGATGCTGAAAAGAAGCATGACTGGAAGAGTCATGCAGAGACATGGGTTGCTAAACATAGTACCTAGATGAATCTGGTTTCCTATAAGGGCACTGCTACCTTGGTGGTGGCATCCCCCATGATTGTGGGTGCTGCCACTATTAGTACTGCTCATATGATTATAGTGGAGCTCCACTTGGATAATAAGCTTATTGTTGGTGGGTACCTAGGATTTCCTTGAGGATAAGGTAATCTTCTAGGTGCTTGCCTTCTTACCAGCCTAGGATTTAGTACATACACCCTAGATTCATACATGTGTGACACAATAGGATAACATCCCTTAGGATGTTCATATTGGAAAATGTCACATCCACCACCATCATCTGATTCTAACTCCACAACCCCTTCTACTATAGTAGCTTTGCCCTTCCCCCTTGATAGGCACATTCAACTTCCTTCCTTCTCCTATGGTCACAATCACTACCTTGCTCTTTGGATTCCTCTACAATTTTTAAAGCAATTTGAAATTTTTCATCTAAATATTTCCACATTTTTCCACTTTAGCTAAAATTTCAGAAACATATGTTTTAATTGGCAAGATGTTTTGCTACACCACTTCATCAAGTGATTCCTCCTCCTCACCATCATAGAATCAAACCTCCCTTTTTCTGATGGAAGGATCTTGATTATATTCTTTAGCACTTTCCTATTTCCTCAACTCTCCTTATTCTTTTGCTACATGCTTAATAAGCCTTTAAATTTGATAGATCCTTCATTTTGATAGTCTTCATTGGGCATATATCCCAAGGGTTCTTCTTATTTCTGATCAGAGCCCATCTATGATATGAAAAAGCTACTCCCGTTGAGAATAACCATGGCCAAGACATCTGTGCAAAACGGAATAATACCTATCCATGGCTACGTCCAAGGATTCATGTGTTCCTTGTCATCAGCCTTGGATTTCCTTTCTTAGATTGAACATTCTGGAGTACATCTGATATCTTTCATTGAATAGCTCAAGCATCATACTCCATCTATAAATTGATTTTGGCTCCAACGAATAGTACCAACTTTCTACTTTCCTTGTAAGTGTCTTGGAAAACACCTTAAGTTTTTGCCAATTTTTTTCGATGTTCTACAAGGCACAAGCATTGTGAAAGGCTTGAAGATGGGTCTATGGATCCAAGTTATATCCCCCTCAAATCTAGGGATATTGTTCATATCCAACCTCTTGATTCTACTATCTTTCACATGCCTAGTTGGAATTCTAACTTTCTCTGTGATGTTTACCATGCTTCGAGTTGCAATAAAAGCTTCTTCATCATCATCATCATTATGATGCATATGATGTCCTCTACTACCCCTTTGAAACACCACCAAATTTAGGCTCCCGAGTCTTACCTGCAAATTTGGCTAAGTGTCAAAACTTGACAATTTCATCTAAGTGTTGAGACTATGCTCTACTGCTGGGACTACACTCCAAAGTGTAGTTAATGTAGTTGATACTAATAGCCCAAATTTGCAAACTTTTTCTAAGTGTCAATAGTAGTTAAAAATTTTTCTAAGTTTCCTAACTATGCTTGCCCTATTGGGACTACACTTCATAGCGTAGTCGGCATAGTTAGCCTTGGAATGACCATTTTTGCAAATTTGCCTAAGTGCCAAGCCAAAGGCTACTAAGCATGTATGGGATGGAAAAAAAATTTGGCAAATTTTCTAACTTCTAAGCCTATGCTCCCTACTACGCTCTAGAGTGTAAATAGCATAGTCTGCATGGGCACATCATCTTTGCCAAATTTTTTCCAAGTTTTAGGGCTACACTCACACCTCTAAGACTACGCTTTAGAGCATAGCTAGCGTAGTTTCTATAGAGCATCATTTTCTGGTAAGATTTTCCTAACTCCTAGGGCTACGCTCCAAAGCGTAGTCAACGTAGTCTACTAAACTACCTTCAAATGCTTCCAGAGCTTGACACTAGCTAGCATCTTAGCTCCAAAATTTCTTCAAAAAGTAAGATCAACAATTTGCATTTCATTTGCATCCCCCATTTGCCCCTAAATTGTACCTATGCTCAACACCACTCAAGAGAGTGCATAGCATAGCCCTAGAGTGTAGTCTCCAAACTACACTATTATACATTATTTTCAAACACTTTGTGGTTTGTTCGGAATTCGTACATGTAGTCATAGTAGTGTAGTCACAATTTAGTAGTCTTATAGGGTTCATTAAAGCACACTAGAAGAACACCAGTTGCTTTAGTGGGAGCATAGTTGGGATGAGTGTAGTCCCAACTACCTCTCTACCACATGGCACTCGACCCATGATTCACACTAACCCTAACTCTATAAATACACTTGCACTTCATGTTTTAGGGGTTTGCAATTTCATTCAAAAATTAGCATTTTGGCATTGACACTCTTTCACCTGAGCACCTTTACTAACTTGACAAAATTTTGGACACCATTGCACACCACCGTGCCATTGTTGTACACTACCTAGCATACTGTATACCATAGCAACTTGTAGGACACTATGGCAGCCAACCCGACAGGCTCAAACTCCATAGTAGATGTCAATTCTTCATAGCTAGACACCTTGAGACTGTGACTATGCTCACCTACTACACTTGTTGTACACCATGTACCTCCTAAACTTTATTTTGCAATTGACTACACTCCCCCATTTGGGCCAATTCCTTTCTCTCTTGCTTACTTTCTATGCATTTTTTGCATTTTTTCTTACATTTCTAGTATTTTACTCGTACTTTGTACTATTCAAGCACGTATTTTCTCATTTGCATCCTCGTTCTCACATCTGAAATCCCTACTATGCTCACACTCATAGATACCATGAACACCGCAAAACATCACATCCCCTTTGACTCCCATTTCCTTGTAACACCCATAAGTCCCAATTTGATCAACAAGACCATTTTGGGCAACTCACTTTTGATTCCTAGCAAGCCCATGTGTAGAAGTGGGGTCAAGACTATGCAACCATGAACCTCCTGGTGTCTCGTTCTAGCCTCTAATGTTTTTGGTCGCTACACCCTTTATTCATGGCAAGGCCTACAATCATTATCATCCCATCATTTACCTCCATCACGGTTTTAACCCTTACAGTTTTTGTCAAATTCAAAGGAAAAATAAGAAGATGTAAATGAAGAGGATGAACAGGGAGGAGGACTACCACCAACACAATGTTTGTCACCTCCTCTCCTCTTTTCATAGCCACAAACATTAGGTTTGTCATCATCATGATGCTTGCCCAAGCCCCTACCTTGACTACCACTTTTGCCTACACCCAAACTGTTAATAGTGGACTATAGATTCGAGTTCAAGCCCCCTTCACTAGAGTCAAGGGGTGAAGAATATTCATGTTGAGAACACTTGGAGGAAGGATCCTTATTATCTTTTTGGTTTAGCAGGAATAAAGGATTAGTGAACCGTTTCCCCTTCATAGCTTCATGGCACTTATCCTAGTATTGATCTCTTTTGCGTTGTGTCTTCATGGGATGGTAGTCCCGATAGACATGATCTTCCACAATGTACCCTTCGTGAAGATGCTAGATGTTCAACATTTTAATAGTTTGGAGCATCATCCTAGTAACAGATCAGTTGAATGACAATACAATGTTTCCCTCCATGTCTCTCCACCACAATTGTTCACCCTAATGCAGGATGAAGGTGAAATCTAGTACAAACTCATCTAGATGAGTGTACACCACTTTGAATTCTCAAGGCACTAGCTATTTCAATTCATCATTCCTATGAGAAGAAAACATTTGGATTAAAAAAAATTTAGTATGCCTTAATTATGATTATCATTTTTTATTTTTCAAATGATTGCAACTTTAGGGTTTATTCCAATGATCTTAAATAATTTTCACTAAGTCTTAGATAGTGCATGTATCAAACTACAAGTCCCTAGCAATGGCACCAATGATGAGCAACGAGTAGATCCTATGCCCAACCATACAAATCACTAAGTATTCATGTGTGATCTGGTCAAATTCCGTGGACTTATAGCCTTCTAAGTACACTAATCTCTAGGAGGTAAAACTAACCATTGTAATTGTTAGCTTCCCAATTACCCTTGTGAAAAGCAAAGGTATGATTAAGTGCAACTGAGGCATATGATTTTTTTATCATTTTTATGTTTTATGTTCTAATTCAACTAAGAATAAAGAATAAAGAATTATATATTTAATTGCTAATTTACTCTAACTAACTAACATTTAATTAATCCTAACATAAGCATCCATTCCCACTTGTCATACACATCCTAAACATGTTTAACACTATTGTATTACCAAACGTTAAGCATTACTAGGATTATGAAGTGCCAAGGGTATGCTAAAGTGGTTGTACTTATGTGGTTAATTAATTTTTGTTTGATCTATCTTAATATAACTTAATTTAGCTTAGATAGTGCATGTATCAAACTACAAGTCCCTAGCAATGGTACCAATGATGAGCAACGAGTAGATCCTATGCCCAACCATATAAATCACTAAGTATTCATGTGTGATCTGGTCAAATTCCGTGGACTTATAGCCTTCTAAGTACACTAATCTCTAGGAGGTAAAACTAACCATTGTAATTGTTAGCTTCCCAATTACCCTTGTGAAAAGCAAAGGTATGATTAAGTGCAACTGAGGCATATGATTTTTTTATCATTTTTATGTTTTATGTTCTAATTCAACTAAGAATAAAGAATAAAGAATTATATATTTAATTGCTAATTTACTCTAACTAACTAACATTTAATTAATCCTAACATAAGCATCCATTCCCACTTGTCATACACATCCTAAACATGTTTAACACTATTGGGTTACCAAATGTTAAGCATTACTAGGATTATGAAGTGCCAAGTGTATGCTAAAGTGGTTGTACTTATGTGGTTAATTAATTTTTGTTTGATCTATCTTAATATAACTTAATTTAGCTTAAATTAACTTAATTTAATTACTTCAAGCACATAAGGAAATTTCTTAAAATATTAAATGCATAAAGGAAATAATTAATCTATTTCAAAGTATTGCAAGGTTTATTAGAAAGCTCATCTTTATTGTCACACATAGTATAGTGCTTAGGTACAACAACACTCAAATAAATATCTATACACTCTTTGACTCTTACTGCTAACACTTAGAAAAATATTCTAACTTTCAAGTGTAAAAGTTGTTAAAGCTTTGCTACAACTATTATACTTATGCCATAAATGTGGCTAGTGAGTGTGTATTTATAGGCGAAATAGAGAGCCCCATCAACGGGTACATGTCAACAAGTCAAACCCTATGTCAATGGGATCATATCAATAGCATCCTATCGATGCAACCAACCAAGATCCTTCATCACTTGGAAATTGGTCTTTCTTTTATGACAATTCCCATGCCTACAAAGAGAGTTAGTGGATTTTTCAACCCATCTAATGTAGATTAAGAAACTATAGTGATGGTCCCAATTCAAGCTTCAACATCTTCCAAAAAAAATTTAAATAAGCTAATAGCACCTTCAAACCAAGGATTAAATGGTAAAACTATCATGCTTCCTCATACAATAAATGATTAGATTAAGATAGGAATTCTTCCTCAAAAGAGGACAAACCTAAGAAGTCCCTTAATTTGTTTACAAATTGTTGGGAATCCACCATGAAATATCATTTGGACTTAGGTTATGGGGTAAATTTGATCAAACAAGAAATGTATAAAGCTTTGAACCTACTACCATTCAAGAATTGCAACATCACATTTAAGCTTGCTGATTAATTCATCATTGTCTCATTGAAATATGTGGAGGATGTGGTGACCACTATTCATGGGTGTTCTTACCCTACAAATTTCCTAGTCATTCATGTGGGAAATAGCAAGGAATAATTTCCATTCATAATAGAAAGAATGTGGCTCAGCATCATTGATGTTAAGCTTGAAATCAGAGACCTATTCTTGTAGACTTTCAAGGAAGATGAATGTGGGATAATACAAAACTAGAGATTTCCATGCATCACATACAATGACTCATGGTATAACTACATGCAAAAAACTTATAACATCAAATACAAAACTACACTAGCATGAAACATATGTGTATAGTAGGCATGTGTAACAATGCTTATATGTGACATCCATGAAGAAAGGGAACACCTAGTGGCTAATAACTTAAGAATAATGCAAGTCAAAATTATTTATGGAACCAATTAAGAAGCTCACAATTGCCTACATGAATAAGCTAGATGAAATGAAAGAAGTCATATGAAAACTTTATCAAGCAAACCATCACCAAAAAGAAGATATTGACTTGGGAAAGATAGAAATCCTTAAAAAGATAGATCCATAGCCCATTGAGTTAAAGACATTACTAGTTTCTCTTGAATATGTGTTCTTGAATAATGAAAAACTAATAATTATCAATTCCAATCTTACTAAGGAATATAAGTTGAAAATAATAGAACTTATCAACAAATGGAAAACATTTTTTACCTACTCCTATGAAAAGATTACAATCATTAACCCACATATATCCAAACATTGCATATACATAGATCTAGCCATAAAACCATATTGTCAACCTCAACAATGATTCACTTCCAAGCTAAAATAAGTTTTTAAGTAAGAGATCAAAAAGCTCCTCAAAGTAGGATTCATCTATCTTGTTGTTAACAATAGATGTCTAAGCTCACTTGTCATTGTTCCAAAGAAAAATGAAAAATAAAGGATCTACATTAATTTTAGGTTGTTCAACTTGGTCATATTTAAAGATCATTTTCCATTGTCATTTGTTGAAAACGTTCTAGATACCATTATAGGGCAAAACATTTACAATTTTCTAGATGGATATAGTAGGTACAATCAAATCCACATCATTGTAGAAGACTAGGTCAACAACATCTTCACAAATCCATGAGAAATATTTGCATACAAAAAAGATGTCCTTTGGCTTTTACAATGAACTTGTCACTTTCAAGTATCTCATTCTCAACATTTTCCAAAAACAAATTGTCAATAGTATAGAAGTCTTCATGGATGACTTCTCCTCCTAAAATTTAGATTTTAAGTAAATCATAGACCATCTTGAGCAAGTATTGAAATGATGTGTGGAGACCAATCTAAGATCAACTCACGAAAGAGTCATTTCATGGTCTAAGGAGCCATTATCCTTGGGTATCGTATTTCTAAAAGGAAGATTAATATGGATCCAGAGAAGATCCAAGTCATTCAAGAAATAACCTAGTGGTTACAAATAGTCAAAGATGTTAAATTAGTTCTTGGATACATAGGTTATTATAGGATATTCATTGAGAATTTCTTCAATATCATCAAGTTATGTATACTACTTACTAATAAAGATTCATCATTTAAATGAACTAATGATTGTAAACATATATTCAAGCTATTAAAGTAGAACCTCATAGAGACACCAATTCTACTAGACTAAATAAGGTTGTTCTACATCATGATAGATGTGTCCAATTATGTTTTGAGGATTGTACTCACATAGCTAGATGATAAGAAATGTTCATACTATATCCATTGTATGATTTAAATCATTGTAGGAGTATAAATCAATTACACCACCATAGAGAAGGAGCCCATGGTAATAATATATGCACTAGAAAATTTCAAACATTATGTGCTTTGATATTCTTTGTATGTGCACATAAATCACAATGCAATACAACGCTTCATGAATAAGCCATTGGTCAACTCTCATGTCATACGATGGCTGGTCATCCTACAAAACTTTGATCTAATAATGATTAATGATTTTTCTAAGTTGTGATGAAATAAAGAAGCTAATGAAGATCCTCTCATAGATTAATTTCCAAATAGATCATCTTATAATGCTTTTATCATTAGTGAACAAGTCATGGTTCACTGATCTCACCTATCTAACAATGCAAGAGGTCTCCTCTAAGTGTGCCAAGCATAAGAAACAAAAATTCCTACAACAAGCCAACCACTTGATAAAAGTAGAGGAAAACCCCTATAAAATTTATGATAATGGCCTATTTTAATGGTGTGTACTTGAAGAACACTAGCAACAAATTTCCAAGGCCATGAATCAAGGACCCTACATGAATCACTATGTAAGAACATACATGACCATTAAGATCCTTATGCTTAATTACTTCTAGCAAAGTCTCTTTAGAAATGTTTTTTAATTTGCACGATCCTACAAATGCTACCAACATGATGGTGAGATCATAGTACATTTCAAAGGACAAACATAGTGGAATCATTTAACTTATAAAGAATTGATTTCATAAGTATCATCACATCTATGTCTAATGAGAAAACATATATCAGTATTGTCATTAACTACTATAAAAAGCGTGTATAAGCCACTATAGTAAAATATTACATGGTAGTTGATGAGTGGCGAGGTACCCCTACGCTCAACCATACGAATATGAGCATTTCACATGCACAATCTGGTCAAATTCCAAAGACTAAGTGCTTATGTGCCCTTGTGGAACAAGGATGGGTTGATTGATTGTTGTCTTCACAAACTTACTTGTATGTCATGATTGTATGGTTAAGTAAGCTTGAGGCATATGATTTTTATACCTTTTATGTTTTTATATCCTATGCTAATAGGGAAAGAGGGAGATAACTAGGTGACTAATTTAACTTAACTACTCATTAACTAAGTTCTAACTAATCCTAACACAAGCATCCATTCTTACTTGTTGTACACATCCTGAACTAGTGCAACACTACTGGGATTACCAAATGCTAATTGTTACTAGGTTACCAAGAATTACACACATGCTCGAAGTGGTCGTGCTTGTGTAATTTAATGATTTTCTTAATTGATCAAAATGAATTTTTGTGCTAATAATAGAAATGTAAAGTGCATAAAATAAAATAAATGCATAAGAAAATAAAATAAAAGAAATGTGTAAGAAAAAAAATCTCAAGTGCTGCAAGGATGAATCGAAGAGCTTGTCTTTATTGCTCTACACAAGGTGTGCCTAGGTACATAATTCTCGAATAAACATCCCTCCATACTTAGACCTCCTGCTGCAGGCACTTGAAAAATACCCTAACTTTCAAACAAACTACAAGAGTTTTGCTACTTGACTGCTAAAAGACTTCTTCCCAATTGTGCGCCTAGGCACTCTATTTATAGGCTTAGGAGCAACTACTTTAATAATTAGAGTAACAACTCAAATAATTAGAATAACTGCTAAAGCAACCGCTAGAGTAACCACTCTAATAATTAGAATAAATACTAGAGTAACCACTCTAATAATTAGAGTAATCGCTAGAGCAACCGCTCTCATCATACCCCCACGACTGAATGAATACTCTTCCTCTAGTTCCTTATAAAATATTGGGAAGGTATGGGATTATTAACTAATTAACAACTGACGGTGGAATGGGATGATAGACTCAACGTGCCCAGTGAATGGATCAATAAGCATATTACAACATTAGTGTTCATGACCATTGTGGTGAACACTCATACATAAATGACATCCAAGCTTTTATTTGGTAGCTTGAAGAGAAAAAGAGAGAGAGAAAGAAGATGGACCGTGTTGTCGCCAATGTTGAGATTGCACCTTCCATTGTTTATCCATTGCCATGCCACCAAACTTGCTTCTTTCATAAATGCTCCAGTTCTAGTCCATCCTGAGTACTTCCTTCAAGCCTAGTCCATTATTTGTATGATCGCCATCTACACACACAACACAGTCACAAATGATCAAGGATAGATAATCCATAATGTAATTGACACCTTGCCTAGATATGAAGTGCATTGGTTGAGTTGTGGTTATGGCATAAACTAGTTCGAAGATTTACAACTGGCAACTACCCAAGGTGTAGGGGTTAGGCAATTAGTAAAATGGAAAAAATTAAAAAATTTGTGCTAAGGCCCCCACAACTAAGAGCAAACCTCTGGTAGCTATAAGATGGAAAAACATGAGGAATAAGAAAAATGAAAAATATCAACGACAACGCCAATAAAATGGATGTCATGGATGGGGATGAAACAAGAAATGATAGATTGCAGGAAATGTTTAAGGGAAAGAAGTTAACAATTGCACTAAAAAGAAATGTCAGTGGATCCTCCCCAAAGTAGGCTCATGCCCTTTATGCCCTGACAAACCCACAAACCAAAGAGTCCATAGGCTTTAGGAATGTCATTTGGAAGCAAGAGTTAAAAAATTACCCACAAGAATTCACCAAAGAAAAATAATGCATCAACCCAGAATGGACTAATGATAAAACTAGCAATGAGGTGGAAAATGGGAAGATAGATGAAGAGGAGAGAATGGAATGAAATCCCAAGAACAAGGTTGTGTAAAGCCCCTTGTGTATTTCATGGTTAAGATAACTGAGTAGAACTCATCCCAAATCCAGACTCAAACCAACCATATTCATTGACCTTGCATCAATACACTTGGCCAATTCATCCTCTTGAGGCAATAAGAATGCTTCCACAAAGAGTGACCACCATCCCAAGGAGAGTGAGATGGAGAAGCAGGAACTGAGAAAGGGCCTTAGTTAGAGGGAACTTTCAAACATGGGTAACATGTCTTTCTAGTTTTCTAACCAGTGCTTGTAGCCCATATTACTTTATTATGTCTAAGGGGTATGCTTTGAATTCTC
>MNCI01019885.1:295373-309832 GCA_015680685.1 Gnetum montanum
AAAAGACCAAAAAAATCATATACCTCGGACTTACTTAACCATACACCGTGACAACAACAAGTAAGTCTGGGAAGACAACGAATGATTAACCTTAAGTGTTCCATGTGGCGTTTAGGAATTTAGTCTATAGAGTTCGACCGGATCGTGTGTGATACGCTCATTTCATATGGTTGAGTGTAGGGGTACCTCACCACTCATCATTGGCACCATTGCCAGGGACTAAGTGTTTGTACGCCGAATAGAACATAAGGGATATCACTCACATAGTTATGAGCCTTAACGAAACTTCGGGTTAATCAAGAAAAAAAATTATATATAACAGTGAAATAGCACACCAATAAAAATGCCTTCTTCTCATAAGAGCAACTCACCACCTAAGGACCACACACGAGACAGTCGGCAAGATAAAAAACATAACCAAAATCAGCCAAGTCCTAAACAATATAGAATGATATATAATCATCCCGATGAGTATATTCCTAACTTTACTTTTGTTCCCATCAGGACAAACAACTATGGTGGAGAGACTTGCAAGGTAACATTGTGAGAGACTTGCATGGTAACATTGTGCTACCCCCAGATCGATCAATCTCTCACATGCTTTTCCTTGCCTTGGTACAGATTGACATGCAAGAGCATTTCGCGGAATATGTTGCGGAAGATTTTGACATGAAGGATTATTATCCCATAGATGCCCAACATATGAGAGACTTAAGGTAGGAGAGCCAACATACATGGTTGAAGGGCAAGGCCCTGCACGTCCTTAGCGAAATAGGAGATGAGAAACCCTTTATCACGGGTTCTTTAGGATGTTCCCCCTCCTAACGATGGTGAGGAGGACGAATATCAAAATCTATGATCAATGATACATATCCCTAGTTTTGATGCCCGTGAACACCAGCTGTTCACAGAGGGAACAACCACTCATGCTAAGGATGGGCACTTTGATCGTCACAACGATCAGGGCCGTAGCAACCAAAGAGAAGGCAAGAAACATCGTCATGGCGATGGTTCCCCTTCTTCTTCCCCATCTTCACATCACTTATCCTCTCCTTCCAAATCTGGGCATAGCCACCATGAACATAAAGGTGAGGATAAAAGTAAAAATGATGAAAAACCTCGACGGGAAACTCGAGAGAGAGGACAAGGGCAAGGACATAGGGAGAGTAGGGAACAACACAGACATCACAGGCATCATGAAAGAGACGATCATGATGAGCCCCTACTCATAACCTGAAGTATGCTTGACATTCCGGAGGCAGTTAGGATTCCCACAAGACATTTAAAGGATAGCAGGATCAAACGATTAGACATGAACAACATCCCACGGTTTGAAGGGGGATACAATGCTGATCTGCAAAATCATTTATAGGCATTCCATGATGCCTGTGCCTTGTAGAATATAGAAAATGAGTGGCAAAAACTTAAGTTGTTCCCAAGGATACTTACCAAAGAAGTAGAGAGTTGGTACGGGTCCTTAGAATCGAAAACCATCAGGAGGTGGAGTACGATGCTAGAACTGTTCAACGAGAAGTATCAAACGTACTCCAGAGTGTCCAATTTGTGTAAGCAGATCCAAGGCTGGAAGCAAGGTATACACGAACCCTTGGATGCTACCATGGCCCACTATTACACATTGTTACATCTTTGCCCGAGCCATGGGTACGCTCAGCAGGATCAACTTTGCCACATCATGGATGGGCTAAGGAATGAAACTAGAAGAACCCTTGGAACTTATGCCCAAGGGAGACTCTCACAACTTAGAATCCATGAAGTACATAGCTTGTTGAAGCAAGTAGCAAACGAAGAGGGTGAGCTACACAAAAGGGAAAGTACAGAAGAATACAACCGCGACCCCTTCCTTTGAAAGAAGGAAGTGAAATTTTGTGATGAAGAGGATGAGTCACTGAAACACCGTGAAAATTGCGAGTCGGCCTCAGGCAAAGATTCGTAATTCAGGCAAGGGCGCATGTCAGAATTCCAGAAGGGAGAATAAGACAGAGCAACACCAAGAGGCGCGTAGCATCAAGTCTTTGACTTCCTGTGTAGATTCCTAATGTTACTATGTTTTCTCTGTTCACACTATATCACATGACGTAGCGTAATGACGCTTAGCATGATTCTGTTTAAACATAGTCCAGCATCAGAAGGCTAGTTACTTCGGCATGGGGAGAGGCTTGAGCAGCGTAATATGCGACTTCTCGTATATTTTGCCAAGTCTTTTGTTCAAGGCCAGGTTTACGCTCTGTTACGCACGGCAGCGTAATAAGTTCCAAAACAGTCAAAGGCAAAGTCTAAGAAAGTGCAACAGATCAACCCTTTTCTCTTGGCATGCAGATTGCTCATCATACACTCATCACGCAACGTAGCGTATCACAGCGTATTGCATCGCCTAGCTACACATCGTTTATGCTTAATTACGCACGGCTGCGTAAGTGAGCGTAAAACAGCTTGAATCCATTGTTTCCATGTTAGGTTACGCTCATGCACGCAACGCAGCGTGAATGAGCGTAATATAACCCAAAGACAGTTGAAACATGCCTGACGCGCATCTTTTCTTTACACGCACAATACGCAAATAAGCTTATTGTGCGTAGTCACAAAGTTTGACACAAAAATGGTCAGGTCAACAGTACCCGAAACATTCGGGACACACGTCATCAGGGTTGCGCCTTTTCCCCAGGACGTTGCAGCCTATAAATACCCCAATTGACAAAGATACAAGGGCTGGCAAAATAAAAGAGGTGAGGACATTTTTCCAAGCACAGGAGCACTTATCACTTTGAGCAGAGACAGAGAGAGCAGCACTTTGGCAATTGTTGACAGCATCACCTTCCGGCAGAAATAGAGCACAGTTCGCTTTGAGCATTGGCAACAAGAGTAATCGGTCTTTTGGGGAAGACACAACTTTCTCCATCAGCGATCATTGGCGATCCTAAACAGAAACTACCTAAGGCGAAAGAAGCAAATCAAAGATCATGAGATCATCTTGCACGGTTTACAGACTCTATTGGTCAGAAATAGTTGATCGATAGACATCCGAGCTTGACCTTCCTTGCATCCCAGCTTTGGCCCACGAGGTAGATCGGACTTCTATTTGGACAGTTTTCTTGTTGTTTTATGCGTGCTTTACATCAGGTAATCGGGGTCTCCCCAATGTAACGTGATATACAAAATATACATTTTCTTAAGTCAAAGTGTAGATCTTGAAACTACGTGTTTCTCTTGTGTTAGCCTCCTCTTATCGTATTTAGCGTTATCATCGTTACAATTCATCTACGTCATTTTCCCCTCATTTTGCGATTCCTCGAATCAAATCAATCCGCGGAATATTTCACAATCTCCATCATTTTACTGATTAGTAAGTCCCTATCTAATTGACAAGACCATTCAGGGTGCCACGGATTCATTTTTCCAGCATAGCCCTCGCACGGATCCGTGGTCAAAACTGTGTACGCGAGATTTTGTTTGGTATTTTCCAGCTGCTGACATTTTCTGTTGTTACAGTTTTCTGGCGCTAGAAGGAGGGCTTAGGCTCCGATCCGAATATTTCGGGTAGCCCTGTTACAGCGATCCATACCCTAAACCATAGACATAATACCTCTAGGGAAGTTTACAACAAATCGTGTGGTGTAGATCGGTCGCAAGGACAATTTCTTTGGAATCCTACAGGGTAGAAAGCCTATTCGTGCTTTTGTTGCCAGCCATTTCTTAGATCTGATTACCAGTTATCATTAATCTCATTGCTCAATGGATTCCTTGTACATGACCACAACCGCCATGATCCCTGCCGATTTGGGTGCCACATCTGTGAACCCTATCGTGGTCACCAGACCAGCTCCTGGCGCAACAGGATCTCAAGGGCCATTGCGCCGATCATTGAGACTTCAGGGAAAAGAGCCCATCTTCACGGTCATAACCCCTGAAGAATACAACTTTATATGTGTTAAGATCCAGGCGAAGCTAGCTCTTATTCGAGCCGAGGTCGAAGCGAAACGAAACTTTGAGGTGATCCACCGAGGGGGCCATGATTTCAAACCAATAGCTTACGACATTATTCCCTTGACCGAACATCAACATGAACTTATCACACAGTTGGTCATGGCCAAGAGCCAGGCTACTCAACCTATGGTGGAACCCCAGAATGGGGAGGAGGAAAAGGATGAATTGGCAGCCCAGTCGGAACATTCGTTCCATACTCTGAGCCCCCACACGTACGTAAATCCCCTATTTCCTTTCAACGGAGATGCCGCTCCTCTTGACTCAGCCATAACCACATAGATGCATGTCCCCATCATTCCACAAGCCACTGTGCAGCCATCTGGGCTGCAAGTGCAAGTGCCCCACAATAATATGGGGGCGGTCGCACCATCACGAGTACTCAGCATTCCAGCGGTGGTTCCGGCAACCACTGTGCCCCATTTCATCCCTCAGATACAACCTCACACCATATCAACAACTCGCCCAGCGCAGAATTTATCGCTCCCACCCCCTCCAACTCAACAGATCACCACAGCTATTCAGCCACAAACATACATCCAACAGCCTACCGCAGGTCAGTGGGCCAACCCTGCAGCGCAACACAACCAGTCTGCGCTGTATGGTGTGCAACCCTCCGTTGCACCCGCAACGCAGGTTTCACAGGTGGTCCCGCAGTATATCTATCCTTATCTTACGCAGCAAGTGGCAGCTAACCCCTCTTCACAAACTAGTGGGTGGTGGTCTTCACAGGCCCCTCCGCCTGCAGGGATCCCTGCCCCACAAGCAACCAGCCAACCTCTCCCATCGTTTCCATTCCCTAGCCCTCCCAGTCCAACCTCCTATGCCTTTTGCATAGACACCTCCGTCAACAGGTCTGGACCAAGCCTTCCAGCTTATATAGACTCTCACCAAGGAGGTTCGATGCCTCAAAGCCGCTGGTTCTGATACCATTCAGATCATGGACTTTTACCAGGATGATCCGATTAGTCCAGCGGTCCCTATGCTGTCGTTGCCGAGGGATGTCCCTACATCATTTTACCAAGTACAATGGGGAGGAAGATCCCAACGCTCACTTGGTCACGTTTAGGTCTGAGTCCTTGTTGTTGCAATAGTGGCCACACACCATCATCCGAGTCTTTGCAATGTCTCTAACAGGGAAAGCTTTGGATTGGTACCGAGCCCTCCCATGCTCTTCCATCTCAACCTTGGAAGAGTTGCTGACCCAATTTGTGACCCGCTTCAAATACAACTTGAAACCGGAAATCACATTGGATCAGCTTATGGGGGTGAAACAAGACCCGCTCGAGCTTGTCCAAAAGTTTATACAGCGCTGGAATGCTACCTTGAATGAGATCCGCGAGCCGATTGTAGACTCACATCTGCTGCCTATATTCAAGGGAGCAGTCAACGACTTTATTAAGTCAAAGTTGTATTACCTTTCCCCCAACTCTCTACACCAGGCCGTCGCTCAAACTAGAAGCATCCAAGATGCTGCGGAGGCCAACAAGGACCCAGCGTATGTCACCTACAGGAATGCACATAACAAGAGCAAAGACAAAGGTAAAGCAGCGGCAACGACAGTAGCTGCGATGACTAAAGGTACAAAGACTAAGAACAAGAAGGCACCCACAGTGCCTCCTGAAACCACGGCTGCTGCCAGCACCAGCCAAGACACAACTGCCCCTGAAGGGCCCCCCCAGCCAAAGCCAAACTTTGAGCGTAAAGATCGCTCAAAGTACACGGCATTACCTGTAAAGCATTCCGAACTGTTGAAACAACTATTAGGGGCAGGGCACATTCAACCTAAGAAGGTGTCCAAAAAAACTCTGAAGCATCACAGACATCATTGTGAACTGCTGAAGAACCCTTCTTTAGCCTTACCTAACGAACCACCGGTTCCGAGATCTTTCAGGTTAGACCGTTTCTGTGACTACCACCAGCTATGTGGTCACGATACGGATTACTGCTGGGCGTTGAAAGATAACATTTAACGTATGCTAGATGATGGTTTACTCAAGTTAGACAGCAGCAACCCGACGCGTCTAGAAAACCAAACATTGCACGTATATAAGGACCCGTTGAATGCAAATGACGATCCTTATACAATCACCGTGGTGAGTACGGACAGTGAGAGGAAGGAACCGTCAAAACAGCCTTTTGTTTTGCACATGCCTGCCAGCTCACAAAGGGGGCCAACCATTTCATCGGCAGCCAATGGGGTCTTGAGGCCGCCCTTCATCATACAGGCACCTTCTCAGATACACCCTCAGTTATGCAGCGATAGTCAAGCTGCGGCCTCATCCGTGCCCATGCCTAGGGCACCCTTCATTCTCAGGGCATCAAAACCACAGGTTTCTCCTCTCACGCAGGGGCAGACCTCCAACCAAAAGTGTCAACCATCACCTTTTAAAAGAAAGGGAGAGGACACATCAGTTAACGCAACGAAAGACCATCTTACGCTCGGCTTCCCTAAGCCTAGGCCCCTGGCCTCTGTGCCTTCGCCTGTACCTCAAGGGCAAGATAAAGGTGCAGAAACGCAACCGTCTTCTCTTGGCAAGAAAAAGAGCAACCCTTCGACTGACACCGCTCTACCTCGGAAGATCTGTCTCTTGGGTCGAATGGAAGAGGACAAGCGGGATAAACAACCTAGCAGAGAGAAGGACCTCCTCGACGCATTTACGCAAGTTAAACAGGCTCTTAAACAAAAAAACACAACCCTGAGCCTTTATGACCTACTTATGACATCTCAAGAACACCGTGAGGCTATGGTTCGCATGCTGACATCCATATCAGTGGATGAAATCTTGCCAGTGGAAGAGGAAGCGATACATGCTATCATGTTTCCTTCTGAAGCTGAGCAGCCTATGCCTACTTCGCTGACCTTTCACGATGATTCTATCAAAGACAATCCTAAGAAGGGTTAGGTCATAACTGAACTTACGTTTATCACTATCCGGGTCCATCAATACCGGATCCGGAGAGTGCACGTAGACGATGGCGCAGCTACCAATGTCATTCCCTATTCCATCATGGATAGGTTGGGTCTGGTTGACCAGATCACGCCCACGACGATGGCTTGCGTAAAATCGTTCAACGGGGCACGGGTTCAAGTTAAGGGGACGGTGCGTATTGAGTTTGTGGTGGGGGATCAATTCCCAACAGAGGCCACTTTCTTAATCATCAAGGAGATTCCAGGGTTCAACCTGATCTTGGGGAGGTCGTGGTTAGCCCAGCTGAGGGTTGTTTCATCACCGATACACCAAGAGATACACCTGCCCTATGCCGGAGGGGAGGTTGTAATACGCGGTGACGAAATCCCCCCCACGACCGTCAATAACATTGAAGAAGAACGGGGTTTGGAGATAGAAACGACTGATGACCAGACCCATCTCCAAATCCCTCAACAAACCGACAGCAATGATGACGGTCTAGCTTGGGCCGATCTGCCATTTCCGGATGGCAGCGTAGAGGAGTCAAACCATAAGTCTCCTCACCCTTATGCAACGCTCAACGTAAAGGCCATCAAGAGACAATTGCGTATTAATGGTTGAAAGATGGTCTTTGCGTATGTTATCATGTTTTGGCAAGTTATCGTGGCTTGTACTTAGCCATTTCTTTTGTTTCATACATTTTCATGCTACATTCGCTTTCGATTTTTACGCTTGTCATTTTTTCACGCTGTTATATTTCTCGTACGCATGATATTCACGTTTTCTGATCACTTTAGCATAATTACATAGGATTGTATACCATTATCATTTACGTGTATTACGCTTTGGCCTACAACGGCCTTAAACTAGTTACGCAAGATTGCATACTATGACTATTTACGCTTGATTACGCAGTAGGCCTGCAACGGCCTTAAACTAGTGGCTAGTTTACGCAGAATCATATGACAGCCCGCGATGGCCCTAAACTAGCCATTACATTCCATCATCATAACTTAGGTGAAATCCTTAATAATTACGTTCACGTTGTGCAGATAAAAGCATAAAAGCCAAAAAAGACAAACTAATTGAGATTTAAAACATCCACCAGGTCTTATAACGTGTCTTTTCAGTCATTCATAAAACAATACTTGACTTCACCATCAATAAAACTATGCGTAAACCACAATTACGCATTTCCTCTACTGCCACTGTCGCCAGTATCTCTTAAGTCCGGATCCAGCCCTAATGGATCGTCCTCCAGTGGACCATCATTTCTGGTAATTATTCTTTCACGAAGAATTTCCTCTTCATGAGGTCCTCGTTCGGGCACCGGCTCCACGGGAGGACGCTCTTCATCGCTGCGTTCTTCCTCTTCCTCTGCTTCTTCCTCGGCTTCTGCTGCTTCCTCTACTGACTCCTCAGCTGGCTCGTCTTCTCTATCCTCTTCTGGTACCTAGATACAAAAGAAGAAAACATATTAGCAAGGCAAGCCTTGACAAAACAATCAGAGAATTTAGATTTAGTCATGCAGAAGCTTACTCGCGATGGCCCTACTTCCGCAGCGAAGGGAAGCTTCTCCAGGCTAGCCCACAAGCACTTCATAATCTCCTCCTCCATCAGATCTAGCCACACATCCTCTCCCAAGGCAACTCCAACCTTCACTTTCCCTTTCTCCACGCTAGTCTAGCGAGGCGGATCAGGGAAGAACGTAGGGATTGTAGTCTGGCCCCCAGGGAGAGTCATCTCCCTTTCCGGAGACGCACTTACAGTCGCCTGCTCTTCGAATTTCTTGAAGGCTTCTGATGCTCCGATGACATCCAGGAAGACTTCCAGAGATTGGGCCTTGATGGCAGAATCGCGGTAGAGTTTCCGATAAGTGATGCTCTCCTGCTTATACAAATGTTTATGGTCCTTCTCCTTCTACCCCCACTCTTGCACACACGCACAATAATCCCTCCAATCCTGGCTTTTCTGATCTAGGAGTTCTATCTGCATCCGCTGCTCTACTAACACCCGACTGGTTTGTACGTTGTTTTTGATGGCGGTCCAATAACAGGAGTAGTCGACAACAGCGGTACGCTAGTCTTCATCCCCTATCGCCCACACCTGTAGGAAGTCGCACCGTGATCTTAGGTCTCCAACCTCTTTGGTCAGAGACTCAACCCTCTGCTCTGACCTCTGCAGCCTTTTCCATAGCTTTTCATTTACGCCCCTAGTTTCCCATAAGGAGCGTGTCGAGCGTAACGCACATTTACGCATTTCCTCATAAATGTGGCATGGCACGACTGCTTCATCGGATGGTGGCTCCACTGTGTCCAAATCAATGGGCTCCGTGGGATCCCATCGGAGGCGAGCTCCTAATAGAAATAATCATCAATGTTGGTGACACATTACCACTATGTAATATCACAAACTTACTACAACCATAATGTACCAGCTCCAGGTTCGACGCGCTCTAGGCGCTCGATCATGTCACTGACAACGCCTTCCATGAAGGAAAATTTATCTGGGAAGTCTCTCCATGCTCTTCTCACAGCAACAAACGTGGATACATCCTCTTCTCCTGTAGCGTAATCCAGTTAGAAACTTCATCTATTTACAGAATCTTGCAAACGTGCTAACACACTCATTACCTCTACCGATGACAGTGGCGACTTCGCCAACATCTTCCACCTCCTTTGCCTCTTCACGCACTTGAGTCTATGCATCGCTGGTTCTAGTAGCTGGGACCTCCTCATGCACCGGAGCCTATGCACAGCTCACGCTAACCGCTGGGGCCTCTTTTTCTAAAACTGAGGCTCCTTCCCCACGACTTAGTACTACTACCCCTGTCTCAGGGGTCAACTCCTCTGTAATTTTCACTGGTCATATCACAACACCTTAGTATATCATTCCAAACATTCCAAAAAAAACATTGCGTAATACAGTTCCTTCACGCTTACCAGGTGGAGGCTTACTCCTCTGAACTTTGATCGCCACAGTTCGGCCTGCATCGCTCCCAGGCTCCGCGGAGGCCTCGGTTATACGAAGCCTTTTGCTCCGAGAGGCAGGTTCCACGGTTTCCTCCGCCAGATGTTTTCCCCGTGAGGCATTACCAGTGTACGTAGGCATTATCCCACCTATACTGTCGGGGCCTCGCAGCCTAGACGCCGCCAACCCCTTGGTCGTTATAGACAACGACTCCCCGATCCCTTCCAGCGGATCCTGCCCATGGGTAGTGCTGAGGATATGAGTAATCCAGGGTCTGGATAGTTGGTCTCGGTCTTGTTGTACCCAGACCCCATTCCTTTGGACGACCAGAAACTTAGCAAAACGCCGAAGGGAAGCTATGAAGAAGGCGTAATGCACGTTGAAACGAGACTCAAGCTTCTTGCGAAGCTTAATCATCTTGTTGCGCAACCCCTTAGCAAAATAGCTTGCCCAATTGAACTGGGTCCCCTCTTCCAGAACCTCCCGCATAATATGGGTATGTTCTATAGAAAAGAACTTTCCTTGCGAAAGATTTTTGGGGAAGGTCTGGGCCCGGAAAAGGGGATAAAGTGTCTTGGCAACGCCCATCTGGAATCTTTCGCAAGGAAACCCTTTAGGCTCCTTCGAGACCCTTACCCACTCCTCCAGCCACTGCTGAAAGTTGAGGCTCCTCTTCACCTTCTCACTTACAGGAAGGTCGTCCAAGGGGACGCCAAATAGGTCTGTTAAGAGCTGAGCATCAATGTTAAAGCTTACATGTACGTTATGTACACGCGTGCAAAAACGCTCTGCCTTTTCGTTGAAGGAGTTGACCAGAGTCAGCATTTTACTGGCGGGGACATCAGGAGTTGCAGCTAAGAACAGATGCATTAGCCGAGTGGTCGAGCCAGCGCTGTGTGTCCTTGATGTCGTCGTAGCGGAAGAGGACGATGCTCGCCTTGCAGCCAGAAATCGTAAGGGTAATCTCCCGGGATTCCCTGACTGAACAACGTAAAACACAAGTCAAATAAAAACACTATTATGCAACACTCACAATTTACAACTATACTACGCAATAATCGACTATACAATACCCTTACTAGGTCCAAATGGCAAGGGAAATGGCGGAAGGTTCCTCTGCACGTCCTCAACGGTAAGGGGCGGATCTAAGGTCCAGTCATCATGCAGCCACCCGAGTTTCTAGCAATTCTCAAAAGCCTTAGCGTAGCAGGTGGGGTACTTACGCATGTCGAAGCCAATCTACCCTATAACACCAGTGCGCACATTGCTAGTTGAGGTAAATGCCATTATTGCCGTTTCGGCCCATAATAACGTATCTCCATTTCCAACTAACCTGTTGTCATGAATAAAAAACCTGTACCATACAACATAGGCTTATCTTACATTTTGCACATAGGCTTATCTTATACTTCACATCGATGATAGACATATAACAACAACAAAAATACAGTTAACAAAACTTGCTTACCCGCCTGCGTAGTACACTGTGCCTTGTAGGTTCTGGAAATAGGTCGAGACATGGTGAGCCACGAACAGCGTGTTATATGCATGATAACAACTAAACTGAGCTATTTCCCAGATCCAGTTTAAGCACCTTCAGCCTCGGACGCTAAGTTCTCAGTCCTCGGGACGACCCGTATCGATGGCCCCGTCTGTCAAGAAGGCCAAAATCCCTTGTGCAGAACCCGCCAGCAGGTGTTCTAAAATGGCACCGGCGATATCGCCGGACAAATCAGACCACACAATGACGCTGTAGTTGCGCAGTAAGAACTGCAGAAACTCCAGCGCACCCCGTCGAAACCATATGGCCTTCCCTTGTAACCACGTTTGCGGGGGAGGGACATTAGGGACGATGGGGTTTATACAACACAAAACCCCGAAAATATCCAAGACAATCAGAACAAGCTTTAGCGTAACGCTGTACAGAAAACCCAAAATGTAAATTAATGTCTAGATTTACATTTGTATCGTTAATATAGGAAACCTACAAACTACGCCTAGTTATCCAGGCTGAAATCGCCCAAACCCTTACAACAATGCAAGGTTCGTCCCTGACAACGGCGGTAGACGCAACGCCATCAAACCCTCGCATTAACCCGAGGTCCATAATTTGAAATCCACATTCACGCAAAAGATACCACGAAAAGTAGCCATTAAAACAAACATAAGCATGTAAGGAATGACCTACCGGTTCAAAGGCGTAGGGTCACGAACATCGACCACCGCCTGCGAAGCGCGCTCCAGATTTTCTTGCACCTCATCGATTTTGGCCAATTTTGCATTCTTCCTTTTGATTTTTGGTGCCATTGTAACAGCTTCAGAATTTTTCATCGTTTAGCACTTGAAAATCTTCGCAAAATCACACGCTCTAATCCTCTGCTCTTTCTTCTCTCGCTCAGCAACAGTTACGAATTCGAATTCACAACAGCCAGCAACCTGTCCTCATCAAAAAACCACTTACTTATATGCGAGGAACACCGACTTGATATCCGATTTCAACGAGACTTTCCTAAAATGGAACACAAAAATCAAGATATTAATGCGGCTGATATCGCATGTGCCACTGTCCAAAATGACGTTAAACTACCACATCTTATCGCCTCGTAATCGGGTTGCATTAATTACAGCTTGTTTACAATATTCAAAATTTAGTTAGCCTTCCACGTTCGACGACATCACGTCACCTTTCTCTAATCATTTATGCACTTGGTGCTTTTGTAGGGTAGATGGAAAATGGACACAACATCTTCAGCACCTCTAACTTTGACGGGCCCATATGGGAAGGTAGTTAGGCAATTCAACTCCACGCTAGTAGACGTTAACCCCCCTTTAGAAGATGTAACCATAGCCGCGTCGGAGACGTCCCCAGAATGGCCAGAATAGTCAACGCGTACGCTAGACCTGGAGGCTGGAGACATAACCGAAGACCCCCTCAGTGAGGTTTCTATCGTTATGCACAAGGGTGAAGCCAAAATGCTTAAAGTCAGCTCTTTACTAGACCAAAAAATGCACGATGCTATCAAACAGGTCCTGCAAGACAATATCACAGTCTTTGCATGGTCATACAAGGATATGCCTGGACTAGATCCCAGGTTGATCCAGCATAACATAATCTTAGATCCGCAGATTAAAGAAGTTAGGCAAAAGGTACGGAAAATCAAGCTAGAGATCGCGCTAGCCGTGCGTGATGAAATCACCAAACTGTATCAGGCTGGTTTCATCCATGCAGTCGATTACTCGGATTAGGTGTCTAACATTGTAGTTGTCCCAAAGAAGACCGGAAGCATACGCATTTGCATAGACTTCCAGGATTTAAACAAAGCTACAATCAAAGATAACTTCCCGCTTCCGAGTATCGATCAACTAGTGAATACGACGGCTGGGCATGCGCTTCTGTCCTTCATGGATGGCTTTTCGGGCTATAATCAGATCCGCATCAACCCAGAACATCAATTGACAACAATGTTCATGACACCCTGGGGTACTTTTTGTTATACCATGATGCCTTTTGGTCTAAAGAATGCCGGAGCAACATATCAGCGAGCCATGACATACATCTTTAGTGATTACCTCCTAGGAAGACTGAATGATTACGTAGACGATATAGCCGTTAAGTCTTTAAAGTCTGAGGATCATTCAGGAGACTTGGAGTTAGTCCTTAAAAGATGCTCTAAATACGAGCTCCGGCTTAACCCAAAGAATTGCGTATTCGGAGTTAAAATCGGACGCATGCTGAGGTTTGTGGTGTCGAAAACCGGCATACTAGTTGACCCTGATAAGATCAAAGCCATTGTCGAGTTAACGCCTCCTACAGACCTCAAGCAATTACGCAGGTTACATGGACGCTTACAATTTATACGCCGATTCATCTCGAGATTAACCGACAAGCTACACCCTATGCAACACTTGCTAAAAAAGGGGGTTAATTTCGAATGGACCGACGATTGCCAACGTGCGTTTGACAGCTTAAAACAAGAACTGCAACATTTATCGACGGTTTTCCCACCATAAAGGGATTTACCATTTTACATTTACCTCACAAATTCGGACGTAGCGTTAGCAGCACTACTTTGTCAAAGGAGGGATGATGGGTCGGAAGTGCCCATCTACTACCTGAGTCATGCTCTATGTGTGTACGAAACAAGGTACAATGACGTAGAGCGTAATTGCCTAGCATGAGTTTTTACGCTTAAAAAGTGTAGGCATTATCTTTTCCGTAGTAAGGTCAACATCATCTGTAAAAATAATATTCTTAGGGCCATTATGCACAACCTATACGAGAGTAGTAAAATAGCTCGCTGGAAGGCTATCACGGTAGAATTCGATCTGCACTATATTGGCCAATCATCTACGAAAGGCCAGGCAATAGCTGACCAGTTAATAATGTTACCAATTAACAATCACGCAACTATAGAACCAGAGTTCCCTGATGAACATGTACATAGTTTAATCTCTGTCTTGACAGGCCCCGAAGCAACGTTGTATTTCGACGGAGCTTCAACCGCTAGAGGTGGCAGTGCTGCCACTGTTATTACGCTATCACCTGAGGATGTGCATCTCCACGCTTATCGCTTGACC
>MNCI01019885.1:327058-352509 GCA_015680685.1 Gnetum montanum
AGAGAGAGATTAACTAGGAAAGCAGTAAATATCAATAATAATTAAATAATTAAACTAAGTGAATGCTGCAATGATGAAGTAATCTCAATCTTTATTTTTGATCATGTGCGTGTCCAAGTACATCACACTTGAATAAGGATGCTGTACAATTACAATCACCACACTACGGGCATACACTGGAAAATATTCAAACTCTGCAATGGAAAAACTGCAAGAGCCTAGCTAAGGAACTAAAAACTAAATGCAAAACAAGGGAGAGCCACCTCTTATTTGTAGAACTAGCGACAGGCTGTGATATCACATATGTGATATCGCAGTCACCCAAAATGCGACTCATCAATATGCTTCACATGTCCATACCATAGCCTCTATGAAAGGCCTACTAAACTCATCCACCAAGTTAGTGCATACCATGTGAAACACAATTAAATAATGTGTTGAATTAAATACACAAGGGCATACAAGATGAAGCTGAAAACCTAAACTAACTAATAGGCATAACTGAAAGGCATAATGTAACATCCAAAGCATAAATAAAGATAGAACACAAAGATAAATGTATTAACCTAGACATCCAAAAATACAAGTTGTTACAATAGCTTTCATGCAAAATGAGGTTCCCATGGGTTATATCAAATAAATATGTAATATCAAAATTAGCTATCTAGAAATTAATTTAGAAGACAAGGTTCTTTACTACAATTCAAAGCATGCACCAAAATGGAAAAAATTTCAAACACTTTGGAAAGGATCTTACATTATCCATACTTTTTAGATCTATCACTATTAGTCTAGTGGTAAAACTCTTGATTTGAAATCTCCAAGTCATGGGTTCAATTCCGATGGGCAATGTTGAGTTATAAAGCTCGAATTGGACTATATATCTTCAGATGTACCTATATTACAACTATTTGAGAGTTCTAAAACCCTTCAATTCTACTATGTAGTAGTTAGTTAGAAATTTAAAAATATTATTGAGTACTACAAAGAGGAGAAACTCTAATTTAACAAAAAACAAAGGCCTAACAATTTTGGAGACACCTTTTGATGAGTGGTGAGGTACCGCTACACTCAACCATACGAATACGAGCGTTTCACGCTCAATCCCATCGAACTCCAAGGACTAAGTGCTTACGTGCCTTAATGGAACACTCGAGGTTAATCAATCATTTTCTTCCCAAACTTACTTATATTATCACAGTTGTATGGTTAAGTAAGCTTGAGGTATATGATTTTTTATAACTTTTATATTTTTAATGTCTTATGCTAATAAGGGAAAGGGAAAGAGAACTAAGTGACTAACTTACATTAACTATTCATTAACTAAGTTCTAAATGTTCCTAACACTAGTATCCATTCCTGCTTGCCGTACACATCCTGAACTAGTGCAACACTGTTGGGATTACCAAATGCTAATCGTTATCGAGTTACCAAGTGCTACACGCATGCTCGAAGTGGTTGTACTGAGTGTTCTTAACTAAAAGGATCAAAGGTTGAGAGAGAGATTAATTAACTAGGAAAGCATTAAACATTCAACAATAATTAATTACTAATTAACTTAATCTTTATACTACAAGTTTATCATTAAGTTCGTCTTTATTATCGTACACAAATGTGTGCTCAGGTACAAATTGCTCGAATAAAGATCCATTCACTCTATGACTCCTACTGCAGGCACACAGAAATTATTCTAACTCTAGAATGATAAACCTGCAAGAGTTTGGCTAAGGGTCTAAGTCTAGCTACTTTGAACAAAGGGTGCTCCCTCTTAATTATAGAAGATGAGGCAAGACGCGATATTGCGTGGTGGATGCAATATCGCGGCTCATCACCTCTTCAGGTTTTACATATGTGTCATAGCTTAAGGAACATATAGCTAAAGAGTTTCAGACTCAACACCTTCTTCTAAAATACCTCCCCAAAACACCCTCTTCCTTTATTTTAAATTGAATTTATTTAAAAAGTCTTGGTTCAATAATCCCTATGTCATAAGTTCAATTCTACTAAGTAGCATTTAGTTATTAATTAAGAAAAATATTCCTAAAAAGACTTTCAAAAACTTAACCAATTATCTTAAACCAAGAACTTCTCTCTTAATAGACTATCAACAAATATAGATGTATCTATAGTTATATTTAAGACACAACAAACATCACAATAGGTGCAAAGAAGTACCAATACAACACTCTACATGTTAACTTCTTGCCCATGGCTAGTCTTCTTAAATATGTATTATTATTAAGTTTGTAACATGCATTGCCCACTAACACATTTTATGAGTTAGTTAATGCATGAAAGTGGCCACCATGCCCACTAACACATTTTTATGGGTTAGTTAATGCATGAAAGTGGCCACCATATCCACTAACACATTTTTATGAGTTGGTTAATGCATCAAGGTGGTCTCTATATCCAGTAACGTGTTTTTACGCGTTAGCATTATGTCTCTTATGGTAACTGATTCCATGGCCTATAAATTCATTCTTGATGGGAGAATAAAGGCACCACAAACCACAGTAGGATTGTAGTTTTGGTCCCTTTCACAAACACTTAAAGATTGCATACACCATCATTGCAGAGTGCCTGTGTGAAAAAAGAATCAAAACACCAAATTTAATTTGAGGCATCAATGGTAGGAGGTCAATTCCATTTGCTCAAGAATTGTGCATTTCCAGTTAGTTATTTATGCATGTGAATTTCTTGTGCCATTTGCTTCCACATTTTGTACTTTGATTACTTGTGCCTTCGGCACTATTTTTTCCTACAAAGTTTTCTAGCCCACAACTAGTCTTCTTAAATATGTACTTTTATTAAATTTTCTAACTTCAGTTTCCCCTTTTTAAATGTATCAAAGTTGTGATATTTATTTGCATATGTATTAAGGTAGGTTAACAATTTTCATTTTCATGTTCGTTTTGCACATGATCACAACCTAGATTAGTAAGCCAATAGTGGTTCATCTATGTCTCTTTATTTAACGTTAAGTTAAATGTAATGAATTCAAAGGGAATGAATAAGGGACAGAATGTTCAGGATTTAACCATTAATATTAATAGCAACCATTTTTTAAAACATTAGTATCTTTGCAGGGATCATCTGCAGTGGAAGAGTTTTATATTAATTGGTTGAAGAGAATAACATGAAAATAAGATAAACAGATAATCTAGCGTGGCTCAAATCTTCATTACCATGGAGCATCCATTTTGGATTTTCAGCTTTGGAATGAATCATCTTGAAAATTCTTGTATTCAGAAAATGTACATGAAATACTTTAATGATCAAAATAAGACAGATAAGAAAACAAACTAAAAAATACCGATTTTAGCCAATAATCATGCTACTACATATGATCTTGGGGATTGCTATTTGTCTGCTGATACCGCTCAATATGCAAGCTCAGGCCATGAGCAAAAACTGTTATGTTCATCAGAGGTTGTTCATTGCTATGTTGCAAATTGTTGTTGCAGTGTGGTTCATGGTTCTCAAAATCGGTAGGAAACTGCAAAATTTTATTTTTTGGAAAAAATCAAGCTAATTGTATTCCCAAAAAGAAGGCTATACATTAGTACAGTGTAGGCCAGGGCTGCTGGCCCCACACCGACCGTGGATCCCAACTTCAAGCCTCCTGCGAGCCACAACTGCCACAGGCATCACCACCAGTGGGCAATACACCCTACACCCCATCCCTTACCTAGAGCGTGAAACCGATCAGGGTAGTCCCGTGGGGGGGGGGGGTGGAGGGGGGGTTAGAGCCCCAACTTTCTTCTGAGATTTGGAGTCTCGGAACCGGCTCCCCTGGGCCAGCCGCTAGGCGTCGTCGATTTTCCTCAATTAACTGGGCAATGCCTGCCATGTGATCTCTTATAATGTTTTCGATCCAGAGCAGCGTCTGGATGTATGATTGCGAGGGGAGTGGCGAAATGTCTAGGAGCTCCCTCCCCCCCCCCCCCCCCCCCCCCCCCCCATGTTGTCATTGGTTCCATCGTTTGCAGTCGACGCATCACTTCGCGGGGCCTATCCCAACCCATCCCGAGCACCATTGGTATCTCAAGTGTCCCTGGGGGGCATGACCGAGTCAGAGATCGCGTTGCTCCCCACCTAGGAACCAGGCCGCTGCCACCTCTGTTGATACACCTGTGCTGATTAAGGCTGCAGCCGAAGCATTGGGATCGGGGTACCAGCCTGCCAGAGGGCCCAAATTACCCCAAGGTGTTTTTCAGGGTGCCACCATTGCAAGGACACCCATAGGAAGTGCAGGAGGTTGACGGGAGACTCGGCACACATGCTCTAGAGGAACATAAAGTGTACCCCATTGAGCTTGTGGTGCGAGCCCAACTGGATGAAACAACACTCGACCAGCGCCGTTGCAACGCACCACTCGGTCAAAAGGGCTATCCCCTGAATGTGTCTGCTGGCCGTCTGGGGAATGGGGCCACAAAAGAAATTGGCAACTGTGGCCTGGGATCCCGCGACCGGGGGGATCTGGTCCCCCGTGGCAGGCACACCAAACATTGCGGCCAGAGCCTCGACGATGACTAGAATCTGGTGTCCCCTGAACACGGCAGTCTCCCCACTCTAGCTCATGTAAAATGGCTGAACATCAAGCTCTAGGTCGACCACAATGCGTTGCACAAATGTGTTCCATCCCATCTACGTGACCCAGTGCCACAGCTCTGGTTGTTGTTGAAGTTCAGTGGCGGGTGGCTCAAGGAAAGCATGCATACCCATGACCTCCGTTATTTCCCCCCCAAAGTCTGCGAAATCGGTAGGCCAGTGCAGCAAGTGGGGGCAGATCCATTCCTTCAAAGACCCAGTCATTGCTGGTGCTCCAGAGGGTCCACAGTGCCACCAACGTTGGCAAGTTTCCCGAGTAGTCGAGCGTGGGGAGGCCAACTGTACACCATAAGTGCCTGACCACGTGGCAACCATGCGTCAAGTGGTGGAGCATCTCTGTGCACTGATTGCACAACGGGCAGGTGGTATCGATGATCATGCCACATGCTCTCAGCCGCTCGCGAATGGGAAGCGCCTGGTGCATGATGAGCCACCCGAATGTCTTGATTTTTTCTGGTAAGACGCCTTTCCACAGACGCATCCATTAGGGGTCTACCAAGAATTGACGTTGGAGCAGCAGCCAGGGATGTAGGGTGACCTCATTTGCACTTGTGAGCATGCTACCGTGCGCGCACAGTTGGTGCCACACTAGGGAATTCATCCTAGCCGCCACCCCGCAAGCTGTCGAGAGATGCCTTGCAGGCAGGGGATGGTGGTCACCCTGTAAGCGTCCAAGGTGGGACAACCTAGAAGCACCCACTCTTGGCACAAGACCACACAACTGTTCGTCAATTTGGGAGTGCAACCCACACTCTGGGAGGTTTACAACAGACGTTTGTCTATGTCACCATGAAGGTACTTTTCTGGAATTACCGCGGACAGGGTACCCCATACAAATGACATACCCTAAATCGAATGGTGAGCACCGAGGGGTGCGATGTAGTGTGTCTCCAAGAGACGAAATTATGGTAGAAGGAAGCCCAGGCGTTGCAGTGGGCAGGATGGTGTTGGCACCTCATGCCTAGTAGAGGACGGGTAGGTAGCCTTATAGTCCTCACCAGGCTGGACTCACACCTGTTCGATGCATCGAACTGGTGCATCACGATGCACCTGCCAGGACCGGACATCTGGATCACCAACATCTACGGCGCCCAGGTGTGGCAGGACCGCATCAGGGAATTATCCTGGGTGGTGAGGCTTGTCCCACGTGGGTGCCGCTGGCTCCTCATTAGGGATTTTAATCAACAGCTCTACAACTGGGAGAAGACCGAGGATGCAGCTTTGGAGCCCTAGGGGATGACCGAGTGCCTGGCGCTACTGCAACGCACTGGCCTCACCGACCTGGAGATCGTAGGCTACAGGTACACCTAGAGCAATAGAAGGAAGGGCATGGCCAAGGTATAGTCCTGCATTGATCGGGTGTTGGTCAACGATGCACTCCTGTTAGATTAGGATGTCCACGCTTACGGGAAAGATCGGGTGGCTTCGGATCACCGACCCATCATTTGTCACCTGGAGACATAAGTGTCTAAGGCCCCACGCCCATTCCGATTCGAATGCACCTGGCTGACCAAACCTTGGTTGGGGGAACTGGTTCAGTCTATCTGGCAAGGGTACAACAACACGAAGGAGCCACGTGACTTCCTCAAGCACGGGCTCAAGACCCTCAAGTGCCAGATCAAGGCCCTCGCCACAGCGGACAAGTACAGCTTCAAGGGCTATCAGTCACAACTGCAATCCCAACTGCAGAACATCCAAGCCCAGCAGGAGCATGACACCGATCTAGCCCAAGAGGAACTCGCCCTCTTAGCTGAGCTACAAACCCTACAGCACGAAGAGGAGCAATACTGGCGCCAACGAGCTCATGTACGGTAACTCTAGGCCAGCAACCACCACACAAAATTCTTCTTTACAACGGCAAAGGCACATTGTGGGACCCGCCATCAAGTCCAACGAATGCTGCACAACCTAAGTTAGGGGGAACAGCCCCACTCAACGACCGGCCCAGATAAACTGCTACAATACTAGCAATAGGTGTGGCATTGGCAACCCACGAATCCCATATCAATCACTATCCCACAGATCCTCACCGCCGCAGATAACCAGCGCCTCATGCAACCCTTCTCACGTGTCGAACTCCATACCACGGTACAGGCCATGCCAGCAAATAAAGCCCCATGGCCAGATGGATGGCCCATCGAATTTTTCCGCGAGTTCGAGGACTTACTTGGCCCTAATCTGCTAGATGTGTTCAACTGTATGCTCGCATGGAAACAAGTACGCAAGGAAATCAACTATTCTAGGGTAATCCTGCTTCCGAAGACGGTTAACCCCACATCCCTTGGGCAATTTCATCCCATTGGAGTCTGTAACTCACTCCTACGGCCCTTCTCACAGATGGTGGTTGTCAAGATGAGGCCCCTCATGGCCCACCTGGTGGGACAAAACCAAGCTGCATTCGTCAAAGGCTATTACCTACAAGATCAGGTTCCGCTCCTGCAGGAGGTCCAGCACTCCCTCAAAGCAGCCAGATTCCCGAGCCTTGCATTAAATTGGACATCACTAAAGCCTACAACTTCTTTAGCTGGGCGGCCTTGAGGAAGGTGCTACATGCAAAAGGGTTCACTAATTCGCAAAAGGGTTCACTAATTCGTTTGTTGATTTGTGCCTTTAGGTTCAGAAGGGAGGACGGTACTCACTGGACATCGATGGCCATCTTTGGGGGTTCCACGGGACGGGCCGCTGGCTTAGGCAAGGGGACCCCCTCTCCCCGCTTCTCTTCCTCCTGGTGATGGACCTCATGCAAACTACGCGGATAACACGATGGTCTTTACCTGCACTGCCATTCGGAAATCCGCGCTCTACCTCACCCATACCCACCCCGCTGTCTACAACAAGGTCATACAAATTCTGGGGATTCTGCTGGGGTAGTGGAGGACACGTACCTGGGCATCCATGCATAACTAGCACCGACGACGAACCTGGCAAACGCTGGTAATGAACCTCCAAAAGCGCACGACGCACCGGGCAAACAGGTTTCTGTCCCGTAAAGGGAAAATTATGCTGGCGGAGACGGTGCTGGCCGCCACGGCGAGATTCGCGGCGTCCATGGCCACCCTCCTTCCGGAGTAATGCAGAAAATCGACGGCGTCCATGGCCACCCCTCCTTCCGGAGTAATGCAGAAAATCGACACGATAATTCGGGATTTTGTATGGTCGGGGGGCAAGGGTGGGCCGAAAATGCATCTGGTGTCCTGGGACACGACCGCGCGCCCCGGCCGGCGGGGGGTGTGGGCATTCTGCCATTTGCAGTGGAAGCTGCATTGGGCCGGCAGAGACTCCTGCGTTGGTTTTCTCCGACGGCAGACGACCCCCCTCAATGGTGCAGATTCTACTGCGAAAACTGCAAAATTTTGTGTTCTGTGATTAAAGTTTTGTTTTTCTCAAGAGCTTTTCAAGCACAAAGATTGCGAGCAAATTCAGGTTTCTGATAACCATGCTGTGATTTAAAAGTTTATGGCAGATTCAAGAGCCCAGAAAAAGCTGCTGAATTCAAATACGAAATTTCATCGCCACAGCAGCAGCTTGACTTTTTGACAATTTGAAGTAGATCAATTACACATTTCTCTTCAATCTGGTTGAAGACATCTTTAATTTACTTAGTAACTATGCCGTATATGCTGATTTAAAAATTGAATTCAGTTGCCAATTTTCCACTGCGATAGCATTAACAACTAGCAACAGCACCAGCAGTTTTGGCTTCTCAACAAGTTGAGGTTGGTTGATATACTCATTAACGCTGTCATTTCTTTCTTGTTCAAGAAATCTATATTCAATTTACCAAACGGTTGTGTCATTTTTTTCAGATTTAAATGTGTAAACTTAACCTGACATTACAGTTTTCGCCTTCATTTGAGATAAATTATGATTACTACATGGTCATTTTAAGTTAGTTTCTAAAGATGTTCTGCGGATGCAAATATGGGTCCATTTTTTAAGAAACTGGTTCTTCAATTTTCATATCGGATATGCATGATGATATCTTTCATGGTTAGGCAACTTCATTTGACTTTTTTTCCAAAGTCGCGACCGATTGGTTTAGGTTGCCTTCGATAATTTCTTTTTTCTCCGATTTCTTCCGAAAAGTCCAATCGAGAATATTTCGCAGTACGTTTATCAAAACCAAGGAGCTACTCGCGTGAATAACAAAAAAAAAAAGCAGAAAGTTATTTTAAAACCCTTTGTAATCGCTACTTCGGTCTCCAATAAAAATAAAAGAGGCAAAAAAGAAAGCAAACTGTTTGGAGTCACTATTTGTTTTTATACATCATTTTTAACCTAAGTTTCATGCTCTATCTTCGTACTCCTCATCCTTCATCATTTCACTTTGGATGGCTTTGTACTCATCATCCTTTGATTTGAGTTATTTTGCTGAAGTATCCCTCATCCTCTTATTTATGTGAGTTCTATCACTTCACTATGGCTTTGTACTCATTACCCTGTAATGATTTATGTTATTTTGTAGCAGTCAACCTCACCTCTTATTTATTTGAGCTATATTGTAGTTTGCTTACATTCTTATGTTTTCAAAGTTCATTCCCTATGAAAGCTATTGCTAATGGTTGTATTAGTCATTATGGCATGAGGAACAAGGCTAACCATAATAAGTCATGGTTAGATTTTAAACCAATCACTCATCATAAATATTATAAAGGCATTAAAATGATGATATTGTTATGCATGCTTTAACCTTTCATAGTGTTATGTCTATCAATGGATAATGAGTGTTGAGTGTTGTGTGTGTCAATATATGATGGACCAAAAGCTCAAGGATTGCAAATAGTCTCAATATTAGCTTCCCTCTTACTTTGGATAGAATACTTGGTTGCTTTACTTGCAATATATAATACTTCTGGGAATATATAAGATCTTTGTCTTTTACCTTTACTTTCATGTGTAGATTTAGAGTGTTTCATAGTTTTATAACATTGATTTTATGGATATTATTTATTTATATTTTTCACTTTGAACTATTATAAGGGTCTTTTTATTATTTTGATTTTGATTTTTTATCTCTAAGTTTTTTTGGGACTTATCACTTTTTCCATTCATGTCTTGAGTGGGCTCACTCACTCATTTACTAACATTTAAAACAATGATACATGTTTGTATATTTAGTAGCAAACTTCAATTTTGTATTGAGAAGTGACAAATTAGCAATTCAAAAAAAAATTTATTGCATGTTTGTCATACATAAAAAATGAATATAATGAAGGTTTTTACTTAATCAATCACTCCTGTTGGAAAATAGGTAACAAGTAATTCATTTTTAAATGTATTTATTTAAACCATAAGCAACTATTTATGCATGAATGATGATAATAGTTATATTTATTAGGCATTTGCAAGAAATGTTAATATCTTACCACTGTTAATCAAAATTTAATTTGTTTATAAGAAAAAAGAATGAAATAAAATATACAAGATGAAGTTAGTAGGTAAACAGATTAATCAAAACATTGTTTAGATTTTTAAATTTTGTCTTGAACAAGGAAATGAAGGTTTTCAGGAAAAAAATAAAATTATATTTTAAACATAAAAATTAATAATTTGTATCGCTAATACCTTAAAAAACTAATCTACTAAAATTAAATTTTTATGCTATATTTTTCTCATTAATTCGTATAAATGTATTATATCTTGCTGGTCTGATCTGAGTATTATCAATGGTTTAATTTCAATATGTTGTGTTTTACTGGTTTATGTTAGACTGATTAGAAACATGATTAGCAGTAATCTTAAAGCTTAATTGTCTTCAACAGAGATAGGTCGTGTTCAGATTTCCATAGCTATCTTCTCAAGTATTATCAAACCAAATCAAGAACCTGTCAGAGCCTTATCAATCTTCGTATTTAGTTTCTTCCTTTAAGGTGATTTTTTATTGGATAACCCAAATATCAAATCTTCCATTGGTTTAGAAAGAATGAAAGCATTGTATTTGTTTTTTCATATCTATTATATTCTCGAGTCTTGACTAATAGCAGGATATAATAGTTAAAGAACCTGTGATTCAGGATTTGGAAAACTCTACAATGAAGGAAAACGAAATGCAGGCAAGAAATTCAGGAGTGCAAAGTCTTCACGGAATTGAAAAGGAATCAGATGATTGCACTACTGTTCGTCAGTATGAAGCTGAAATAAAGAGATACCTTGAAGCAATAGCAAACTTGGAAACTGTGAAGCAACTGCTAACACAAATCAAACAAGCAATATCATTTCCAGGGACAGAAAATAAAGAAATAGTTGAAGAAACCGGAGAAAGTGCATCTAAACCTGAGACTCAGTGTGCAGTTGGTAAAAGAGAATCTACAGCAACTGATGCTGAAACACTACTGAAGGTCTGTCAATTTAAAGTAAGTTACTTAGAAATCCAGGGTGTTGCGGATTCCATTCAGGAAGAAAGTGTAAGGATGTTGGTTGAGACTTGGAGAGCAGAGCTGGGCCAAGTCAAAAAGGATATTCAATGTTTAAGGAAAGACCAAGATGAAAAAGCACCTAAATTGGCATTTCTCATTAAAGAAAATAAAGAACTGAGAATGGAGTATGACAAAGTTAGGCATTCTGAAAGAAAAGCAAAATCAACTTTTATCAAGATCTCTTTGAGCATTGAGGAGATGAAGAAGGAAAGTGGTGAACACTTGGAAAATGCTTATGTGATATCACCACAAGAATCAGAAGCAGAGGAAGAAGAATATGAGGAGGGAGAAGATGATGATGAAGGGGAGGAAGAGGAAGAAGAAGAAAAGATCGCAACAAAACATGCTTCTTATGGAGAAATTGAAGAAGAATGGCTAGACAATGAACTTGATAAACATAGCTTGCAGTCATCCATAAATATCTCAGATGCTTTCGCCCAAGAAAATGATGATGGGGCTACAGATAAAAAACAGTTCAAGTGGTTGGGTAAATAGAAAAGAGGTTCATCAAAGCCAGATGAAACCATTGAGTATTATTTAAGAAAACTGGCTGAAGAAGAAGCTTACGATGATAATGGTGAAGAGGTTTCAGAAAATTCAACAGATATTGCAAAAGATAATTATAATGCTGGTTATACATCACTTGCAGAAGAACCTTATATCAAAAAAGATTTGGGTGGTCCTCCTCCTCCGGTAAAAGGAAAATCAATTAGTAGCATTGAATCCTATGAGTCGGAGATTCGCCATTCCAGATAAATTTTCACGAACTGTTCGCGTTGGATTCGGGGGAGCGCGTACAGAAGCGCATTAAATCCCAAAGAGGTATGTATTTCATAATTTCCAATGAAATTTTGTCTGGATCTGTACATATACATTGAAAATTTGAAATGGTCGCCTTGCCTTGCCTCTTGCCTTGTTCTCGATGTCTGCATTGTGCATTAAAATCATACTTGTCTTCTCCTGCTCTGAACCTTCCCAGAAACATCATTTCATTGTTAAGTGGCCAGCAAGCAATCAAGATTCATGGCATCGGCATAACACAGACTACAGAAAACAGGGAGTACGAATGAATAAACAAACACAGGGAAATCACAAAAGGGCTACTTTGGTAACCGAAGGCCGAAGGGCCAAGTTTGGGTCATACGGAAATCAAGTTTGGAACGGGGCCTGCGAGGTAAACATTGCATTTGCATGGATTGGCCTTTGGGAGCGTCAAAGGTTCCGCCATGACTCACGCATTCACCCGTGTTTATTGGTCATTGCTGGTTCTTGCTCTTTTTCTCATATCTCTGCTGAAGAAATAAAAAACAAAACAGGGTCATCGTCATGGGTCATGAGTTATGAACACCATCACGGGTGGATGCTTGTTCAACTTTTTCTTAAAATCTGTTTGCTTATGGGCCAACCAAGCCCACCAGCACATGGCCATATGCAAGCTCATGGCGCTCTATTTTTACTTTCCCCTTAGTGTCAATTCCTCCTTGTTGGAAAGGTTTTCAATCATCAGGTGAGGTGAGTTACTGGGCTGTGCCTAGTTTAGTTAAGTTGTATCTTCTTATAACGTGGTTCTCTTCAACATGGCTCTATGGCACTACTCACACATCGTCATTGAACAAAAGTATTAGCAGACGTGATTTGTTATAAATTTGGTTGAGGCTTGATTTCATTTTTAAAAATATTGGATTGAGTAACAAAAGGGTTTCATTTTATTGCTGTCATTTTGGTTGTTGCAAAAATTATATGTTTAGGCAGATTATGATTATGGCTCTTGAGTAAGGAAATGGATTTGATGCCCTCCATACCTTTGCAAATTTTCTTGCTTCAGTGTAATGGTGATATTGCAATCTTCTGTGAAATTAAGCATTAACAATATTTTGGATTTACATTGTACTTGTTCTATATTCTACAATGTTTTTTTATGATATATGAGATTTAACTTTTTAAAAAAATCTAATATATTTAAATTTTTTCTATCAGCTACAAACCCGTCCCCACTTTTTTTCTTGAGGCACACATACCCAAACACATCCAGAATCATGAATCCTTCCACGAATCAGATTCTTTTGATGCATAGATTGAATCTAATTTCAGAACACCAGCAAAGATGAGTGCTGCTGAAAAGACAACTTCTCCACTGCAACCTAAACTTGATTCAGGTTCTGCACCTTCATCTGCTCAGGGAAAGAAATCAGTTAAGAAGATCAAGAAGACTCTTTCAATCCGGCTTGAAATATGCTGTCCAAATAAAAGCCTTTCTCTCTACCGCAGCTTGCCATAGCTCCTCAGGGAGAGAGGATTTGAAGTGAGGGTTTCCATGAAAACTGGTGTTTGTTTGTTTAAGCACGTTATGTTATTTCAGAGGCAGCAAAGTGTGTTTTCTTTTTTTAATCCTTGTTAGTGGTTGCTGTGTTCAATTGGGAGGAATGCAAATTGATTTGTTTTTGTTATTTTGATTTTGAAGTTCAAGTGATCATTCATTTGACTTATCAAATTGTTACGTTGGCTTTTTGAAATCTCAAGTTGTTTTTTCTATTTGCCATATGTTTTATATCTACGTGAGCAATAAAGAACCGGTAATTACAAAAATCGCACAACCAACGTGAATATAAGTTGGCTAATCATAATATTTATAATTTCGTAGTTTAATGAGCATTTTTTAATCATTAATACTCAACAATTCAAGTCCGAAAACATTTTGGTGATTTCGAGTTCGCCAGAGAGAAAGAGTTTGAGCAAAACCTTGAATTCAGGGGCAAAATTTTAAGCAAACCGAGTTTGATCTTTACCAAAGGTTTTTGTCTTTCTTTCCAGCCAGCCAGCTGCTTCTCAACATCGTGTGTGAGCCTCTCTTCCCACTTTCTTGAAAAGTACATAGACTGAACTAAGTCCACTGTAGGTAAGTCGCGAGACTTATAATCTAGCCATATAGATTTGAGTGCTGCAAGGTTGTAACATACAGGCGTGAGCATGGATGTGGGGTTCTGTTGTTCAGAGAGTAAGGTCTGTTATTTCTGTTAGGATGTTGTGCTTTGCCTTAATATTTATGTTGTATTTCTCTCTTTTGCTGTTTCGTCGGTGTTAGGGTTTTTACCCACGTTTTGCTGTGTATGGGTTGTTTTTCGAGTGTGATAAGCTTTGGCATCGTTTCAAACTATTTCTTATTCATCGCCCTGAACGCTCCTACTATTGTCTGTTTCCACCGCCACAGTGATACAATTACAGTGTCCACCGTGTTAACACAATATTGTTGTAGAACTCACGGTGTTCGTGTACTTTGCAATGCAAATCGTTAGCATCCACTGTGCATTCCTTTGTTTCTATCAAAGACATGGCTCTGAGTCTTATTGGGAAAACGACAGGAGCATAGCATCTGCTAGACAACAAAAATAAAGAGAAAAATAGAACATCCAAGATTTACGTTGTGAAACCCTTTAATGTGAGGCAAACATCTAGGGGTTAGGCAAAAGATTTTTATTCAAAATAAATTGGTGAGTATAAGGCTTCTTTCACTCTTTACAATTATGCATAACAAGCTCACAAGCTCACACTATAGTTGTATTTATGGCTCTTGATTTTTTAGTAACTTCAGTATTGCTCGATATATTGATGAGTACATGGCTTCTCTTACTCTTGTATTTATAGCTCTTGATTATCTAGTGCTTAACTTTAGTAATGCCTTGATTATAAATAGAAGAGAAACAAGTTACATCTAATGTTATGGGTAGGGCAAAAAAATTTTATTCAACTGAACTAATGGGTGAGTATAAGGCTTCTCTCACTCTTTGGAATTGTACATAATAAGCTCACACTATGCTTATATTTATAGCTCTTGATTTTATGGTATTTAACTTTAGTAATGCCTTGATTACAAGTAAAAGAGAATACAAGTTACATCTAGTGCTTAACTTTAGTAATGCTCAAATTACAAGTAGAAGATGGTACAACCTATATTGAATTAAATAGCAACTCAATTTTATGTTTACAAGTTTTCCCAAAAACAAAAGACTAAAATTCTCAATAAACAAAGAAGGAAGCATGAATTCTCAAAAATAGAAAAGGAAAACATCATAGAGAAGGAGAAAACAAAAGATAACTGTTATTAACTCAACAATGTCCACCTTGACAACAAACTCACTTTGCCTTTTTCCAAAAAAAAATTTCATCACCTTTCTTGTAAGCCTAAGAAATCCAATCACCACTTGAACTTATTCAATAGTACTAAATCTATTAATATATCTATACAATTTTGAATTGTATGAATTTTCTCAAGCAATACTCCACATTCTTCATTATCCTATCTTATTTAATGATATTTGGTGTGAGTACATTTTGTTCTACTACAATGAATTGGATTCTTAGCTAAATATATAACAATTTGATTATCACAAAATATTTTGACTTAACAATGAGGTGTTAGCCTAGTGGTACAGGTATTGGCCTAGTAACCTCAAGTCACATATTTGATTCTACTAGTTAGCATTGAGTTATAAACTTCTATAAATCTTCGGATGTACCTAGTTTTCAATTATTTCGAGTTCCAACATGAACCCCAACCCCAACACCCCTCACCCCACATACACAATATTTTGACTTTCTCCCTTATGATGTCCAACATTTGGTAGATTTGGTGCTTTAGTTATGATCTCTACTAAATACAACACCATTACTCCCTTAATCTTCACCGTGGCATCATCATGTTGATTCTACCAAAACTAATATGTTCACCCTAAATTTCTTTTATTGTTACTTGAGATGATAGGCCAAAAGGATGATGCTTGCATGTGTTCACACACCTCTATAGATGCAAACTCCATAAATGGTCCAAAATGGAGTTCCATTATTACAATAAATATGATTGACTTTTCTTGGATGACCAAGAGACACTCATTTGAGAGTGAGGTGTTTTCCTTACTCTGGAGTAGCTCATGCTACAACCTCTGCTTATGTAAACTATGTTGTAGTTGGTATTGGTTGTTGAATTGAATAAGATTGTACTTCTTGATCCTGGGTAGGAGTTTGGTCTCTCTCTCATCATCTACCTCTTCCTCTAGGTCTCTTCTTCGTAGGTTATGATAATCGTCCAACCTCAAGTATCCTTTATTAAGGCATTTGTAATCACAAGAAATTCTAGAATTACCAAAAATTTCTAGAAAAATTCTTAGTAGTTTATAAACTTCCATCATATTTTAGGTTTTCAATAGAAATGTCAAACATAATCAATTATATTTTAATTTGGATTGCAATGTTTAAAAATTTTTCAATTTAGAAAAAGAACTAATTTTGGAAAAATCCTTAATTGATCAATTTTATCATTAATTAGAAATAATTTTAATCTTAATGACCTTATCCCTAATATATCATTGAAAAATATTAAAATATTATTTGAAGTGAAATTCCAACTTGGATCTTAAATCAAATAAGAATCTTATTATTGTGTGTTATGATTTATAATACTTACCCTTGATTGATTTTCCAAGCATGAGAAAAAATTCATAGAGAAAATTGACAAAATTGTGCACAACGTTCCCCCATGACTAAGATGCTCGCTCCAAGAGGAAAAGAATTTGAAAATGATGCAAGTTAGATGTCTAGTGAGGAAAATATGGAGCTTAGAAGATTCTTTAGTTGAAAAATAACATGAACTCCCCTTGCATTGAGTGATGAAAATGAAATTTTATCTAATAGTTAGTGGGTATATATGGTTTATTCTATGGGAAATATTGTAGATATAGTAGATGTGATATCATATCTATGATCTCAACTTTGAAAATTTCAAAATTTTACGAATTTTAATAGAAAAATCGATGAGTTGGGTAGCCTAGAAGGTGTTAAGGAAGTCCAAAGGGCTCTTGATCATAGATGATATCTAGAATATGGTATTTTGTTATTAAAATGATGTTAGGTAAGGAGTTTGAGTAAGGTAAATCAACTAGAGTTTAAGAAGTGATTTGATCAAGAATTGTTGAGTTTATGAATGACTATGGATATGTAAGGAAGTAGTAATTATTAATAAGTATCCAAAGGGTACAAGATATGTGGAGTTGGATGTCAAGTATGAATACAAGGGATATACAAGTGGGTACTCCCCAAAGTAGGCTCCTACTTTTAATACCCTTGAATAACCACATCTACAAGTGTTCGTGGTACTCAGGAGTTGAATGTAAAGCATACTCATCTTCCAAAACATACATGTTAGTTATCATTTTTTGGGCCGTGATATTGTAGCCTAGCAATGATATCGCAACCTGTCTCCTCATCTATAAATAAGAGGTAAACAGAATTGCTAGGTAGTTTTTGGAAGTTTTTAGTTTCTAGAGTTTTTTAAGTATTAATTTTAAAGTAGTTTCTCTCTCAACCCTTTTCTCCCAGTCCATGCCCGCAATGTGGTGATTGTAATTGTACAACATCCTTATTCAAGTGTGACGTACTTGGACACACACATGATCGACAATAAAGATCAAGATTACTTCATCATTGCAACATCCACTTAGCTTAATTATTTAATTAATTGTCATTGTTATTGTTATTTACTACTTTCTTAGTTAATCTCTCTTCACCCTGAACTCCTTTTAAATGCGAAATGAGTACGAATTAATCACGAGCATTTAAGTGTGACTACTTAGTAGCCCAGTAGTGTACTTAGGCCATGTGCTTGGTAATCCCAGTGGTAGTCGTGCATGAGGTCCAAGATGTGTATGGATGATTAAGGAATGGATGCTCATCGCACTTAGGCTAGTTAGATTCTCTCTTACCCTCTCTCTCATAGCTTAGTTAGTCTTATTTCCCATCATATCCAGGAGTAGCATTAGTATAGGAACACATCATACACCTCACTCTGGATGAAACCATACGTGACAAAGTTAATACTAGTCCAGGTGGGAAGACAGCGAACTGTGACCTACAAGTAACTATCTAGATACCATAGCTAGTCCATCTGCGGAGTTCAACCAAATTGCACGTGAAACACTCGTATTCGTATGGTTGAGTGTAGGGGTACCTCGCCACTCATCATTGGCGCCGTTGCTAGGGACTGTGCTAGTTATCTAGATTAGCTATATCATAAAAGGTCGTTGTACAAGAATTAACGATATATCTTTTAGGAAGAAATAATTATAAAAAGTCACATATAAATTCACATAAAATTGCATAAACATGCCTCTCCTACAAGACTACGATAATGCCATATCTAATGAGGAAATTCATTGGACAACCAATGAATTATATGAAAATGAAGATTCGAGTACACAATCTGAAGTGGGGGTTTCTTATAAACATAAACGAAGGTAGCATCATCCCAACACATGAAAGCATAACTTACTCGATGACGATGAACCCCTACTGGCCACCACAAGCCTAACACAAATACAAGAGGCTATTCGAATCTCCCATAGGCATCGTAAAGAGAGCCACCTACCCAGGCTCAATTTAAACAACTTTTCCAATTTCTCAGGAGGCTATGACTTAGATCTGCAACATATTTACAAGCCTTCTACAATGCTTGTGCATGGAACAACATTGATAACAGTTGGCAAAAACTCAAGCTCTTTTTTATGACACTCGTTGGCCAAGCAAAAGTATGGTATAGATCGTTAACACCAAATTCAATATGATGTTGGCCAACAATGGTAGAACTCTTTAACAAAAGATATCAAACCTACACAAGAGTGTCAGCCTTGAGGAAACAAATCCAAGAGTGGAAACAAGCACAACATGAACCCTTGGACATGGCCTTAGAAAGATATTATGCATTGTTAAACAACTCTCCAGGCCATGAGTTCTCCAAGGAAAGGCTAATGTACCATATCATTGATGGGCTTCGTGATGCAACAAGAGAAANTTAAGTTGGTAGCAAAAGTAGAAGGAGAAATGGCTAAATGGGAGAGTGTCGAAAAACATCAACGGGACCAAAATCTCAACTTAACAAAGGTCTATAATCATAAAAAGGAGAAATCAACCTATCTTAAGGAGGAAGAACCATCTCTGCCAGTACAACAATCATTAGAGAAAGTCGAGGCAAAGATCAATAAGATGTTGAAATGGATGCATAAAAAGTGTAAAGAGTATATTGATATTATTGGAGATAGAGTTTTGACAACCCGAGAAGCAGAACAAAATATCAAAAGACAATCGGAAAGAAAGGATGATGAAAATAAAGGCTCAACTGCCAATCATATGTATGAATGCAACATTTTCCTATACGATCACCCCAAGGGCCAATGCCCAATCTTGTTACATTTATATGAGCATTGGGGAACCACGTTACACCTAGTGCTTGTACAGAGATACAGTGTTCAATCATAGTGGCAATAATCCCAGTCATGGGGGAAGCCACCCCTAAACTAGAGACACCCTTCATATCATCCAAATCTAAATGCTTATCTAGTTCAACATCTTGTTTCCCCAACTAGGTCAACACACTATATCTCACCACATTACCATTCTCCTCAATACTAATAGCCCATGTCCTCAACACAACCACCACCTTCCGCACCTTACACTTCTCCAAAATTTCAACATTCTCATCCTTTCCCTCCTTCTACATTGCCACCACTTGTTCCTGAAGCGTTTGCACCATAGCAACAACCCATGAATGTTACTTGTGCTACTATTGCCAATAGCAGTGAGAGACCTCATCAACATCAAAAGCGTCCCTTCTTTAGACATGATCGTAGGAAGGGACAACACAATTCCAAGGCCACTGCATTCTCCAACTCAACACAAGTCCAACACTGTGGTACATCCTTCCCTTGAAACCCAACACCTTGTGTTACTTCATCAAGCCACTAATTAACACTCCAACAACCATACGGCCCAATGAATATAGCCATGGAGGGCAACATCCCAATCCCTGCATGCCATCTTATGGTCTCAAGTATCATAGTGGATCAACTCCTTACCAGGTAACCACATCTTATAAATTACCCCACTACGCTTACTATAATCAAGTGTGTGAATCCCAATGGGGTAAGTATGACCAATTTTCAATGTTTCCAACATGCGAGAATCCTCATCTTTCATTTATTAATCCTTTCCATGCTCAACCGTTTAGCTATGGGGGATGTCCCCCATTTTAATGACAAGCAAGATTAATCAATATTTTTCATTTTCTTTAATTTTACAATTTTTCTTTTCCATTTATTCATATTTTAATTTCTTGTTTTATCTTTTTGTCTTTTTATCTTTTTATCTTTCTATCTTTTTATAAGTAATCTCATCTACGAATAAAACACTCATGTGGCTCATTGGTTGAGGTGTGTTCTATGTTATCGAGTCTCGAGCAATCAATTATTTGGACAGTGGGCCCATTACACCCACTCATCCATTCTACAAATAAGAGGTCCTGTTAGAGGGTACAGTGATATTCTTGACATTCTTAAGACTTAAAATTAATTTTGTGTTCATTGTACCGAGAATGAAGAAGGATGGATCAAGAGGGAATGATTAGGGTGTGACATCAAGGGGACTTATGGATTCTCTTTGGTGACGTCTGTGAGAGTTATCAGGCAATGTGGCTATACTAAGATCCTTGTAGATCTAACGCAAAATGGAAGTAAGAGTAATCAAAAGGCACTCAAAAATCCAATGCTATTCTAGGGGGTCCCACTGGAAAGACATGCACCCATGCCTGAAGGTTGGCAGCTTCTCTGGATTTAGCAGTCATAAAAAAAAATAACAACAAAGGAAGTGCCACAAAGCAAAAATCACTCCTCCCTTAAAAAAAATGCCAAGTGATCATATGCCTTGTTGTTCTGGTACTCTCATAGTAGCTCATCATGGGATGAAATAATGCGATGTCATTGATCAGAGGAATGGACTTGGTCCTAATCTTGGAACGATGGGTTAATGAGGCATTAATCATGCTTTACATGTAGGATTCACTATGCCCTGGGTTAGTTACCTCATGTCCTAATCTCTACAATCCCTTCTATACCCCGCTTCATCTCACTATTCATGTAATTGTAGCTCGTGTCTTGTGTAGCGTAGAATTTTGACCTTAGTCCAGTGATACTTACATGTGCGTGTTTTGTGGAACCAGTGTGGATTACATTTAACCCTTCGAGTGCCCATAAACACTTTTAAGTGTGGTTACGCAAGGGCATTATAGGTTGGAACCTGCTTTGGGGAGGACCCACTTGTGTAATTTTTTGTAATTTTCACTCATAACACATCTCTCACACACCATCTATTGCCCTCAGTGTATTTTCACTGATATTCTTTCCTTTATTACTATCCCTCCGAATTCCAACATTCCTATGAACCATCACATGGCTTTTTTTTCTCTCCCTTACCACCTGAGACCCTTATTGATCAATTCCACCCACACATACTTCTTCGTGCCTTTAGAACTAATTAAATTACCCTAGCACCTTTTAGCACTTGTCCACATTTCCTTAGTATACCTTGTTAATTTCAGAAAAAAATCTTAAAATTCGGTATATTGTGTTGTGCCTTAAATATCAATAGGCCGCGATATCGCATCACATAAACCTATATATACGTAACCCCTTGCACCACTTACCATCATTTTCAACTATTCACGCAGGGGAGTTTTTTAAATTTCTCTCTACAACTTGTGATTGTGCATCCCTTGCTTTCATACCTATATCTCACTCACTGGTTCTCCAATTTTCATTCCGTCTTACCTTACTTGAACCCAGAGTGTTCGACTTAGTCGTGGGGGAGGGGCACACACCGAAGAGTGTATAAATTTTTTGAAATTTGTCATTGCCCGAAGGACATTATCAAGGGTAATTAGTTCTAACATTAAGGATAAATGTGCCAAAAATAATTTCATCCCCTTAGTTATACCGGGAAACTAAATTTGGAAACCACCTAAGTAAAAAGGACTCATTATTATAATCTTTTGGGAAACATCACACGGCGATAAAATAAATTCATTAAGGCAATTATTAAGGTATAACCTAACTTCAGAAATAACCTTACTAACGATTGGCATCGTGTGATTGCGGATGGTCCTGAAACATGGACAACAGGAAGGTCTTGCTCAAGGTGGGAGCAAATGACCCAAGAGAGGTGAAAGACAAGTCCCTGCTAGATAGCATGTAGAGTAGGAGGAACAATCATTTAGCATTCACTAGGAAGACCCTACTACTATACAATCAAGGTAGGCAGAAGGAGGAGCTATAGTAATGCCTGAACAAGGACAACATCTCACGTTGCCCTAGGATTGTATTCAGGCTATCCACGAAAGATCCATATTCACTACGGTGATTGTGGAATTAAATTTTGAATCTATCACAAAGTTTGCTCCAAAGGTCATTAGGGATCACCTTAAAGGATCTCTATTATGGCCTATCCTCTCTGAAAGTGGTGCCTAGTATTTAGGGGAAACGTACCAATTTTGGCACAACAAAGAACAAGGCACCACAGTTAACATTTGTGGTGTGACAGTCGATTTCTCTATTTAGGCCATTTTGGAAGTATTAAACCTTCCAAATACAGGGCCAAAGGCTGCTCAATTGTCTACCCATTCAGACCCTGATGCGTGAAGAGTTTAGTTGGAAAGGACATATGGCAAGGAGGATAGGACATTTGGATAGTTGACAATGGAAGAGAGGATCTATTTCAAAATTCAAACTTATCACCTCTTCCCCACAAAGGGCTTAAAAAGAATTTCAACATATGCAGCAAGGGGATGTGCAGTATTGATGGAAAAGGTTAATGTTAACCTGCCTCATCTATACTTTACAGAGATCTTGAGGCGGTTTGAAGAACGGAAGACAGGGAAGATGCCGTTACCCTTACCTTGTCTTATCAAAAAGTTGTGCCAACATGCTGGTATTAGAGGATACACCAATGATGTCCTCCAAAAAGCCCAAAATGCTTCATATGCTAAATTGCTAAAGCCACCAACTGCAAGGAAAATCATTGGTGAGACGTTGGGACCAGAACAAGAAAAAGAATAGACGACAGGGCCAACTACAACTCAACTTGCAGGATCCAACCAACTTCCAAGTACAAGACCTAGCCAACAACAAGAAGTAGGGCCTAGCACGGACCAAGATCAACCACCGCCGTCGTAAGATTATAGACCGTCGATGAGCCATCTCTAGGCCATTGCTGAGACGATCAGTTGGGGAAGTCGTGATGATGCAAATCTCTTTCACGTCATCAATGATGCCATAAAACCCATGGTTTCTTTGGATCATGCAAGGGGAGAAGTGTCTATCCATATAGGAGTAGAAGAGAGCACTTGGGCACAACAAATCTCATGGAACGCTGCATCTTTTCAAGTGCAATTGGAAACTGGTGAAGGGGCGACAATGGTGGTCATGCAGCTTCAAGATGTAGTAGGAGCCACAGAAGTGGTCACAGACCACATTAAAGAATTGTTCAATGTACCTGTTGTACCATCAGTAGACCTTACATGAGCACAGGATGCTCAAACTCTGGCCGAAACCTCAATGACTCTTGCGAAACATGAGGATGTACTTGATCAATTGCTACAAACAGGACTTGTAATGACATTCCTATTTGACATCCTTCAAGATGTTATGGTAATTTAGTCAGACCTCATTTCCACCAAAGAAAAGTTGGTCTTGACAGAGATGATGTCCGAGCATGCTGAAGCGGAGGTGCAAAAATTGCAAGAAAGGCTCGTGGCCCTACAAGCAGCATAGCAGGATCCTTTGCAATTTGTTCCCGCAAACCAGCTGGACACTTTCAAAATTGAGCAACTAACCAAATAATTGAGAGAGAATAAGGTGGCAGAAGAAAAAGAGAAGGTTTTTTAGGATGCCTCTGCAGTGCAAGCGTAAACTTATGCATATACCAAGGCACTCAAAGCCTTACAAGAGGAAAACAAACAGCTTGTTGCTGACAACCTTTGGTTGACCTCTGTAGAAAAGCAAAAGAATGTTCTCGAAGAACATTTTCAGCAGTTACGAGAACAACTCATCCGGGTCAACCAAGACATGAACCGTTTAGCTAGGGAGAATCAAACCCTCTCAATGGAGGAGGTACGCGCCACTCGCCAGAAGACGACTATTGAAATAAGCGCATAGCAGAATGAGACTAAACGTCATGAAAAGCTAAAGGAGCACTTCTGGAACTAGGTGGGGATGTATAAATAGATCATTGAGAAGGAGAACCATATGGCCAAGGCCCACATCAATGTTATCAGTGCTCAACACACTGACTGGTGAGCCATATTGGACACATATGCATTTTTCCACCAGGCAGAAGTTAAGAACCAAGACATGTAGATCTAGGATCTTACAAAATACATGGAGTTGGCAAACTTGCAATATGCCAACCTGGCCATGTTAACAGCAGGGCACCCGAGAACAAAGCTCGAGCAACAGGTAGCCACCACCTACATCAAATATGAAACAGAAATTGCAGAACACAAGAAGATATTGCAAAAAATAGAGATTGTAAATTTTGAAATTGAGGTGGTTAAATCAAGCTACTAGGGATAAAAAGGTGTCACAACAGACTCGGCTCGACGACTTGCAGATTTCCAAGAATACAGAGACAAAGCCAGAGCCTATGAGGAGGAACGGTGGGTATTTACGACTTGGTATGTCAAGGCAAACAAAATGTTTCTGCAACTACCCTACCCATGGGAGGTGTCGACTCCATCAAACATCGGAACATTAGCATGGACGGTACAGGATCCTTGAACCGAAGAGGAGAAACTCCTGGCCATACTTCAACACCATCAAGTCCCAAGACCTGGAGCACAAGACAAGGGAAAGGCACCCATGGAGGAGCCACCATCACCAGGAACTACATGAGTTCCATCAATTTTGTAGTTATAGGATTTTCTTTCGCATTCTTTGTGTTGTGTCTCAATTTTGGTTTGATTCCACACTGCAGCATGAACCCATTCTCACGATTCAATAATCTAATACCTATCCACTATGTAATCAATGGAGTTTTTCCTCACTGTAACTCAAGGATGAGTTTTCATTCAGTCATGGGGGTATGATGAGTTATCATTTTCTTGGCTACAATATCGTAGTCGTGATATTGCATATGCGATATCATAGCCTATCTCCTCATCTATAAATAAGAGGTAGATAGAATTTCTAGGAAGTTTTTGGAAGTTTTTAGTTTCTAGAGTTTTTTAAGTGTTAAGTTTAAAGTAGTTCCTCTCTCAACCCTTTTCTCCCAATGCATGCCCGCAGTGTGGTGATTGTAATTGTATGGCATCCTTATTTGAGTGTGACGTACATGGACATGCACATGACCTGCAATAAAGATCAAGATTACTTCATCATTGTAGCATCCACTTAGCTTAATTATTTAATTAATTTTCATTTTTATTATTATTTACTAATTTCTTAGTTAATCTCTCTTCACCCTGAACTCCTTTTAAATGCAGAATGAGTATGACTTAATCATGAGCATTTAAGTGTGACTACTTGGTAACCCAGTAGCGTACTTAGGCCATGC
>MNCI01019885.1:352577-374680 GCA_015680685.1 Gnetum montanum
GTTAGATTCTCTCTTACCCTCTCTCTCTCTCTCTCTCTCTCTCTCTCTCTCTCTTAGCTTAGTTAATATTATTTCCCATCATATCCAGGAGTAGCATTAGTATAGGAACACATCATACACCTCACTATGGACTAAACCACACGTGACAAATTTAATACTAGTCCAGGTGAGAAGACAGCGAACTGGGACCTATGAGTAACTATTTGGATACCACAGCTAGTCCGTCTGCGGAGTTCGATCGGATCATGCATGAAACGCTCGTATTCATATGGTTGAGTGCAGGGATACCTCACCACTCATCAAATGGTAATGGTAGTGATTATAAAAAATGGAACGTGAGGTGTCTTACCATTAGCATAATGAATTCTATGTGTAGTGCATGATTAAAGAAATCATTATCCCATCCATCCAAGACTCAAACCAAGTCCATACTACTTACTAGTGACATTACATTGTATCATCCTAAAACTTACAATCATAAGACCATCATAGTTGTAGGAAATATCATTACCTAGAAATGAAGAACAAGGAAGTAGTTTATTTAAATGAAACTTGGTCATTGGTTAAAGGAATGTCTACAAGCATGGGTGACATGTCTTTCTAGCCTCGTAACCAATGTGAGGCCAACAAACCTTTTTAGATTTCTAAGAAGTAGCCTAGGAATATTCATTATGTGAACTTATTATGTAATCACTGTGTTAACCCTAACAAAGAACTACCTTCAAGTATGCATAATATATCTTTATAGTGACCTTGCAACATAGCTCTTATTTTAGAACATGCTTCCATTTTGGAGTTATAACTCAAGTAAATGATACAAATTGGCAATGTAATAAGACTCATAAGAAAAGCTTTAGAGAATCCACAAATCCCCTTGCTATCACATCCTTTTCATTTCCACTTAGTTCTTCAACTTTCCATCAAGGCATGATGATCATAGGTTCATTTTAGTTATTTGTGATAAGAATATCATTATGTCCATGCTGAGAACCTCTTATTATTGGAAGTGAATGTATGGATGATGTGGTCTCATTGTATATATATAATTAATCCTTCAATTATTTGATAACATTAGGTAAAATTCTTACTATTGAACTACATCTTTCTTATTACTTGATACTTTATTAGAAAATCAACAAAAATTTATACCTCAAAACATAGAAAAATTGTACAAAGAATCAAAGATGTACAAATATAGAAAAATGTATAATGAACTTGAAAGATATTAAAGAATAAGAAAAATGATAAGAATTCTAAAAATATTCAAGAATGGTAAAGATATTGTAAAAATAGTAAGAAAGTGGGAAAAATGAAGAAAAAATGTAAAAACATCTCATAGTGCCTAAAACTCCCCCACGAGTATTTTCTAAGGAGGAAATACGAAAGATTGAATGGGAGGTAGATTTATTAGGATTCATGATAGAGTCCCTTAATGGTGGAACATCATGGAATGGCTTAACTTGTTGAATATTAACAAGAATCAGTTTATGTGGATCAATTTGGTAATAGATTTGCATGGCACTGAATTTGTACATGCCATGAACTATGTAAGATCCTTCCCATAAAGTTTGAAACTTAGTCTTGTGAGTCACATGATTTGGGTCATAGTAAAGAGCTTTATCTCCATGTTTGATAGAAACTTGTCTAATCATAGTATCATGTTGGCATTTGAAATATTTCTCATGAATTTCATTACTTATTTGGGCTATGAATCAATTTTCATCTAATAAATTAATATTTATTAATTTCTCTCTCTCAACAAAATCTACATTTAAGTCAAGTGCACAAGTCATGGTTAGGATATTTATTTTTGCCTGAATTGGTAGAATATGCAATTTACCATAGACAAGTTCATATGGAGAATACCCTATAGGAAGTTTTTAGGTTGATCTATATGCCCATAGAACATCATTAAGCTTAGTGCTCCAATCCTTCGTATACCTACTAACAATTCTAGTTAGTATGCATGTAATCTCTCTATTAGTAACTTCAACTTGGTTTTTTACTTGAGGGTCATATGATGTAGTAAGTTTACAATTAAGTCCAACGTATTGTATCAATTTCTTAAATGTAGTGCCAATGAGGTAGATCCCATGATATAAGATTAGCATTTTGGGTACTCCAAACCTATTCACTACATGTTGTTGAAAGACATTTATCACTATTTTTGTTTTATAGTCCTTAACTACAACTACTTGTACCCACTTGGTGTAATAGTCAACTATCATGACTATATGACTTTTCATTCAAGATCAATGTAATAGGCCCTATAAAATCAATTTCCAAAATGCCAAATTATTCCAATGATTATATCATATGATTGATTTTGAGTGCTAAGTGTGATTATTTGGTAACCCTAGTAGTATTATCGCTTGGTTCGCCCAGCAGCATAATACTTGGTAATCCTAGTGATAGTTGCATGAGCCCAAGGCATGTCTAGTAAATTAGAAATGATTATCCATCAAAATAGGGTAAAATAGGTTTATGCTTTCTTCGTTAACTAGGCTTAGATATTTTTCAGCATGTTTACACTTATGAGCATTCATGGCCAAAACAACATCAGCTATCATATGCCAAACTACAAGCTAAACAATACACTTAGACTTCACTAGCTTGAAGTGGGAAGACAATGATCATGAGCTTAACTCAATTACTAGCATATCAACATTGTCCATCTACAGATTATGATTAGGTGACGCATGAATACTTGTGACTTGTATGGTTGGGTGTTGGATTGCTCCATTGCTCATTAGCTGGGGAAATATAATATGAAGAAGAATATTCCTTAAACATAATGTCAAGCATTTAGCCCAAAATTTATACACGATATTAAGAAGTGTGATGGGTAGCCAATTGGAGATATGAGTAAGATCCCTAGACTTAGGTAGAAGCCAAATAATCCATTGATTTAATTTTGACCCCAAAGAGCTAGCATTCATAGCCTCCCTAATAACATGGAAGTCATCATTGTTAACCAAATGTGAATGATTTCTAAAAAATTCAATTGGAAAGCCATACTATGCTAAAGCCTTTCCAATATTTATTTTAAAATAAACTTCTTGAGGCTCAATCTAAATAATATCATGTTCTAAAATTTGTTACATAATAGAATTAACTAGAATATGGTAATTTATAATAGCTACCTCAAACAAGGAAATATCCATAGGGATAGTAGTAAATAAGGCTTCAAAATGATTTCTAAGATAGGAAAGGAGACTATTATGGTTTGTGTTGATGGTATTATCAATTGAAATTTTGTCTAAAGAATGCAAATGAGATGGACTATTTAGATATTTGAAAAATTCCTTATAGTGCTCATCTTAAATATTTGACAAAGTAAGCCTACTTTTTGTTAAGGGACTTTGTGTCCTATAAACATCCCACTATTGAAAAGCTAATCGGGCTCTAACCAAATTCTCATGAATTTGAATGTTAAAAGGCTCTTGAATCAACTAATTAGAAAGATGTTGAATAATAGATTGAATGTTGTTGTACTCTTATCTAGCATAAGAGGCCACTTCCTTACCATAATAGCAAGCAAAATTCTACACTTTACAAGTAGCACGATGCCACCATTGAGTCCAACCCACCTAACCTAAGGGCCTTTGTACAACATTCCAAAGTATTGAGAGAATTTTTTGGGTAGTAGGAGAATAGAAACAATTACTATGTAACTAGAAAAGAAGGAAATTATGTCTAAGGTAACTACCATTAATTTGAATTGAAATGGTGATGGGAAAAATGATTTGAGAGAGTTTTATGTTGATGAACAACATTAGTAGAAGAAGCTTGTCAAAAAGAAAGAGTGGAAACATAAAACCTATCCAACTATTGGTAAATGTTTATGAAGATGAGCCCATTGTTGTGAGAAGTGACATTTTTTTCCACCCTTAGTAAAATTTTTGCAGTTTTTTTTCATGAACTTAAATTTAGTTGTGAATGCCCATAGTGTGGTGAATTATTATTTTATGACATCTTTATTTGAGTGAATTATTCCTGGACACAATTCATAACTGGTAATAAAGATCAAAATTTTTCTTTTTCATCATTACAACATGTCATATAGAATAGATTTACATTCCTATGACTTTTACTTGTACATTTTTATTTACAATTTCTAATTCATTTACTATTCCATTTTTTGTTAATATGGATGGAATAAATATGATTGGTTTCAAGTGTAAGTGTATTTTTTTGATAACCTGACAGTAGCTTACTTGATTTACTTAGTAGTAAAGTTACTTGGTAGTCCTAGTGACAATTACATCACCCTATGATGTGTACAAAAAATTAGAAATAAATACTTATTACTGTTAAGCTAGATTAGCTTTATATTTTCATTATTCTTGATTGATAGAATTTATAACCATTTCACTATGTTTTCTATTCACACAGTTAGAGCTATATAGCATCATCTAATCATATACCTCACTAATAGTTAACCATACACTTTTCATGTCACTAACTTTAGTGAGAAGTTAATGATTACGAACTTATTATCAACTTGCTAGTACACTTACATTGTTTTTCTATGAATTATGATCTAGTTGCATGTGAACACTTGTGACTTGTATGATAGAGTGTTACAATTCTCATTACTCATCATTGGCATTGTTGCCAAGGATATGTCAATGTTTGCCATTTATTTGATTCTAACATAGTTTGTTTTAAATATTTTCAAGCTTATCTTTCAACACTTAAATAATTTCTAAAAACATACACTTGAGCATTAATTGACTTACAATGACTTCTACACATAAAGTGAAATCTCCACCTACTATTAACCTTAATGAAAGTAACAATAGAAATTATAATGAAAAAAATTGAAGTGGTTTGATATAAACCAAAATATCATATGCTAATGATATTCCATATTACCCTAATTTTACATTTATTTTTATCAGGATAAACAGTTTAGATGAAGAGACTTACAAGGTAATATTTTCTTGGCACTAGATTGTTTAGCACTATCTATGCTTTAAGTAGCTCTACTTAGATCAAGTCTTGGCCATGTATAGGAAGGATAAGAAGTCACCAAGAACATGATGAGGTCATACCAGCTAACAAAGGCTTAAGCTAGGAGAGATGTTATCATGACAACTAGATATGAATAAGAAAAAGATAAAAGGGTAGAATAGATTATCATCTTTACAGAAAGGGAAGATGTGTTGCACAAGTATGAGAGGCCTCATCATCCTCAAAGATATAACTTTCATTCACTTAGTCCATATACTAAAGATTCTATGAAGTTAAAATTACATTTAGCTCTTGTAAGGACTCCTGGAAGACATGAGGTAGAGTTTAGACTTAGGAGAAATTGAAGGCCTAAAACCTCCAATAGATCCAGAAGAAATGAATCAAAGTTTCATAAATGGAGAACTAACCAGTACCATTCTTTAAGTCCTTCATCCTCTTCATCACACTCATTGACAAACTTTGATAAGGAAGGATGAAGACAAAGGATCATGACAGGGAAAGAAGAAGAGATCTAATAGACATACTAATAGAAGAGGATATCTTGATGACAAAGAAGTTGATGAAGAAGACATTGAAAAAGAACCAAAACAAGAGATAAGAGAATGTTATGAGCATTGGAGGGGTCACAACTACAACAAAGACTACAAACTAGAAGACTATGAAGAGCCATTATTGGCCACTTGAAGCATGATCAATATTAGAGAAGTAGTGTACATACCAACCAAGCACCTAAGAGATAGTTGCATTAAGAAAATTGAAATGAATAATATTCCAAATTTTGAAGGTGGATATCATGCAAATCCACAACATCATTTTCAAGCATTCCATGATGTTTTTACCCTACAAAACATAGAAAAATATTGGTAGAAGCGAAAGTTATTTTTCAAAACACTTATTAAGAAGGCAAAGAGCTGGTATAGATTTGTAGAACTAGAATCTTTTAGAAGATGAAATATCATGCTAGAGCTCTTTAATGCTAAGTATCAAAGACATTGAAGAGTTAAATTTGAGAAAAAAAATCTAATGATGGAAACAAGGTACACATGAATGCCTTGATGCAGTGATGAACTAATATTATTCACTATTACACCATTGCTTAGGTCACAAATTTTCTTAAAGGGAACAATTATAGCACATCACTGATGGATTAAGAGATAAAAAAAAGGCTCTTGATGTATATGTCCAAAGAATATTATCTAAAATGATAGCCCATCAAATCTAACAGTTTCTAGATGAAGTTATGAAAGAGAAAGAAGAGCTATGAAAGAGAGAGTTAGCTAAAGAATATAATAAAGACTCTTCTCTTAGGATAAGAGACATGACAATTTGTAAGACACAAGAGGAGGAAACCATGTAAGATATGATTTAGTGAAAACCTCTACCCATACAAAAGTTAGTAAATGATATTGCAACTAAGGTAGAAAAAATGTGGGATTTTGTGGATGAGAAATTTGCAACAGCACTAAAAATAGTAGAAGATAAGACTGAGTAGACATTCTCTATGAACAAGGGTAAGAAAAAGAAGAAGGATAATGGACATGAAAAATACAAGAAAAAAGGAAACGTTATTGTAGTAGAAGAGGCTACAAACTCAAATTCTAGAGATGAAAATAGATATAATGTGTACTAATACAAACATTGCAAGGGATATTGTTCTATTATGGTCTATTTATAAGAGTCCAAGACATATGTAATTAATCTAAAATTTTTCAAAAAATGCCATAAAGATTATCTTATCTATAAGGTAATTATAGACAACCTGATCAATAATCATAGTATCCTAGTGGGGCTTATCCTTAACCATAGGAGCAATAATAGTAGTAGTGGCAACAATCATAGTCATGGAAGATGCCATCTTCAAGGCAACAATACCATATCGACAAGTAGATCCTTATAGATACTATGTCTAGTGTCTCATATCTCCAAATAGTACCCCTATTCATGCTTTCTCTCACTAGTTCCTAGTTGAATACCATAGGCCTATGACCTCACATGTAGAATCACAACACTACATGTCTCAACTAATTGTAGTCCACTCTCATAAGGCTTATAATCCTATACCACTACCAACTATGTAGGGAGAATTTGCAATGTAACCTTAGTAAAAGAGTGTTATCATTATAGTTAGTACATAAGAGGGCATTATAAGCAGTAGTGAACCAAGTGCAAAGAAGCGTTCTTTTTTCAAGACAATTCTAGAAAAGGTTTGAGGAATAAGAACTTCATCTAATCCGCCTCCTCTACATCAAGTCCTTAAGCAAGAACCATGCTTTAGACATGAATAGAGAAAAACTTAAGGACTATGATGCTTACATAGATTCTAACCCATTAGATAAAAGTGGGGACACTTCCCAAGAAGTGACTAGATCTAGAAATCCCTTTAATCTATATCTAGATAGCAGGAAACAAGCCATGTAAGGCTCTATTGAATTTAGGATCATGGATTAATCTAATTTTCTAGGATATGTACAAGGTTTGGAATTTACCTCCATTGAAGAAATATAACATTCGATTAGAGCTGATAAACTAGTCCATTGCTATTCCACTTGGATAAGTAAAAGATGTTGTAACTACTATAAGTGGCTAGTCCTATTTTGCAGAATTCCTAGTCATTAATGTGGGGAAGAATAAAGGAGAATTAAATTGTGGGAGATGCATGGCTTAGCACAGTTGATCCTAACCTTGGAATTAGATATTTTTCATTGGTAATATCCAAGAAAGATGAGATTAGAGTTGTCCAATAATGAAGAGTGCCATGCATTGCATACATCAATAATAGATGTGATTGTGTGCAGAAGGCCTAGATAATGAGGAAAGATAACATCTTAGCATGCAAAGTATGCATCGAGGGTATGTGTGTGCAACATTATCTATATGTAGTAGCCATGATGCAAGAAGGCATCTAGTGGATAACTAATGAAATATAATCAAAATAAGATATTTGCATGGAACTAGTTGAAAAGATCACAAGTTCTTGCATTAAAATAAGATAGAGTAAAGTGAAGATAACTCTTCTACACTAAGTTTCAACAAATAGATGATATTGAATGAGAAGAACTAGAAATTCTGGATAAGTATGAACTAGAGGTTTTAGAGCTTAAAACCTTACTAGGTACACTCTAATATGCTTTCTTGGATAATAAAAAATTGGTTATCATAAATTAGAACCTTGAGAAAGAACATAAATGATGATTACTAGAAGTTGTAAACAGATGGCCACCCACATTTGCATGGTCTTATGATAAGCTCATAGGCATAGATTCATGAATTTGTTAACATCATATCTACATAGATATAGTGATTAAACCACATTATTAACTGTAGTCAAGATTAAATCTAAAGCTTAAAGAGGTCATCAAATAAAAATTGGAAAATCTAATGAAGGATGGGTTCATCTACCCCATTGTAGATAGTGAAGGATGAACCCATTGATTATTGTCCCAAAGAAAGACGATAAGTCAAAGATCTACATAGACTTTAAGTTATTAAACATGGAAATATTCAAAGACCATTTTCCTTTGCCATTTGTTGATCAAGTCTTGGATAGTCTAGTGGGGCACCAATACTATAGCTTTTTGAATGGATATAGTGGATATAACCAAATATATATCATACCAAAGGATCATGAGAAGACTACATTCACTTGTCCATGGAAAATTTTTACATACAGGAAAATGCCATTAACTTATGTAATGTTCCAATAACATTCCAAAGAGTTGTACTTTAGTATCTTCTAAAAATAAATTAGGAATAGAATTGAGGTGTTCATGGAAAATTTTTCTACTTATGGATCCAACTTCAAGCAAGTTTTAGATTGTTTAGACCAAGTCTTCAAAAGGTATGTTGAAAAAAATTTAAAAATTAATTAGCATAAGAGCCATTTAATGGTCTAGGAGGGAATATTTCTAAGATATAAGATATCATAGAAGGGAATAGATGGAGATCCCAACAATATAAGAGTCATCTAGGACATTACCTAGAGGTCACAAATAGTCAAGGATGTTAGATCATTCCTTGGTGACATAGGATACTAGAGAATATTTATTGAGAATTTTTCAAAAATTGCAAAATTGCTAGTGAAATTAATGAAGAAAGATTCCCCATTCCATTGGTCAAAAGAATGTGAAAAGATATTTAAAAGCTAATTGAAAAACTAATCCTAAGAGCTTTGGATTAGTTAAGACTTTTCCACATCATGATAAATGCTTTGAACTACATGCTAATGGTAGTGTTAACTCAGCTAAATGATCAAAAGAGATTCTACTACAAACACCATCCTAGTTGAAGCATTACTAAAGCATAACCAAATTATACCACTACAGAAAAGAGCCTATGGATGTGGTATATGCACTTCAAAAATTTAGACATTATGTGCTTGGGTACTTGATCTATGTTCATATTAACAATGGTGTAATTAGATTTTTAATGAATAAACTTGCAATCAACCAAAGAGTAATTATATGGCTTGTAATAATATAGGAATTCAATATTACTATGATTAACAGGAAAGGAATTGAAAAAGTAGTAGTTGATCAAGTGTCAAGGCTACAATGGAATTCCAAAGATAATGAAGAATCTTTGTTAGACCAATTTCCAAATGAGTCCTTATTTACAAAGTTAGTAATGGTTGTAGATTCAGTAGCAAAGTCCTAAATCATTGATTACATAACCTATCTAATATCACAATAAATTCCTATTGAATGAGATAAAAAAATAAAAGGAATAGCTTCTTCATAAAGTTAAATAGTTCATGGATATTTAGGGAAGTATTTATAAGATTTATGCTGATGAACTAATCCAATGATGTGTTCTAAAGGAGAATCAATAAAGAATGATGCAGGATGTGCATGACGAACAATATGGTGATCGTTATGCATGAAGAACAATAGCTTTGAAACTTCTTATGGTAGGTTATTTTTAGCCTATCATATTCAGGGATGGACATTGATTGACACAATCTTGTAAAAGATGTAGAATTAATAGCTAGGCATGAAGGACCACAATATATCTCTTACTATTAACAAGTAAAAATAAAGTGCTTGAGAAAGTAAAGTATTAAGCTAGTAAAATAGTGAAAATTATGCCAAGCAAATAAAAGGAACTAAGGTAATGCTGCAATGATAGAAAATAGTCTTGATCTTTATTATCATCACAACTTGTTCCCAAGTACAACTTTCTCGAATAAAGACATAGTTCAACTATGACACATCACACTATGGTCATTCACTCTCTATCACTAAGTCTAACTCAAAGAAATCAAACTACAAGAGTTATGTTACTAATGGAATGAAAAAGTTGTTGGATTGTGCACCCAAGTGTCATATATATAAGGTTGAACACATCTTAAGACATCATATCAATGATGATATATCATGTGTCATCACATCATTAATACAATCTCATTATTATGGTGTCACATTGAGATGAAATTTAACTTTATCATACCCACACGACTAACTAGAAACTCATCCTCGAGTTAAAACAAAATGAGTATAGGGTCCCTTATAAAATTGGTAGGTAGACTCGACTATACATGACTAGCAGAGTATTTACATGATGTTGAATGTTGTAGTGGTGTTTTTTACAAAATTGACACAAGTATATGATAACAAAACAAAACAAAAATTTGAATAGCTTGATGTAGTTTATTTGCATGGTAGTGGTGGCTCTTCCATTGGTTGCTTCCCCTTATCATTAGGGTTTTTGAATTAATATCTATTGAGTAATGCCTGAAGCTTCTTCTCTCCTTTCCTAGGAGCATGTACCATTCATTCCTGTTGAACGATGTGTAATGGACCCGGTACATCCCACAAGCATGGTAGTTGTAGGAACATTTGATTGGCCTTGACATACCAAGTTGTGAACTACCATTGTTCTTCTTCAAATTTCCTACCTATTTTTCTTAGTTCTTGATAATCAGACATCTTACAAGCTAGGTTAGCTATGACATCCTTTTGGCCTTGGCAGCTAGCTTTCACAACTTCAAGTTTAGAACTCGCCACATGCAATTTCTACAAAGCATATTTTCTATTGAGAAATTCCTTCTCATACAAGGCATACACTACTACTACCTTTTACTCCAATTCATTCCTAGGGCCTACCTACTATTAACATGGCTAGGTTAGCATAGCAAAGATTCACTAACCCCATGTATTCTATGAGATCTTTAATCTGAAAGTCTTTATTTTTTATTTTTTCTTGGTCGACATGGGCTAAACTATCCAAGATTGGCTGCTAGTCTAGATTCTATGTAGAAATGAAATTGATCTTTTCTTTGGCCATCTAGATTTCTGTTTCATTAATCTACTTATACATGCCCACCTAATCTCTAAAATACTCTTTGAGTCATTCATGCTTATTAGCCTCATTTTGCCACCTGCCAATCTCAATTGCAAATTTCTATCTAATTGCAAAGACTTCTTCCATTGATAAGGCCCTATTTTATTAGGCCAAGTGGCTCATGTCCTAGTTGACACAAACTAATTGTTTTGGAAGTTGCTAAATGCTTTCCTCAAGAATGCTCTTTTGATGCTCAATGTTGATCAACTAAGCATTATCTACAGCTAATTTTTTATTCTCATCTTGTAGGGAAGTGAGTACTTTGGCATGTGCATATGTCTATTTTTCTATCACTAACACATCCCAGACAACCTTCTCCTTCCCTCTTTCCATCTTCATATTATGGTCAATGAGGTTCCTCATATGGTCTGTTCAGAATTGGTCAAGTTGATCAAGTGCCATGAACTACATCAGATCTCTTCTTTCTACCCTCAAGGTCATGAGCTCTTCTTTTAGTTTCTAGAATTCATTTTTAGCATGCTCTACCCCAGTCTCAGCCATAACCAACTTTCCTTTGGTGGCGATTAGGTCAAACTGTATATTGGTAATATCATTGGACATATTAAAGAGATTCTACATGACTTAACCCATATACAATAGTCTATCTAATATATCCTCATGTTTAGCAAGACTCATTGAGGTTCCAACCAACATCTAAACATCTTGAGCTCCAAAGATATTGGCTTGTGAAACAACAGGGACTTTAAAGGACTCCTTGATGTAATTGATGATCACTTCCATAACTCTCAATGCATCCTGATGCTACATGACCTCCATCGTGGCTCCTTCTCCATTTTCCAACATTTCTTGGAACAATGTAGCATTCTATAAGATTTTTTATGATCAATCATCCCCTCCTCCTAACTACAATGAAATCTAGCCACTGCTAGGATCTATTGAAATAGTGGGTCCAATTGCAATATCTCTGAATTTGTAGATATTAGCTCCTTTTCTTATTTCCAAGATAATTATATCTATAATTTGCTACATATGACTCATGGAAGTTATGTAATCTTGTAATAGTGACAATGGAACTTGTTGTTATTTCTATTATTACTATTATTGTTGTTGATCAGTTGGCAACTAGCTATTGGATCTTGCTTGTTGCTATTGGCAAGTAGCTTAAATAGTATCAGTAGGAGTTGAACTTGTAGCTCCCTTAGTACCTTCTTGTTTCTCCAATTGATCCTTCTTTGAAGGCATGGGTTTTGACATCTCAACGTATGAAGCATTTTGAGCTTTCCTCAAAGCATCGTTCATATAACCCAATATGCCCTCTTATTTGCACAATTTCCTGATTAGTTAGGGAAATGGTGGTGTTGGGTTCCCCACCTTCTTCTCTTCAAATCACCTTTGTATTTCAAGGAAGTATTGATGGAAAATATTGGCATTAAATTTTTCCATCAATATGGTACTTCCTCTAGCCACATAAGTTGAAATCTTATTAAGCCTCATGGTTGGAAACAAATGATAGGTGCCAATCTTTAAATATATCTTTTCATCTACAATCAACCCACCATACTCCTTATCCTCCTTACCGTAGCCTCAATGTAGCCACAATCACCTCACATCAGTATCAAACCTTGTGAATATTTGCATCATGTTAGCCCCTTAGTTTGACAAATTAAGAACTTTGGCTATCATCTCTACAAAATATGAAATGAAAACTTTTTCTATCTTCATTATGGCATCGACTTGCTTATTCTGCCAAATTGAAGAGTTTCTCCTACGTACCATTCCCCACTTTTTGATAAGGTAGGTCATAGGTAAGATGATTAGAGTTGTGTTCTGATGACCTCTAGTGCAAACTCCATGAAAGGACCAAAATTGAGGTCCATAATGATTGTGAACATGATTGACTTTTCCTAGGTAGCCTAGAGACATTCAGGTGACAGTGTGAGGTGTTGTCCCTATTCTAGTGCTTATGGTGCTTCTACCTCCACTTGGGTAAAGTTCTCAGTAGTAGGCATTTTTTCATGGATACTAAAATACTAAGCTTCCTGCTCTGTGTGCTCTACTAGTGAAGTTTATTCCTAAGTATGGCCTCTCCCTCACCCTCTTTGTCTTTTGCTTCCTGATTGTGAGGGTCCTCCTTCTAATATCCTCTTTGGGATCATCTATAATCAACAAGGGTTTGAGATTATTAGGATGTTCATTTCAGCTCTTAATAATTCTTTACCTTCCTCATACACTTGTTTAGAGCAAGTGTTTATTATACTATGATTACAAAGTTAGAAAAATTTTCAAAAAGAAACCCCTTAGATGTTGCATCTTTAATGTTCATAACCTTCCACACTTATTATTTCTTTGCTCATAACACCTTAGAAGTAGTTGGAATGGTTTATTATGAGGATTTATTAAATTATTTGGCTTAAAATTACTTAATTCATGATAATATCTCTAATATTTTACGTTACTCACCCTTGGACTATCTTCTCACATTAGGAAATTTTTTCAAAAATTATTTTGGCTCAAATGCCAAAATTCCTCAATGTTACACACACAAAACACAACCCCCACCCCACTTTTATTGACTAAGTTGAATGCTCTATGATCGACAAGATTCAAGAATTTTAAACATTGGAATTGTGGAAACCAAGTTATGGCTTGTGGAAGTTAGCTTATCAGAGCTCAAAGTTAAATAGCAAAAACTTCTCTTATGGCAAATGGCAAGAATGAAAATTTTACTAACTCCCCACTCATATATATAGTATTTTCATAAGTTTGAAATCATTGATACAACATCGTATAAACAATGTATGAGGGATTCATACATCGCATCAACAACATCACGTTGAAAAAATTCAATTTTATGAGCAATTTCACATGGAAAAAAGGAGTCAAACTAAATGATTGGAAAATAGTAGGCATTTCCACCATGTCTTACAGTAGCCATGATACTCAAATTTTGAAAATTAGATGTTTAAGTTTCATACGGAATTTCAGGCTATGAAAGGTTATGAAGTGTATATAAGATGGATGAAGGGTTATAGGTTTATGGATAGATTTTCGAACGTAAGGGAAGTATTTATTGGATTTTTGGACGATCTTGGAAGGCACAAGATGATGTGGAATTGCTTGGAAAGTATAAAATACAAGAATTATACAAGTAGATCCTCCCTAAAGCAAGCTCCAGCCCTCAATGCCCTTGTATAACCACACCTAAAAGTGTCCTTAGGCACCCAAGGAGTTGAATGTAAGACATACTTGTTGAGCAAAACACACATATTAGTATTGTTGGATTGGGAAAACAACACTATATTACATGAAATAACAACTTATTATTAACTATACAATGAGATGAAATGGACTGTAGAATAGATTGCTAAAATCAAGATGTGAGGTATCTTACCATAGGAATTATGAATCCTTGTGTGTAACTAGCGGTTAAAGTAATCATTAGCCCTTCCGTCCAAGATTCAAACTAAGTTTAGATCACTTTTTAGTGACATCACATTGTGTCATTCGTTAAATGCATAACCGTAAGACTACTATTGTAAAGAGTATTACCACTTAGTGTATTTTCCAAGGAAGGAGTTTATTAATTGCACTTTTTATTACTTTTAAGATTCTTGAGAAGTCACCTACCTTCAATCATAGGTAACATGTCTTTCTAGTGGAACCCCTTGAAATTTATTTTGTGCATGGATTTTATTTTTGACTATGTCAACCTTACTAGAGGATTACCTTTAAGCATGGATAACATGTCTTTCTAGTAACATAGTAAGGCAACACTTATTGTAATCTTACTACCATTTCTTATTAGAACTACAAGGATATAATACATCTTTCGCAATAGGGTAGAACTCATAGTAGTAATCCAGGAGAATCGACAAATCCCCTTGATGTCACATCCTTTGCATTCCCACTTGGTTCTTCACTCTTTAGTCCAAGCATAATGATCACAAGTTTATTCCTAGTTTTATCAAGAGGAATATCATTATGGCCATGGTAAGAACCTCCTATTATTAGAATGGGTGGACAAATGTTGCGGTCTCACTATATAGCTAATTAGCTCCTTATGATTGATAATATAAAGAAATCTTCACCTTATTGGAACTATATCTTACCTTATTTGATGTGTTTTATTGGAAGATTGACAAAAATATATAAAAGTAAAATTAGAACAAAACATGAAAAATTTAAAAAAAATATCAAAAAATTAGAAAGATAAAAAGAATGAAAATTGTCAAAGAATTAGAAAATATCAAAGAATATTAATAGTTTAAGAAATGAAAAGTATAAAGAAAAGGAAAATATATCAAGAACATAGAAAGGTAATAAGAAAATGGAAAAATTTAGAGGTGCCTACATGTCCCATTGGACACCCCATGACTATCGTTAGAATCGGTCAATCAAAAAAGTGAACAACTAGAGGATAATTGGGTAGATTGGATGGAATATTTGGTGAAATCAGATTATTGATGATCAGGTTTGACCTACTGGATATTTACCACTATGAGCTTATGTGGGCTGATGAATGGTGAATATGCATGACACTTGAAGGATAAGTTGTCTAAATGATATAGGATCCCTTCCAAAGCATTTAAACTTGGCCTTTTGTTGGGCATGATTAGGGTTATAATAGATAACCTTGTCACTTGGCCATATCAATACTTGCCTTATATGAGCATTGTGCCTATGCTTGAAGTAAGTCTTATGGATCTCATTACTCATTAGTGCTATTATCCTATTTTCAGCTAACAGATTTAGATTCATTAGGTGCTCTTGTTGGGCAAAGCTCAAGTTTCAGTCAAGTTGAATGGTAGTAACTAAAGCTTGAAGCTCTGCCTAAATTAGTAGCATGGGTAACTTACCATAGACTAGCTCATAGGATGAATAGTTGATAGGTAATTTCCACACTCTTCTATAGACCCATAGAGCATCATTTAGCTTAGTACTCCAATCCTTTCTAAACCCACTAACCATTCTAGCTAATATTCTAGTGATCTCATGGTTAGTAACTTCTACTTGACCATTAGCTTGAAGATGGTGTGGTGTGGTCAACTTATGATTTACCCCAAGTTTTTGCATGAGCTTTTTGAAAGTAGCACTGATAAAATGAGTTCCATCATCAAAAATAAGCATTTGTAACACTCCAAACTAGTTCAGCACATGTTGTTGAAAAAACCTGGTAGTTATTTTTGTTGTACAATCCTTAACTACTATTGCCTCTATCCACTTAGTACAATAACTCATAGTCACAATTATATAAGCCTTCCCATTTAACATTGGTGCAATGGGGCCCATAAAGTCAACTCCCCATATATTAAATGGTTCTAGTGGTTGTATCCAATGTTGCATCCCTTCATTCCTAGCTATTATTCCTTCATCTTTTTGACACATCTCACAACACTACATAAAGGTATCGGCATCCTAGAACAAGGTAGGCCAGAAGTAGCCTACCATCGTTAGTTTTAATGTTGTCTAACATCTTGTAGACTGGCCACCACATGGGCCCTCATGTGCATCCTGTAGGATTCATAGTTGATCACATTTTGATACACACCACCAAACTAATCCATCTGCATAGATCTTGTAAAGGTTTCCATTTATTTTCATGTATCTTTTGACCTTATGAAGGAATTTCTCTCTCTGTCACTTGCTCCTTTTAACAAGAAGCTCATGTGTTATTAGATAAGTATAATACTCAATTTTCCATGATGTTCCCATTGAATCTATAGCTATTACTATCTTGGTGAACAAGTTTTCATCAGAGAATTAGTCTAACAAAGGTTCTACATGATCCTAAGAGTCACATCTAAGTCTCGACAAGTGATTAGCTATAACATTTTCCATACCCTTCTTTTCAATCATCGTTATGTCAAATTTCTATAAAATAAAAGGTCATCTAATCATCTAATGAGTGGTGAGTTACCCCTACACTCAACCATATGAATACGAGCATTTCACGCATGATCCAGTCGAACTCCGTAGACGGGCTAGTTGTGGTATCTAGATAGTTACTCATAGGTTGCAGTTTGCTATATTCCCACCTGGACTAGTATTAGCTTTGTCACGTATGGTTTAGTCCAGATTGAGATGTATGATGTGTTTCTACACTAGTACTACTCCTGAGTATGATGGAAAATAATATTAATTAAACTAGGGGGGAGAGAGAGAGAGAGAGAGAGAGAGAGAGTCTAAGCTAGCTTAAGTGCGATGAGCATCCATGCCTTAATCATCCATACATATCTTGGACCTCGTGCACAACTACCACTGGGATTACCAAGCACATGGCCTAAGTACGCTACTAGGTTACCAAGTAGTCACACTTGAATGCTCGTGATTAAGTCGTACTCATTCCGCATTACTAGGAGATAAGGGTGAAGAGATATTAACTAAGAAAGTAGTAAATAATATTTAAATAAATAACAATTAAATAAATAATTAAGCTAAGTGGATGTTGCAATGGTGAAGTAATCTTGATCTTTATTTCTGGTCATGTGCATGTCCAAGTACATCACACTCGAATAAGGATGTCATACAATCATAATCACCACATTGCAGGCATGCACTGGGAGGAAAGGGTTGAGAGGAACTTAAACTTAAAAAATTACAATAAAATATAAGAACTAATACCCAAAACCAAGTGTACCACCTTTTATTTATAGGCTCACACCAGAACCGCAATATCGCGTATGCGATATCAGGGCTGTGATAACTTAACCTAACAGACCATATCTTTTATTAGGGCTCCAATAACTGGGCCTAATAGACCATGACTCTTCATAACCCCACGACTGAATAAAAACTCTTCCTTGAGTCAAAGAAAGTGACGAACAAGTTCAATTGATTACACAATGGATAGGTATGGGATTATTGACTGACTAGGAATTTATTCATGTTGTAGTGGAGGATTAAACAAAATTTGGACACAGACACAAAAGACAAAACTTGTGGAACTCATGGGGTTCCTAGTAGTGGTGGCTCCTCCATGGGTGTCTTTCCTTTATTTTACACGCCAGGCTTTTGAGATTGATACCATTGAAGAAGTGCATGTCATTTCTTCTCTTCTATCCATGGATTATGAGTCATCCATGCTGATGCTCCAATGTTTGATGGAGTCGACACTTTCCATGGATGCAGCTGCTGCAAGAACACTTGATTGGCCTTGACATATCATGCTGAAAATAGCCATCATTCCTCTTCATAGGCTTGGGCCCTAACCTCTCCACCTTTTTCTTGGATAGATTATGCAGTAATAGGAGTTCCATGATGGATGCTGAATGATTGTGCCTCCTGCTCTACATGTTCTACATGAAGTCCTTGGCCTCTACCTCCCCCTGGTCATTCGGTTGCACCTTGAGAAGGTCCTCCTTGTTGTCTTCTTTTAGGGGCCATCTATAATCACACAAAGATCAATTGTTAGTAAGGTTATTGAAAATAAAGTTCAATGATTTCATACCTTACTCATTGCCTTTAACAAATGTTGAATTCTTTGCTTAGTGTGATTTTACAGATAGAAATGTTTTTCAAGGAAGTTGTCCTAAAAGTTTAATGTCAGACCAAGTTTGTTTAGGTGACACATAAAAGGACCTAATTTTGAGGAACATTTGATAAAATTATGACAAAGGAAAGAATAGATTTGGAAATGAAGTACTCAGAGGGTATAAGATGATGTGGTGGTATGCAAAAAGTACAAATTGCAAAAGGCACGCAAGTGGGTCCTCCCCAAAGCAGGTTCCAACCTATAATGCCCTTGTGTAACCAAACCTTAAAATGTCTTTAGGCACTAGAATGGTTAAATGTAATCCATACCAGTTTCACAAAACACACACATGTAGATACCACAAGAATGAGGTAAGAATTCTATGCTATACGAGACACGAGCTACAATTACATGAACGGCGAGATGGGATAGACTATAGAAGGGATTGTAGAGATTGGGACATGAGGTAACTAACCCAGGGCACAATCAATCCTGCATGTAAAGCATGATTAATGTGTCATTAACTCGACATTCCAAGATCAGGACCAAGTCCATTCCTCTGATCAGTGACACCACATTGTTTCATCCCATGATGAGCGACTATGAGAGTACCAGAACAACAAGGCATATGATCACTTGGCATTTTGTTCAAGGGAGGATTGATTTTTGCTTTGTGGCACTTCCTTTCTTTTATTTTTCTTTCTTTCTCTTTTTTTTTATTGCTGAATCAAGAGAAGCCGCCAACCTTCAAGCATGGGTTCATTTCTTTCCAATGGGACCCCCTAGAACAGCATTGGATTTTTGAGTGCCTTTTGATTACTCTTTCTCCCATTTTGCGTTAGATCTACAAGGATCTTAGTACAACCACATTACATGATAACTCTCACAGATGTCACCAAAGAGAATCTGCAAGTCCCCTTGATGTCACATCCTAATCATTCCCTCTTGCTTCATCCTTCTTCATTCTGGGTACAATGAGCACAAAATTAATTTTAAGTTTTAAGAATGTCAAGAATATCATTGTACCCTTGAAAAAAAAACCTCTTATGTGTAGAATGGATGAGTGGGTGTAATGGGCTCACTGTCCACATAAATGATCATTCAAGACTTGATAACATAGAACACACCTCAACCAACGAGCCACATGAGTGTCTTATTCGTAGATGAGATTACTTATAAAAAGATAAAAAGACCAAAAATACATAAAGATAAAACAAGAAGCTAAAAGATGAAAAATTGGAAAATAAAAATTGTAAAATTAAAGAAAATGAAAAATATTTATTAATCTTGCTTGTTATTAAAATGGGGGATATCCCCCATAACTAAATGGTTGAGCATGGCAAGGATTAATAAATGAAAGATGAGGATCCTTGCATGTTGGAAACATTGAAACTTGGTCATACTTACCCCATTGGGGTTCACACACTTGATTATAGTAAGCATAGTGGGGCAATTTATAAGATGTGGTTCCCAGATAAAGAGTTGACCCACTATGATACTTGGAACCATAAGATGGCATGCAAGGATCGGGATGTCGCCCTCCATGGCTACATTCATTGGGCCATATGGTTGTTGGAGTGTTAATTGGTGGCCCTGATGAAGTGACATGAGGCATTGGGTTCGAAGAGAAGGGTGCACCATAGTGTTAGACTTGTGCTAAGTTGAGGAATGTAGTGGCCTTGGAATTGTGTTGTCCCTTCCTATGGTCATGTCTAAAGAAGGGACGCCTTCAATGTTGAGGAAGTCTCTCACTGCTGTTGGCAATAGTAGCACAAGTAACATTCGTGGGTTGTTGTTGTGGTGCAGACACTTCAAGAACAGTTGGTGGCAATGTAGAAGGAGGGAAAGGATGAGAATGTTGAAATTTAGGAGAAGTGTAAGGTACACAAGATGGTGGTTCTGTTGAGAACATGGGTTGATAATGCTGAGGGGAATAATACTACAGCGAGATAGAGTATGTTGACCTAGTCAAGGAAACAAGATGTTGAACCAGATAAGCATTTGGATTCAGATGATACAAAGGGTGTCTCCAGTTTAGGGATGGCTTCCCCCACGACTGGGATTATTGTGACTATGATCGAACATAGTATCTCTATACAAAATTTGGGTGTAACATGTTTTCCCAATGCTCATATAAATGTAACAAGATTGGGCATTGGCCCTTGGGGTGATCGTATAGGCAGATGTTGCATTCATACGTATGACTGGCATTTGAGATCTTATTTTCCTCATCCCTTCTTTCTGAATGTCTAATGATATTTTGTCCTACTTCTCGGGTTGTCAAAACTCTATCTCCAATAATATTGATATATTCCCCACACTTTCTATGCATCCATTCCAGCCTCTTATTGATGTTTACCTCAATTTCATCTAATGATTGTTGTACTGGCAAAGATGGTTCTTCCTCCTTGTGATCAGTTGATTTCTCCTTTTTTTGATTATGGACCTTTGTTAAGTTGAGACTTAGGTCCTGTTGATGTTTTTCAACACTCTCCCATCTAGCCATTTCTCCTTCTTCTTTTGCTAACCACTTAGTAAGCTCTTGGAATTGATGGGTTCATAGTTCGTATAGTTGACCTTGTGCATACATCCCTAGGGTCTCTCTTGTTTTATCACAAAGCCCATCAATGATATGATACATTAGCCTTTCCTTGGAGAACTCATGGCCTGGACAGTTGTTTAACAGTGCATAATATCTTTCTAAGGCCATGTCCAAGGGTTCATGTTGTGCTTATTTCCACTCTTGGATTTACTTCCTTAAGGCTCACACTCTTGCATAGGTTTGATATCTTTCATTAAAGAGTTCTACCATTGTTGGCCAATGTCGTATCGAATTTGGCTTTAACGATCTATACCATACTTTTACTTGGCCAATGAGTGTCATAGGAAAGAGCTTGAGTTTTTACCAACTGTTATCAATGTTGTTCCATTCACAGGCATCGTAGAAGGCTTGTAAATGCTATTGCGGATCTAAGTCATAGCCTCCTGAGAAATTGGGGAAGTTGTTTAAATCGAGCCTAGCTAGGCAACTCTCTTTACGATGCCTACGGGAGATTCGAACAGCCTCGTGTATCTACGTTAGGCTTGTAGTGGTTAGTAGGGTTTCATCATCATCAAGTTATGCTTTCGTGCGGTGGGATGATGTTGCCTTTATTTATGTTTATAAGAAACCCCCACCTCGGATTGCATACTCCAATCTTCATTATCATCTAATTCGTTGGTTCTCCAATGAATTTCCTCACTAGGTATGACATTATCATAGTCTTGTAGGAGAGGCATGGTTGTGCAACTGTGTGTGAATTTATATGTGACTTTTTATAATGATTTCTTCTTAAAAGATATATCATTAATTCCT
>MNCI01019885.1:387341-419400 GCA_015680685.1 Gnetum montanum
GGGTGGTCATATTGGCACATAGTACAACCTTCTTCCTCATCTGAGCTTGCACCTAAATAGTCTACCACTAAAGCTACCTTTCCTTTTACTTTGAAATCTCTTTTCTTCTTCTTTTCCTTGCCTTTACTGAAGGCCTACTTAGTTCTTTCCTCCATAATTTTTAGAGTGATTTCAAATTTTTCATCTACTAAATTCCACATTTTTTCTACCTTTGTTGCAATATCAAGTAAAAATTTCTAAATAGGTAGTGTATTCTTTTGTATTACCTCCTCCAAGCTTTCTCCTCTTACTGATCACATAATTCTCCATCTCTTTTCCTAATAGATGGATCTATATTGTACTTCTTAGTTGATTCTCTCTTTTTTAGTTCTTTCTCTTCCTTTGCCACTTGATTGATGAGTCTCTAAATTCGATGGATAGTCATTTCAAATAATCTACCTTGGGCACAAACTCCAAGGGCTTCCCAAGTTTTGTTACATAGCCCATCAACAATGTGCCTAAGTTACTTCCTTAGGGAAAATCCATGGCCTAGGTACCTATGTAGAAGCAAATAGTATCCACCCATTACTGCATTAAGGAATTCATGAATCCCTTGCTTCTAGTCCTAGATTTATTTCCTAAGATTTGACATCCATGAGTAGGTTTGATATTTGTCCTTAAAAAGTTCAAGTATGGTACTCCATCTTCTAATTGATCTTGATTCCAATGATCTATACCAGCTTTCAACCTCTTTGACAAGTGTCCAACGGAACAACTTGAGTTTTTCCAATCACTTTCTATGTTATATAGGATGCATACATCATGGAATGCTTAAAGGTGGTGCTATAGATCTACATTATATCCACCCTCAAATCTGTGCATGAAGTTCATGTCTAAACACTCACTATAGTTGTTCCTTATGTGCCTGGTTGAGATGTAAATAGTTTCTCATATATTTATCATGCTATGAGTTGTCAATAGGGGTTCTTCATGCTCATAGGGTTCATTTACTTTGTTGTAGTAGTGCCCCCTTTGATGCTCATACCTTTCTCTTTCTACATGTCTATCCCTATTTCTTCTTAGCTCATGCTCTTCATATTTCTCATCAAAATGTCTTGGGTGATAGCTATGTCAATCATGAGTTTGACCTCTCTCCCTATCATGATCCCTATAGCTGTGTTCCCTTAGATTAGAGTCCATTGACGATCATGAGGATGAAGATGAAGCCTTAGGAGAACAATGTCAACTAGTCCTCCTTCTATGACTCTGATATTCTTCCTTTTGAGATCTAGTAGAAACTCTTAGCCTTGAGTCCTACTTGTACTTAGAGCTCATTTCTTCTCTTCTAAGTGTTTATACTTTGATAGGTTCTTCCAAACGAATAACAGGCATTTGAGAATTGACTTCATCATCCTGATGGAGTTCTTTTCCTATGAATGCATCACCATCAAGCTCTTTCAGGAAAATAGGAGAGTTGATCTACTTTCCTTTGTTGTGAACATGTTTAATCTTCATAGTAGCTTCTCTCTACACTTGTACCTCTATGGGTTGGTAGGGCCTTGTCATGTGTTTGGTCACATGGTATCCTTCTTGCACATGGCTCAGATTCATTTTTCTTAAGGTTTTTTGAATCATTGTGATTGCCAAATGCTCTAGAGGTAGAACAATGTTGCCCTGTAGGTCTCTCCACCTTAATTTCCCATCTTGGTAAAATATGAAGGTGAAATTAGGATAGTAGGGATCGTTGTGAATGTATGAGATTCTTGTTTGGATTAGCATACTCTAGTCTTCATTTTCATTGATTCTGTCATTACTTCTTTTCATCTCTTTGGTAGGTTGATGAGTGGCAAGATACCCCTACGTCCAACCATACAAATCACAAAGTGTTCACACATGATCTAGTCAAATTCCATTGAATTTATAGTTTTGGATGCACTAGTCTTCTAGGAAGTGAACCTTGCCTTAAGGTTGTTTGTTGTCTTCCCAATTACACTTGTGACATACACTAGTATGGTTAAGTGTAATTAAGGCATTTAATTTTTATCATTTTGTATTTTATGATTTTGGTGTTTAAAGGAAGATAAAGTAATTGCATTAACTAATTTAATTAAACTAATTAACTAGTATCTAACTAGTCCTAACATAAGCATCCGGTCTTGCTCTCCACACATGTCCTGAACCTATGTATCCACTTCTGGGTTACCAAGCGCTATGCTACTGGGTGTACTAAGCAATAATGCTACTAGGATTACCAATAAAATACATGTTATGCTCGAAGTGATCATACTTATGTGTTTAATCTATCTCGCTTATCTTGCTTAATTGCTTCATTAACTTAATTACTATAAAACATTAAATAAATCATTGAAAACATTTAATAAGTAATTAAAAACATTAAATGCATAAATGAAATATTTAATCTATTCAAAATGCTACAAGTTTTATCAGAAAGCTCATCTTTATTGCTACACACATTGTTATGCTCAGGTACAACAATGCTCAAATAAAGATCTATACACTTAATGACTCCTACTACGAGTACTTAGGAGAAAATTTCTAACTCTCAAATGAACAAACTGTAAGAGATTCACTACTACTAAAATATTGTTGCCATAAATGTTGTTGGTGGATGCATATTTATAGGTGAAGTACAGACACTACATTGATGAGCCCTCATCAACACATGATACGATGCATCGACAAGGCCTAGTCGATGAGGCTTCATTGACATAGCCAACAAAACTTCGACTCATCATACCCCCACAGCTGAATGAAAATTCATCCTTTAGTTCTTTTACAAAATTGGAAAGCTATGGGATTATTGACTGACCTTTCACAAAAAAAATAGATTTACTTGATAAAAAACATAGTGCTTGAGTATACGAATCAACACATTACAAGAATGGTGCTATTCATGACACAAAATTGAACACCATGACATGACTCTTCAAAATTGGATAGCACATTCCTTGATGACGTGAAGTTTGGTGAAGAATATCAAATAGTCCTAAGCAATGGTGGCTCCTGAGGTTCTGAGGGACCTTCATCTACTTCACACACGTGTAGTGGTCAGGGCAGATCCTGCTACTACTGTAACTTCTAGTGCCTTCATTTTCTCCTCCTTACTTCTAGGATCATGCACTGTCCACACAGCTTCACCAGTGTGGATCAGAATGGGCACATCCCAGGGACATGGAATTACTGGAAACAACTACATTACATTAATAAACCAAGCAAAAAATTATTTGCATTTAATGCAAAACACTCTAACTATATCCTTTAGCTCTTGGTAATCATTCATCCTTTTGGCTAGGTTCTTAGTAGTTGATCGTTGATCTGTGAATCGTGCTCTAAGAACTTCAAGTTCAACATTTGTAGTCTCAAGCTTCTGCTTGGTATCTTTATGGTGCTTGAACTCTACCTCGTATGGCAAATACAAGCTAGCCACTTATTTTTCTAACTCTAACCACAACTGTTTGGTAGTTAGCATAGTCAAGTTTGCATAACAAAGATTGGCCAACTCCATGTACTCTATTATTTCTTCTATCTGCAACTCCTTTAGGTAGATCTCCACTTTATTGTAGGCATCAATCCCATCAATGATGGGTTGCCAAGCTTCTTTTTCTTGCTGGAGTTGCTGAAGAGCTTCATTTACTTTTGCCTTCACCATTTGGATGTGCTTCTCATTACTTCCTTTTGTAGGCCAACCTAGTCTCTATAGTAATCTTTAACTCTTTCAAAATTCAAAGCTTCATTTTTCCAAGTAGCAATCTCAATAGGAAATTTCTAATGCAAGGCACAATCTTCCTCTATTGACAGATTTTGATTTTCTGTGACCAATTTCCTTAATTCCATATTCACCCTAGCCAGCTACTCCTGTTGTTGATGAATAACTTCTTCCATTTTTTCCTGTTGAGCATCAACATTGTGCAGGTGATGATTTTGTGTTATCAAAGTTTTGTTCTTGAAGATGTTGGAAAGCTTCATGTCTAGTTATTATTTGGCTGGGGAGTGTAGGATTAGTAAGGCAGGCATGTAATTCGACAACCTCCATGGCCAAGCATTGATTTTGTGCTTGACCTATTTCAAGTTTCCCTTCCAAGATGATGCATTTACCCCTTGCTTCCAGCAACTTTAATTGGGTTACGATGATCTTATCTAGAAAATCAAAGATATCCAAAATCAATTGCCCAATCCCCACTAATTGATCCAATAATTCTTCATGCTAGGCTACATTTAGTTTCCCACTAACCATGCCTATAGACATCTACACATCTCAAAGTGCAAATACTTTTGGTACATATGCCACAGGTGCATTGAGTGCTTCAACGACATGGTTAGCAACTACTTCAACCGTCGTCTCTTGCCCTTGGTGCTACATCACCAAGATAGTGGCCCCTTCACCTTCCTTCAAATGCAATGAGAAGGTGGCAACATTCATAGAGATTTTGAGAAATAAGTGGTATTGTGATAGTGACATTGTTACCCCTCGAGCATTGGGATCAAACCTCACATGCAACTATGTTTGTTGGATAGAGAATATTGGTCTAGCCCTCTCCATCTGGATAATTTTTTGAGCCACCTCATTAAGTTGACTTATTACTGGTTTATACATAGATGGATCTACACTACTCGTCCCTGCACGCTGCTCTTTCTTGCTCAAGAGATACTCTCAAATTTTTCACAAGTGCTCAATGGCTACATGAGCCTCCAGCATTATTTCTTGAGTAGGTGGTGGCAATGGCAACTGCTCCTCTTCTTGAGTTGTAGTTGGCATCTTTTCCTTCATGATTTCAGACCATGAAGCTAAAAAAGCATGCCTAATTGTGTCATTGGCAGAGTAGATGATTCTTGCCCTTTTGCAAAGTTTCTGGATGAGGCACAAAAAGGGCAAGGTTTTCCTTCCACATTCATTTTCCTTGAAATAATTTTGAATCTCCAAATAGATGAGTTTTGGAAGGTTTACAAGAAATCTCCTGCTTAGAGCAGCGCATGCTCGAGCCAAAAAGGTGGTCACCTTACTAGGCCTCACAGTGGGATTGAGATGATAGGCTACAATTTTAAAGTAGATACGTTTCACCGGTGTGAGTGTGTCGTACTCCTTACAATAGACCCTATAAAACCACTGAGTCCACTCCTTTTTGGCCTTAGGATCACCTTTCGTTGATAGTTCTGCCAACTATGTCCCAATGTTAGGCAACCCCAATGCCAGTGCGATAGCTTCGACTAAGTAGAACACTTGAATATCCTTGATTTTGACTATGGACCCTAGCCTTCTATTGCTCCAAAAGAGATATGTCTCTTCCATGTGCCATTCTCCACTAGATGTGATGATTGGCTACATGGGAAACACTTGCAATTGTGTCTTGACTTCTGTTGAACCTTTCTCTAGGAATGGCCCAAAGTTTATTTCTTGAAGAACTAATTGTTGAGTCTCTCGGGACCTAATGATGTCAATCAAGGCATGCTTGAGTCAAAGTGACTTCAAGCCTTGGCATGGGTACAGGTGCTTCTCCTCACTATGATTACTTTTTGGGTACTCATTCTTCTAGAATCTGTCAAAAAAATTTCACTTTGGGCTCCTCACAAAGAGGTCATGTTGCATGGGTTACCTCTGGCAATTCTTGGGGCAATTCCTAGGCTTGCTCTTATTGGACCCTTCTATCTTTCAATCATTTCTCCCTTGGTTGAGAGGGTTCTCCTTCTTGTGGGTGCTTTGGTCTTGGTGCCATCTATAATCATAATAAGACCATGGGTTAGCAATCGTTTTGTAACATGAAGCAATTGGGATACCTTTATCTCTTTAGGACAATTACACTTGAAGTTGTGATTATGGTTGATGTCATTACTCCAATCATTATTTTATTTATTTGTTATTATTAATAAATCATCTCGGAGGTTGTTGAAAGGGCTCACTCCCAAAAAAATTGATGTTTGTATATTATTAAGGTTATTAACCCTTTGAAGGAGTTAGAAAAATTTTCAAAAAATTTCATTGAAAACCTTAAGGTTTGCAACCCCCATGATTAAAGCCTTAAGATTTGTAGCCCCCACAATTAAAGAGCTTACCTCCGATAACTACAAGGTCAAAGAACAAAGTGATTTGGACAAATGGTTGGAAAGTTAAGGGCTCTAGAAGGTTTTGGGCTTTGAAAAATGACAAAAACTCCCCGTGTGTTACAAGGCAAATGACAAAAATTTATAACTTCGTGGTGGTCTATATAGGATTTTTGCATTGCATTGATGAGGCCTCATCAACGGGGCCTCGTTAATGTGGTCAACTACATCAATGAGGCCTCATTGATGTAGCTATTGACCACCATAGACGACCATTGAATTTGGTCAAACTTGCAAAATACAAAGGGTTTTTCAATGAAATTAAGGTCAAATGAAAGCTCAAAAGGCCACAAATAGTATGAAAATATGAGACAAGGGTGTTAAAGCTCATAAATTTGGAAAAATGAAGAAAATTGATTCAAGGGCTAAATGAAATAAAAGGTTAAGGATCACTAGGCGAAATACATAATGGAATATGTCAAAGATAGGATTATAGAAATGTCTAAGTAAGGAACCTTAACTAACGAAACCAAGAGCTATGCAAGTGGGTCCTCCCCATAATAGGCTCATGCCCTTGTTGCCCTTGCATAACCCCAATTAAGGAGTTCATGGGCCCCACAATTGATTAATGGTCATGAAAAGTTAAGTACAAACCAAAAAGAATCTATCCAAAAATTCAAACACATCCGACCAAGACATAGAGCATAACATAGAACTTGGCAGTGAGGTGAGTTATGGAAGCATCGATGGATGATGAAGAAGGTAGAATGGAATTCTAAATTGAGGTCATAAGAAATCCTTTGTGAAATTTGTGTTTAAAATGACCTGATAAGATCCATCTTTAGTCTAGACCAAAACTAGCCTCTTTCAATGACTTTGCATCACCACTCTAAGACTGGTCCACCCACACAAGACATGAGAGTGCTTCCACAAAACAACGACCATTCGATAAAGAGAAGAAAAGAGAGAAGTAGAAAGTGAGAGAGGGCCTTAGTTAGAGGGGACCTTTAGTCATGGGTGTATGTCTTTCTAGTCCCATAACCAATGCTTATAGCCTATTGGTTTGTCTAAAGGACGTGCTTTAAATTCGCATCATTTTTTTAAAAAATTTTGGATGGGAACCACACCATGTAAATACTTTATTCAACTTCCTATTCGTGGTTGGAATGGAACAATAGGAAGTCCATGAAAAACACTCAAGCACTCAAGTAAGTAGAAGAATACAAAGAGTATTGAGTCCCCTTGAAGTCATACCCTTTACAAACCTTCAAATCCTTCCTAATTTTAGAACTACCAAGGTCATCGATTGACTAAAAGTTTCTTTAATGGAAGGGACCTCAAATTCCCAAAATAAGAAAAACCATAAAGTTTATTAGATGAGCGAATGATGTGGACTTGCTGCCTATTCCATGAACAATAAACCATGTCATAGTCATTAGACATCAGAATTCAAAAATAGAAACCATACATTAATAATCATAACATTAAGCACAAACCATCATTAGTAAACAATAGCAGTAGCACTATATCCTGTGAGAATAAAGCAATTTTATTGGAAAAAATGAGGAAATATCACACTTGAACAAAATAAAATAAAACAAAGTAAAATATATAATAAAGTGTAAAATAATCAAGAAAGGTTCAAAGGTACTAAAGATGGTGTAAAATTAGAAAAATTTGAAAATTAAAAATCAAAAATTTGTAAAATAAATGACTTGTAAAATCAAAAACGTGAAAAAAAAAGTAGAAATACTGAGAAGCCATATGGATTATTAGCATAGATGACCATCTCCCCCACAACTGAGTTGGAAAGAGGAGATCCAAAAAATGGAATATGGTTGTCCATTCATCGAGGTGGTACTTGCACTAGCTTGTCTGAGCTCTAGAAAAGGTTTTACTTGTTGAATGTTGACCAACTATTTTTTATTTAGGCTTTCAGGCTTGTAGATCAACATGGCCCCAAAGGGAAAGGTCTGATCAATTATATAAGGTCCCTTCCATAATGTTTGAAATTTCACCTTCTAGGGTACATGTGTGGGGTTCCAATAGAGAACCTTATCTCCAAGTTGAAGTTTTACTTTTCTTATTCTGAGGTCATGACATTGTTTGTTGAATGCCTTCTGCACCTCATTCAAAGATAGGAATACTAATCACTTTCATCTAGCACATTCAAGTTGATCAATCTTTCTTTTTGTGCTAAACCTAGGTCAAGATTTAGATCATAGGCTATTGAGAGTGTACGAAGCTCAGTTTGAACCAAGAACATTGGAAGTTTTCCATACACCAACTCGTAGGGAGAGTAGCCAATAGGAAGTTTCCATGTTGAACGATAAGCCCAAAGGGCATTGTTAAGTTTTGTACTCCAATCTTTCCTATATTCGCTAATAGTCTATGTTAGTATTGTTGTGATCTCCTAGTTAGTTGCCTTTGCTTGACTATTGGCTTGGGGATGGTAGGGTGTTGTTAATTTATGTTCAACCCCAAATTGTTGCATTAACTTTCTAAAAGTGGCACTTGTGAAATGAGTTCCATTATTAAAAATTAATGAACATGGCATCCCAAACCTATCTACAATATTTTTTTATATAAATCTAGCCATGGGGGATGATGTACAATCAATAACGGTTGCTACTTCTATCCATTTTATGCAATAGTCAATTGCTATGATAATATATGCCTTTCCGTTGGACATGGGTGTGATGGGAACCATGAAGTCAATGTCCCATATGTCAAAAGATTCTAGTGGTTGAATCCAATTTTGAGGACCTTCCATGCAAGTGGTCATCCCCCCATCTCATTGACAACGTTCACAAGATTGGACAAACTATTAAGCATCCCTGAAGATTGTAAGCCAATAGTATCTTGCCATCAAAATTTTTATGGTCGTGTGTCTCCCTGCATAGTGGCCTTCGCAAGGCCCTTCATGAGCATCCTAGAGAACGCGTAGTTAAACTTTGTCAAGGACACAACAATGAATCAGGCCATCAGCGCACACCTTATAAATATGTCCATTGATTTCCATAAAATATTTGGCCCAGTGGAGAAATTTTTGCCTCTTTTTGAAGTCAAGATCTTGTGGTATCTCTTGAGTGAGAAGATAAGTGTGGATGCCATTATACCATGTTGTTTTTGTGGGTGTTTGATCATTTATTGCTTGTGTAAAGAGGAGTTCATCTAGAAACTAATTAGAGAGCAAGCTCTCCTCCTCTTTATTATCCCATCTTAAGTAAGAGAGGTGGTCAACAACCACATTCTTGGCTCCTTCTCGATCTACCATCATGAGATCGAATTCCTACAAGATCACGAGTCATCATATGACACAAGGGATTACCATTGGCTTGTTCATTAGGAAATAGATTGCACTGTGATCTATGTGCACAAACACTTTGTAGCCAAGCACATAGTACCTAAACTTTTCCAAAGCATACACCACAGCCATTAGTTCTTTTTATGTGGTGGTGTAATTTAATTATGCTCCCACAATGCTTCAGCTCGTGTAGTGGATGTAGTATGGGTGTTTCTTATCATCCATCTATGTGAGCACTACTTCCAAGGCATAATTAGATGCATCTATCATGATGTGAAAGGATCTAGACTAGTCTAGTGTTTGTAGGATTCGTGTTTCTATGAGTTTCTCCTTTAACCGTTGGAATGCATGTTTACATTCCTTACTCCAGATGAAATATTCATCTTTCTTTGTACGTTCTACCAATGATTTTGCAATGTTAGAGAAATTCTCTATGAATCACCAATAGTAGCCAGTGTGTCCAAGGAATGACCAAACATCTTTAACTATCTCTGGTTGGTGTGTTATTCCTTGGATGAGCCTTATCTTTTCTAGGTCTACCTCAATCCCTGCTTGAGTGATGCTATGTCCTAGTACAATGCCTTCTTGGACCATGAGATGGCTCTTTTGCCAGTTGAGCCATAAATTTGTTTCAACACATCTCTTCAATTCTTGCTCATGGTGGTCCAAGGCTTGCTCATATGTAGCTCCATAGGTGGAAAAGTCATCCATAAAGACTTCCACACCATTACCATTCTGCTATTGGAAAATAATAAGGACTAGGCATTGAAATTTTACAAGGGCATTGCACAAACTGAATCACATCTTACAATATGAAAAAGTCCCCCAAGGATTTGTGAATGTTGTTTTTGCCTAATTTTCTAGTATAGTTTGGATTTGGTTATAGCCAATATAACCATACAAGAAGCTATAATAACAATTCCCGGATATGGTGTCCAACACTTGATCCAAAAATGGAAATGGAAAATGATCTTTAAATGTTGCCATATTCAATAGCCTGAAGTCGATGCAAACCTGCCACTTGCCACCTTTCTTTGATACTATTACAAGTGGGCTAATCCACTCACTATCTGCAATGGGATAGATGAACCCTACCTTGAGGAGTTGTTCAATTTCCTCTTTAACAATCTACTTCAATTTTGGGTTCAACTACCTCTATGGTTGCCTTCGAGGCTTCATGGCCAGGTTAGTGTAAATGCGATCTTGGCATATCCTTAAATCGATTCCTGTTACCTCAGGATCTGACTAAGCAAAGGTTATTGACCATTTTTTAACCATCTTTAACAACTTTTCGTTTTGTTTAGGAGCAAGTTTGGCATTAATTATGACCAGTTTACCATTATTTAAAAATGAATATTCCATGTCAACTGGTAAATTGTTTAGCTCTAGGGGCTCCTGCTTGAAGTTATCAGGGATTTCTAACTCTCCCCAACAAGTATCATCATCTTCATTAGAGAGTTTGGGATGAACTTGTTCAAGTTTATCCATGCCTTCAACATAAGCACATGTTAGGCTCTTAGTTGGTTCCATGCATAATGTGCTACCATCTGAGTCAGTTATCAGCCACTAGGTTCCCTCCTATTTTGTGGCTACTGCATATAGACACCTTTGAATATTGATTTCTTCTACACACTGATTGCATGCTTTAATGTATGTACTTTTGATGGACCAAATATTTTACATGCAATTGCACCCATTATCATTGTATGTGATGCATGGAATATGCTTCTTCTCTATCTTGCCCAATTCACTTTCTTTGAATATTTCTAGAAAGAGATCCCTTATGCCCATACTTGCATTGACCATGCTTAACTAAGCTCTTTCCATAATTATGGGAAAGTCACTTTTGTAGTTTTCAACCTTGATTGCTAGAGAATCAGTAGAGGGACATTGTGACCACCCACAAACTATGGTCATAATGTCCTCTACTAATCCTAGAGGGACATTAATTGACTAATCTGCCATTTCTACATGGATGTTGCTCTTCTTGAGAGGTGGTAGGTTCCAAGTCTTGTACATGTCATGGGAGATGAGATTAACTCCAGAACCAGAGTTAAGAAGAACCTTACATGGCTCATGTCCAACGATCTACAGGTAAATGAGTGGACTTCCTGGGTTAGATCTTTTCTAGGAAAGATTACCAACCTTAATCCAGTTGGAAATAGCATGAGTTAGCATCACAGTGCAAATCTAAGATGACATTTGGTTTGAAGGGCACTCAAAGGTATTTGATGTAGAGGATGAAGGTATTGGAGATGCAAAATAATCAGTCAAACTAGGTTGTGAGGGTTGGAGAGGACTATTAGGTCAAAAGAATTAATTATCTGAACCACTTGGCTGGAAAGCTGGTTGTGAATGTACAACCCTCATAACATTTCATTGTTGTGGCTATGAAGGAATCTCACCCTGCATGGATGGAGAAGGAGGTAACTAGGTTGAAGGTGGAGGTGTGTGTGAAAATGGATGCAAAGGATGGTATGGATATGGGTTTTTCCCTCAAGCATGGTGAATGTGTTTGGTGGTACTCTAGAGGGTAATAGTGATGCTGAAATAAGGTATGACTTACAAAACTTCTTAAAGAGACAAGTTGCTGAACATAGTACCCATATGGATCTTGTCGCTAAAGGTACTATTGCCTTGATAGTGGCAATTCCCACGATTGTGGTTGGTACCATTGTTGGTATCGTTCATAAGGTTGTGGAGGAGCTCCACTTGGGTAGTAAGCTTGTTGTTGGTGGTGGAAATACCTTAGATTGCCTTAAGGATAAGACAATCGTCTACATGCTTTCCTACATGCTAGTCAAGGATTTAATGCATACATCCCAAACTCTTGTAAGTGTGACACCTTAGGGCAACAACCCTCTAAATGTTTATATTGACAAATGTCACAATCAATTTCATCATCAGAGTTGGTTTTTACAACTTCCTCTATAGCAGCAACTTTGCCCTTACCTCTTTAATAGGCACATTCAGCTTCTTTTTGCCTCCTATAGTTACAATCACTATTTTTCTCTTTAGATTCTTCAATGATCTTCATAGCAGTTTGAAATTTTTCATCCAAAGAGTCCCATAATTTATCAACCTTTTCCAAAATATCATAAATAGATTTTTGAATGGGCAATGTTTTCCTGTTCATCACTTCATCGAGTGGTGACTCCTCCTCATCACAAAATCGAACCTCCCATTTTCTAATGTAAGGGTCCTTATTATATTCTTCTACACTTTCCCTTTTTCCTAACTCACCTTCTTCTTTTACTACTTGCTTAATCAACCTTTGGATCTAATGAGCTCTCTATTCAGAAAATCTCCCTTGGGCATACACCCCAAGAGTTCTTCTAGTTTCTACTCTAAGCCCATCTATGATGTGGTGAAGTTGTTCCCTCTAAGAATAACCATGGCCAAGGCATCGATGTAAGAGTGAATAGTATCCACCCATGGTGGCATCCAAGGGTTTATGTGTTTCCTATTTCTAGCTTTGGATTTGCCTTCTCAAATTAGACACTCTAGAGTACATTTGGTATTTGTCATTAAATAACTCTAACATGGCATTTCATCAACGAATGGATTTCGGTTCTAAGGACTAGTACCAACTTTCAACTTCCTTGATGAGTATCCTAGAAAAGAGCTTGAGTTTCTGCCATTCATTTGCTATGTTCTATAAGGCACAAACATCATGGAAAGCTTGTAGATGTGTCTATGGATCAGAGTTATATCCCCCCTCAAATCTTAGGATATTATTCATGTCTAAGTTCTTGATCAGACTATCTTTCATATGTCTGGTTGAAATTCTAATTGCCTCTACAATGTTGAGCATACTTCGAGTTGCCAACAAAGGTTCATCATCATCGCTGCATCGATGACGCCAATGATGGTTATGGCCACCCCTATGATCTTGGTGGCCTTCATGGTCATTGTTGTCTCGTTGATCTCCTTCATCACGATTATTTCGACAATGGCTTCTATGAGAACCGACAAATGAAGAGGAATGTTTGGAATCGGATGAAGAGGATGGAGAGGAAGGTGGACCACCACTGCCACCATAGTATCTACCACCACTTTTTTGCTCATTATGATCACCATCTTTAGATCCCTTGCCATTGTGATGCTTTCCCAAGTCCCTACCTTGAATGTCGCTCTTTCTTGAACCTAACTTATGAATAGTGGATGCAAGATTAGGGTCGCATCCTTGTCACCAATAATAGGGGGTGGAAAATCTTCATGTTGAGAACCTTCAAAGGAAGGATCCTCATTGTCATCTTAATCTAGTAGGAACAAGGGATTAGTGTAATGTTTCCCCTTCGTAGCCTCATGGAGCTTCTACAAATGTTGATCTCACTTATGTTGTGTTTCACTGGAATAGTAGTCCCAAGTATCATAACCATTCACAACGTATTCCTTGTAAAGATTTGAGATGCCGAACTTATTAAGGGTTTGAAACAACATCCCAGGTATAGATCAATCAGGTGGCAAAATGATGTTTCCCTCCATATCACACCATCACAACTATTCATCCTAATGTAGGATAAAGGTGAAGTCCGATACATACTCATCTAGATGAGCATATACCACTTTGCACTCCTATGGAATCAACAGTTTGACATCTTCACATCTATGGAAAGAAGAAGATATTTTGCAAAACGAATAAAATTATCAATGTGCCTAGTAGTTTATATGTCATTGAGAGTGATGTTGACCTTGAGTTCATCCAATGATATAAATAATATTCACTAATCCAAGATAGCGCACATTTCACCAAACAAAGTCCCCAAAAACGATGCCAATGATGAGTGGTGAGGTACCCCTATGCCTAACCATACAAATCACAAAGCGTTCATGTGCAATCTAGTCGAATTTCATGGACTTTATAGTTTCTGATGCACTAGTCTTCTAGGAAGTGAACCTTGCCTTAAAGTTGTTTGTTGTCTTCCCAATTACACTTGTGATGCACACTAGTATGGTTAAGTGTAATTGAGGCATCTGATTTTTATTATTTTGTATTTTATGATTTTGGTGTTTAAAGGAAGATAAAGTAATTGGATTAACTAGTTTAATTGAACTAATTAACTAGTATCTAACTAGTCCTAACATAAGCATCTAGTCCTGCTCTCCACACATGTCCTAAACCCATGTATCCACTGTTTGGTTACCAAGCACTACACTACTGGTGTACCAAGCAATAACACTGCTAGGATTACCAAGAGAATACGTGTTATGCTCGAAGCAGTCATCCTTATGTGTTTAATCTATCTCGCTCTTGCTTAGTTGCTTCATTAACTTAATTACTGAAAAACATTTAATGCAGAAATGAAATATTTAATCTATCCAGAATGCTACAAGGTTTATCAAAAAGCTCATCTTTATTGCTGCACACACTATCATGCTCAGGTACAACAATGCTCGAATAAAGATTCGTACACTCAATGACTCCTACTACAAGCACTTGAGAGAAAAATTTTAACTCTCAAATGAACAAACTACAAGAGCTTCGCTACTACTAAAATCTTGCTACCATAAATGCAGCTAGTGGACATGTATTTATAGGTGAAATATAGACACTACATCGATGGGGCCCCTCATTGATGCATGATACGATGCGTCGACGAGGCCTCGTTGAAGTAGCCAACAAAACTACGACTCATCAGTGGGTGATGATTGATCTTCGATTGAAGCCATGTTGTAAGTATGATGCTTGTTTAAGTATATGTGTTTGTTGGAATTATTTAGAGACTAGGAAGATTAACTTTTGGTTCTTACTACAGCACACTTTTTGAAATCAATTACTCAGCACACATTAACACATTTCCAGAAATAACACCAATGATGAGCGGTGAAGTAATCCAACACCCAACCATACAAGTCATGAGTGTTCACATGTGACCCAATCATAATTCATAAATGGACAATGTTAATATGCTAGTAATTAAGTTAAGCTCATGATCGTTGTCTTCCCACTTCAAGCTAGTGAAGTCTAAGTATATGGTTTAGCTTGCAGTGAGGCATATGATAGTTGATGTTGTTTTGGCCATAAATGCTCCTAAGTGTAAACATGGTGAAAAATATCTAAGTCTAGTTAACAAAGAAAGCATAAACATATTTTAGCCTATCATGATTAATAAACATTCTTGATTTACTGGACATGCTTTGGCCTCATGTAATTGTCATTGGGATTACCAAGTATTACGCTACTAGGTGAACCAAGCGATAATACTACCAGGGTTACCAAATAATCACACTTAGCACTTGAAATCAATCGTATCCATACCACTTACTCTTAATAAGTAAAAATAAAGTGCTTGAGAAAGTAAAGTATTAAGCTAGTAAAATAGTGAAAATTATGCCAAGTAAATAAAAGGAACTAAGGCAATGCTATAATGATGGGAAATAGTCTCGATCTTTATTATAGTCACAACTTGCGCCAAGTACAACTTGCTCGAATAAAGACACCATTCAGCTATGACACATCACATTGTGAGCATTCACTCTCTATTGCTAAGTCTAAGCTTGAGAAATCAAACTGCAAGAGTTCTATTACTAGTAGAATGAAAAAGTTGTTTGATTGTGTGCCCAAGTGTCATATTTATAGGGGTGCACACATCCTAAGACATAGTATCAATGTTGACGTATCATGTATTGTGACATTGTATCAATGACATCGTTGTTATGATATGTTACATTGAGATGAATTTTGACTTTATCACCATCAAATAGGTTTTTTTCCTAGTAGATATATTTTAAATAATGTGGTAGCTACTTGGGAAGGTCTTCAATTTGTAAAAGATGATGGTCAAGATATTCTCTTAATAAAGCTTGATTATGCAAAGGCCTATGACAACATTAAGTGTGACTTCATTTTGTAAATCATGACTAAACTTGGTTTCAACCCTAAGTTTTTGCATATGGTGAAATTTTTATTATTAGATGCTACTACAAGAATAGCTACTACCTTTGGTATCACGTCTCCCTTCTCTATTCATAGGCCAGTGAGACAAGGATGTCCTCTTGTCCCTTACCTATTCATTATTGTAGTAGACTTTCTTTGCCATCAATTAAATTATGATATTCAAAATAAGACTATCACTAGGATTCTTCTTTCTTCTCCTCAACATCAGCTTCTTAATATGCATTTCATCGATGACTCTCTTTTTCTTGTTCAAAATACTCTTGCTAATTTGCATTGACTCTTATTTCGGGTGGAGCAATATTATTCTCTTTTTGGCTCTACTATTAATTAGAATAAATCCTTTGTTTATAGTTTCAAGAATAATTATCATTATTTGCTTAAAAAATTGGAAGCTTATCCAAAATCAAGATATCATTAAGATTTTGGGAATTCCCTTTCATTTTAAAGGATCTACTTCAACTCTCTGGGATCAAGTGGTATCTCAAATTCAAAAGAAAATTGATAAATGGAAGATAGAACCCCATACTCTTGTAGGCAAGTATCTTGTTTGTAAATCTATCTATGCTTCTACTCATGTGTGTTGTTTATCATGTTAAGCTCCCTCTCAAGCTACTTATCAGAAGTTGGAATAGTTATTTTGAGACTTCATGTGTTCTTATAAAGATTCTCAAAGAGGTTTTCACCAAGTCGCTTGGGATATTGTTACTTTTCCTAAAATAAAGGTGGTTTAGGTCTTTTAAATTCATTCAAACAAGGACTTGCACTAGTCGCGAAGTGGCTGTTTCAACATTTAGATACATCTAACATTGTTGGAACTCTTTAGTTAAAGCTACAACAAGCACTTCCCAAAAAACCATTTTGAAAAGGTATCCATTTTGCTAATTGGATTCTCCCTCCTCATATGGTTAGCATTCCTAGATCTCATGCCTTCAAATGCATTTGGAGGCTTTGGCAAGTTTTACACCATTATATCAATTGGACAAATGTCAAGATCAATCCTACTCTTTTTTCTAAGCTTTGTCCTTGGCAGTTACCTCTTTCACGTGCTCCTTATGCTACTACGAATTTTAGGAGGGCTACTTCTTGGTTTCAAAAGGGAGTTTTTTCTTGTAGCTATCTGTCTTGCCTACAACTGGATTTCTTGGGAAATGTTTGATAATTTGTATGAGGCTTTTAGAGCCATGCATCATTATTTTGATCAAGATTATAATTGTATTCATCACTATTTGCAATTGGATGCTTTGGTGTAAAGTATTTTTCATGGTCTTTGTTGGACTAATGGGTTGAAACTTTTGCTTTCTACCTTCTAAGCCACATGTTCCATTTCAACTTTTGCATAACTCCTGAATTGTTGTCAATTGTTGCAATGGGTTTTAGCACAAACAAGAATCAAAACAATTTTGAATATCCACCTTCAAGCGTATATGGAAGCTTTCGACTCTCCCTGAAATTTAAAAGTTTCTTTAATATTTTTTTCATCAAGGTTTACCTTTTGGCAAATTCCTCGAATATCTTGGGATTCATACTACTGTTTGCCCTCTCTATGAAGTTACAGATGATTTTGTTCATGTTTTTTAGCATTGTCCTTTCACTTAGCATGCTTGAATTTGGGCTTGCAAAGTTATTTCAATTTGTCAACTATCTCAAGATGATGTTTTTTTCTCTTTTTTTTTGGCCTTTTGCCTATTACTTTCGTGAATTTCAAATTTCTTTGGAATGTTATCAAGCCTATTGTTCTCTTTTATATTTGGAAGCACATATGCAATATTATTTTTCAAAAAATAGATTATTCAAATATCTATCATCTAACTATTGTGGAGAAATTGCAAAATCTAACTATTGTGGAGAAATTGCAAATCTTCTGCTGCATCCATTTCCAAATCACATCTCAAGCTTCAAAGGTTAAGTTAGAAATTAATCAGTTGATATATCTTTTGCAGCCTTAGTTCAGATTTTTGAACTAGTTCAAGTAACCTTATTCAAGATCATTCTCTACAAGGGAGCTCCTCTTTATAATTATGGCTATCATTTGCTTTGTCAAGTTCTCTTTCATTCTACTACAATTAATTCTTGGTGGGATGTAGATTTCCACAAGGGTGCTTCTTTCTTTTGTTATTGGACTAATTGTAAGGATAAATCCCTAAGCAAGCATCCCTAACATGTTGAGTCTCTCCTTTCATGCTATTTTTATCCTTTCATGCTATTTTTATCTATATCTATTCTATCTGGTCTAATGTTGCATGTATATTTGATGCTCTATTTTTATTTTTCAAGTCTAATATCCCCATATTTATTTATAGGTAGACCATACCCCACTACATCTTATATTGACCTACGATATCGCATCTAGTTTTATCAATTGGAAATATAGCTCAAATTCGTCAGCTAATATACCCATGATCATGTGACTATTATTAAAACCATGGCTTCTTTCTCTTGCCATTTCCCTTGGTAACCGTACCCTACCATCTCTTCCCATTCTTCCTGCACCAGGATTGGTCGTGGATCAAAGAATATAACTATTGAGATGTGAGAGTGTTTGCCACCAATTTTTGATCGATAACCGGAAAACATTATCGGCTAGTGGAAACCGGGAACCCTACAATTAATTGATAACTTTTAACTACCCTACAAATAATAGATAAATTTTAACTACATCGTATTTAAGTGGCAATGGACACAATCTCAAACCGTGTTAGCCTAACATTTAAGTTTACATATAAATATCCTTAATAAATAACGTTAAAAAGACGACCATTTTTAAACCTTGTATAACTTGTCATGACGATTTTACCCAACCAAACACTTTGCCAGACATATTGGTTTACTGATGTATAAAAACTATCTGCAGTTTTCTTAAAACATAAAGCAAGCCTAGGCCTAGCCAAATTGTGAAAAGAACATGTACCCCAATCTCATTTTGATGACACAAGGTTAAGATAATGATGATACGGCATTCAAAAACCTTTTGTTGGAACAAGATTTAAGATAATGATTATACGGCATTCAAAAACATTTTGAAAATACCTTACAAATATAAAGAAAATACCTGTTGCACTAAACATAAAATGGTCAACATGAAACAAAACAGTCTTACACGTTCTGTGACCATTTCTGTTCCAGAATTTCTGTATATACATTTAATTTAAGCCCATAAGTATATTCGAACGGTACAAAGTTTTAATATATTTAATGCCTCAACACAGTATTCCTACCTAAATAAAAAACTGATTGCTCATGCTGGCACACAAGAGCATGATACATGCAGTAAAAATAAATATGAAGTTTTTGAGACTTTAGTTGCAACCCCTTCTATGAAGTTTATGAAGCACAAGTCGTACGCATTATGTCATTTACAATAGTCACAAAAATAAATAACTAACTACAATGCAATTATCGAAGATGCACATGAATTGGGTAGTGAGAAACACGCATGTTTCAACAAATAGAATTCCATTTGACTGTACAGTCTTAATAGTTAAAAAGAAATGAACATCAGAGATAAACGGGCAATTATGATAACCGCCGTATATAAAATCGTTGTTTCCATCATGGATTTCTACAATTATTCAAAGCAGCAAACTACATATTTGCAACAGTCCTCACAACAAACCAAACACAGCAAACAATTTACTTTATTGGCAAGAATTTCAGAACATTTCAATTCTTAGTCCCAATTACAGTCTGAAGTTAAATCAAACACATAAGCTAGGAGGGTAAAAAAAAAAGTCAACTTGGTGACGAACTCATCTTCTCTTATAGCCAATGTCAGCCAAATTCATAACCCCTGCCCATACAAAGAAAATTCGGCACTGAACATTTTTCCTAAAAATAAAGAATGACTCAAGTTGTGATACACACAGAACTTTCAGCATTGATTCCATGTACACCATTTACTTCTGTATGAGCACACAATGAAACAACAAAAATGTATCCACCAATATGCACTTTATCGTACTGGGCAGAGGAAGCCAGTCATCCTAAAAGCAACCTTGACAAGGAGAACTGCTGAGCCACAGATATATCTGTGTCACACCATACAGCAGAAGAAACAAAGATGCACGATCAAGCAGCAAAAATGATTATGACAATCAACAGTACAACACCAAAAATCACCAGCAATAAGCAAGTCTGTAAAAACAAACAAAAGATAGATCAGAAACTGCTGTACTTGCATATATATCCATGAATAAACACAAAATCCATGGTAAGAAAAAAATTTGGAATATTTCTATACCAGAGATGAATTTGACTTTTGGCTCTTTGATGCCTTGGCAAGCTGTGTTTTCGCTTGTGCAGTTTGTGAGTAAGCACTTTCAACATTAGAACCAATATCATCTGTGTATATGCATCATTAGTGCAATCATTAAACATTATATTCAGTGCATGTTCTAAGATTTGTCATTGGTACAAATTAAAAACTTTACCTATCATTCCCCCTTGTTCATGAACAAGGACGGCAAGATCTTTAAAAATTTCATGAACTTCTCCAATTTGTTGTTGAATTTCCTGTATCCCTTGTTCACGCTCTTCAATGATAGCCTCATTGAATACAACTTCATTTTCAAGCTGAAGAACTTCTTGTCTGTAATATAAATGAGAAAAAAAAAACTTAAAAAGAGTTGCATGAGAAGACAAGTAACTAAAAACAGATAAAATATCATTGTAAATTGATGTTTTCAAGGAGCTTTGCAATTTCAACAAGGTGACCAGAATGAAACAATTAGCAGCAGAGCTTATATTCCAAACCACTGTAAATTTGGCATAGAGGCAAACTACCAATCATATCAAAGAGTCAGATTCTGTAATGCTAAATTATATTCTGTCCATAACCCAGGCCACAGGTTTGATTCCAGTGGGCAACACTAAGTAAAAACTCAGTTTCAGTTAATAAACCTCAAGACATCCCATTGCTGTAACACTAAATTATATTTCCCTAATTTTTTATCCTATATTATAAAAAAAAAATTCACAATCAATCCATTCAATTTCTTGTAAATGGAAAAGATTCTCTCAGCCAAATCATAGGTATATATATTATAAATATATAGCTAAACTAATTAAGGTAGACATAAAAACCAAGCTTGCTCATGAAGCTAATCTTGAAACCGAAGTTAGAAAACCTTAAAACCTCAAAATTTTAAAATTTATATGTATAACTGTTACCCACTATATCTCATTTAGCTATTAAGTGTAGCACTATTTATTATCTCTCTAATCTTTGAAAAATCAATTGCAACTGATAATGAATATGATAACCTTAAAATTTATTTCATTTTATACAGTCAGATAACCTTAAATTTCCCTTCATCCTATTAAAACAAAAGTTTGTGTGGACAGTTTGATAAAGAAATCACATAATGAGATATGCAAGTATTAAAACCAAATTTGAAGAAATTAGAAATTCTTAGTATCACTGGTTTTCCTAAACCAGCAAAGTAGCATAAACGAGATTTCAATAGCATTTAGAAAGACAAAGAAAATCAAATAAAAGATGCCTCCATCAAAAATATAGACTAATAAGCCTCTAGCATATGCACACCTTCTTTGTTCTACAAGCAAAGCTTGCTGCTCTTGAGTTTTGTCAAGGCCTATATCCAACTCACTCGCTACATAACTGTGAAGAAAAAAACGTACCAATGAAAACAATTAAAACATGATTGAAACAGGCACTCAACACAAATAGAGACCACTAACACAGAAAAAGAAATATGACGGTAGAAAACTTTAAACAAGTAAAAATATATTATGCTCATCATTGCACCTTGATGGTAGAACAGCTTGAGGAACAAAAGGGGCATAAGCTGTTTCCCTCTCAGCAGCAAGTCTCTGAGCCTTTTGAAACTCTTTTAATACCGCTTGAAAGTCTTTGGCAAGTTTAGCATCTGCTATTTTCTTGCTTGCCTGCAATTTCATTATAAAAACTTAACTTGAGAGAAAAATACAAAAACAAAAAAAATAAATGCATGCTTTAATCAACAGAACAATTCACCACAATGCAAAACAACAAGATATATATCCACAAACGCATATAAAAAGGAAAGAAAGGTATGATCATGGCCAATTAACCATCAACAGGGTTCACAACCAAAAGAGAAAATTTAATACTGATTGCATCTCAGCTCTCCTGTAACAAGCACCCTTCATATAATGAATTGATAAACAAGATACATACGCTAACATCTGAATGATGATCTGATTCAGTAGCTGCTTTAAGTTTTGCCGAAGTATCTTTGACAAGCTGCGTAATATGTTGCCTGGTCTTGTGTCTGATATTGAAAAATACAAAGAAAAAGCACAGTTACCATTAGACCTTCTCAGTATTTGGAATAAGAAACCCCATTTCAAATGAAACATAAAATTTCATGCTGTCATTGCTGATTCATTTCTGTTAAATAAAGAAAAGAAAGGCTGTGCCAATATGGATCAACAAATTGAAAACTTGAAAGCAGTTTATGAAACTGAAACTGACAATTTTATTGCATCCTTAGACCCAAATAAACAAATTGATAACCAATTCATCACTGACCATAAATAATCATTATTTTTCAGTTGCCCCCAACCATCACAGAACCAGACCAGAATTTTATGAACAATCTGAATCAATTTATGGGGATGTATTCAATTATTTAACCAACACCATCAACATTCAAAAGAAAATTGCTAAAGCTATTTGATTTGCATTTCCCCAATCACAAATTTCAGTCGGATGGAGGGCACAAATTCTTTTGCACAGCAGGGACAGAAAGAACATCAGGGTAAACCCCTTGCAGCTCTTCAAAATTGTCACCAATAAAGCCACAATTGATATGCCCCAACAAATCAATAACGCTGAACATTTCAATCAACATGCAGAAGACATCGCCATACTATTCAATCCCAATCCGGATAGACAATAAACCCTCAACAGCCAAATTTCCTAACACCAATTTCCCATAATCGGTTCATACAATTCACTTTCAAAAATCTCTCCTAACCCATAACAATATCCTAGATCTTCAAATCAAACGATGTGAAAGATTCAAACACAAAAAAAAAAGGGGGCAAATTCTACCATAGAAAACATACAATTTTTCTCTGAGTTCGGGGGTATCTTTAGGAGTTCCAAGCGTGTTCACCAGGCGCTGAAAAGTAGACACAGCAGTATTGATCTGAAAAACGCCGCTGGAAAGGGCCTGCGAGGGATCCTGAGCTCCTCCTCCTCTGCCATTAACAGCGGCATGATTTCTCTTTGGCATTAGCCGCCCTGATTCCAAATCCAAAAAGCTCATCTTTCTCCCCCGATTCACTCAAAAAACCCAACAACCCACAAAAGTTCTTGTGCAATTTTTTCTAATCTTTTCTCCCGATTCCACAGCCAACCCTTAACACAGCAGCAGATCCCAACAGAACTGCCGATCAGGGTCCCGGAAACGCTTCACTCCGAAGAAATTGCGTGATGGGTAATCTGCAATTTCACGAATATAGACCGGTCCACGAGATTTCAGCAAAATTGGAATTGCCTGCTTGCTTGTTTTGCCGGCTGCAATTGACCAAGACGAGAGACGAGAACAAGAAAAAGGATCAAGGCATGATTAATTATACATAACCAGACGTTTTCAAACTTTTGTAGCAGTACTGTAAGCTTTTGGGAATTGTAAAAATTAGAGTGGTAAATATAAAAGCATTGGGTTTTGAATCTTTCGACGGTCCCTAATAGTCCCATTCGATATTTCTATGGCTGAGAATCAGATGGACAGAAAAATAAATAAATAAACAACACCCACAACAGTTGTTGTTGTCGTAGTAGTCCAGCAAATACTGTGAGTTGTCTCTCCTCGCAAATCACGCTGTATTCTTGGCTGCTTTTTCACCTTTCCGCGTTTTCTTTTGGCCAAACCCATAACCATTTCTCTTTTTTTTTCTTTTTTCTTTTTTTTTCTTTATGTGTGAGCAGTCGTCATGATGATGATGACGGAGGAATGTATTTTGTCTGTGTCTAGGGTTAAAGCAGGGCATCTTTTATGCGCTCAATTTGGAGGGTTGGGATGTGTCAGACTGAGAAAGAAAGCTTTCGATGTTGTGGTTTCCTGCACACCATGACAACCCACGTGATTCTACCTTTTTTTTTTTTTTTTCGTGGAGCTAATGGTGGGTTGTATGTTGTTGTACCGAATTTGTGTTTTTTGATTTTTTACCGATTTGAAACCAAATAATACCTTCTGCCAATCACCTTACCTTTCTATTTAGATTTGAAATCAAGTCGTATCTTATTTCAATTCATCACATTGCATCATTCCTTAACACTTTGTCGTCATGAGATCAACTAAGAAAATCATGTGGCTAATTTACGGGGAAGATAACATGAAGTTCGTTGGATCATTGGTCAATGATGTACCTTCACAAATGGGTCACATGTCACTTTAACTACGAGGCAAATAATAATTCCAAAAAAGGAGCACCTTCGAACATGGATCACATTTCCTTCATGTTGAGGCTATTTTTCAAGAAGACTTCTTGATAGAAGTTCACTTTTAAACATGGATCACATTCATTTCTAGCAACCTTTCAAGGAGGTTTGTTTGAAGAATTTATCCGCTATTTTTCATCATTATTAATTTTTTGAAGTAAAATTCTTAAGTTGTGGTGTTTTTAATATTGACAACTCTAAAATAGATAAGATTAATAGTTTGCATAGCATTTCTTTCTTCAATAATTTTGATATTTTTTGGATTGCTAATATATGACATAAGGATGACTCTAATGATCTTTTTTTTTTCTAGGTTTTTAAAGCTTTTCCTTTCCTTACAAAGTAAAAGGTGAATATGGAAGACCTTTTGGTAGCCTAACAATGTTGGCAATACCATATAGCAATATATAACAATCAAAGAAGTGAATGAATACAAGCAATATGTTAGATTCGAGTAGTTCATGAAAAGGTCACTTTTTTCTTAGTTTTTTGTTAATCTCTACAAGAAACTATTTTCTATGATAAAGAGAATTTGTAATTGAGATTGTTGGTTGGGTTAGCAATTCAAGACAAATCAGTGTTCAACATCATGAAGCTAATGTGTTATGTATCCTTTCTAAGGGCAAAAAGAACATAGGTAGATACCAATTTGATGAAGCGGTTACTCTAATTATTAGAGTGGTTACTCTAGTTGCTCTAATTATTAAAGCAGTTACTCTAATTATTAGAGTGGTTATTATTACAGCAGTTATTTTAATTGTTAGAGCAATTATTCCTGGGTTACTCCCGGGTCTATAAATACAATGCCCAAGCACACAATTGGGAGTATGTTTTTAGCAGTCAAGTAGTGAAACTCTTGCAGTTTGTCCATTTGAAAGTTAGAATATTTTCCAAGTGCCCGCAATAGGAGGCCTATAGTGTGAACGGATCTTTATTCAAGCATTGATGTACCTGAGCACACCATTGTATTGGCAATAAAGACGAGCTCTTTGATTCATCCTTGCAGCACTTGAGATTTGTTTTCTTACGCATTCATATTTTATTTTGTTTTATTTCATTTTATTTTATTTTATGCACTTTACATTCGTGTTATTAGCATAGTAATTCATTTTGATCAATTAAGCAAATTGTTAAATTACACAAGCATGATCCCTTTGAGCATACGTGTGACACTTGGTAGCTCAAAAACAATTAGCATTTGACAGCCCAGCAATGTTTGCACAAAGTTTAGGATGTGTCCAAGAAGTGGGAACGATTACTTGTGTTAGGCTAGATTAGACTTTAGTTTCCTTAGCAATTAATCGCTTTTACTTTTAATAACTCTCACTTTCATTCTTATTTACTTAGCTTTTATTTACCTTAATTGTTGATTATTTATTGTTGTCTACCTAGTTAATATTTCCTTTATCATCAATTACACTTCCCGTTGCTAACACGGAATGAGTACGACTAATCATGAACATTTAAGTGTAACTACTTGGTAACCCAGTAGTGTATCTAGTAGTGCTCAAGTAATGTGTGCTTGGAAATCCCAGAAGTAGTACACGAGGTCCAAGATGCGTATGGATGATTAAGGACAGATGCTCATCGCACTTAGGCTAACTTAGATTTTACTTTTGCCTATTAGCTTAATCAATATTGTTTTCCATTGTCTCTAGGAGTAGCCTAGTTTAAAATCACATCATACACCTCACTCTGGACTAAACTATACATGACAAAGCAAATACTAGTCCAGGTGGGAAGACAACGAATATAACTGTTTAGGTGCCACAACTAGTCTGTCCATGGAGTTCGACTAGATCACGCATACACACTCATATTCATATGGTTGAGCATAGTGTACCTTGCTGCTCATTATTGGCGTCATTGCCAAGGACGGTGCTAGTTATCTAGATTAGTTATATCATACAAGATCATTGTAATAGGGTATTAACAATATATCTTTCAAACAAAGAAACTAAATTCAATTAAATCACACACAATTCACAACAATGTCTCTTTCACAAGACAATGATAACACAACATCTAGCGAGGCAATTCATTGGAGAACCAACGAAGAAGTTTGGAGTACTCAATCTTATGCAAGAGTTTCATATGTTCATAGACATCCCAACGATACTCAAGGACTTTTGTCATCCAATTTAGATACCTCTAGTGAAGATGGGACATCCCCTAGAATGAGGGGGCTCGTAAGACCTAGGACCTTCTCAATGGGTAGCAAGAGTACATTAAGGGATGATCGGGAGACTTACAAAAGTCATGATGAATTTTTCAGTTCTCTCTCTTTCTCTTCTCTTTCAACGTTAAGTTTTGACACGGATGACTATTCCTCAAGGGGTCGGTGTAGAAATAAAAATCGAACCCACGGGCAAAATCAGGAACGTCAACATGAACAAAGAAAACATTGTTCCAACTCACAAACTCATAACCTCCTTAGTGACAATGAACCCCTACTAGCCACTAAGAGTCTAATGCATATACAAGAGGTCGTTCGAATATCCTGCAAGCATCGTAAGGAATGTTGTCTACCCAGGCTTGATTTAAACAACTTTCCCAAGTTTTCAGTAGGCTATGATTTAGATCTGCAACATCATTTACAAGCCTTTTACAATGCTTGTGCATGAAACAATATTGATAATGGGTGGCAAAGACTTACGCTCTTTCCTATGACACTCGTTGGCCAAGCAAAAGTATGGTATAGGTCTTTAAAGTTGAAATCAATTCGTTGTTGGCCGACAATGGTAAACCTCTTCAATGAAAGATATCAAACCTATGCAAGAGTGTGAACGAGCAATTCATTGAACGAGTCTTTATTCAAGCATTGATGTACCTGAGCACACCATTGTGTTGGCAATAAAGACGAGTTCTTTGATTTGTCCTTACAACACTTGAGATTTGTTTTCTTAAGCATTCATATTTTATTTTATTTGATGCACTTTACATTGTTGTTATTACCACAACAATTCATTTTGATCAATTAAGCAAACTGTTAAATTACATAAGCACGACCCCTTCAAGCATACATGTGACACTTGGTAGCTTAGAAACATTTAACGTTTGACAGCCCAATAGTATTTGCATGAAGTTCAGGATGTGTCCGAGAAGTGGGAACGGTTACTTGTGTTAGGCTAGATTAGACTTTAGTTTCCTTAGCAATTAATCGCTTTTACTTTTAATTACTCTCACTTTCAGTCTTATTTACTTAGCTTTTATTTATCTTAATTATTGAAAATTCATCTAGTTAATATTTCCTTTATCGTCAATTACACTTCCTATTGCTAACACGGAGTGAGTACGACTTAATCACGAACATTTAATTGTAACTACTTGGTAACCTAGAAGCGTATCTAGTAGTGCTCAAGTAATGTGTGCTTGGAAATCCCAGAAGTAGTACACGAGGTCCAAGATGCGTATGGATGATTAAGGATGGATGCCCATCGCACTTAGGCTAACTTAGATTTTACTTTATGTTGCCTATTAGCTTAATCAAGATTGTTTTCCATTCTCTCTAGGAGTAGCCTAGTTTAGAATCACATCATACACCTCACTCTAGATTAAACCATACGTGACAAAGCAAATACTACTCCAGGTGGGAAGACAACGAATTGCGATCAACGTATAATTGTCTAGGTGCCACAACTAGTCCATCTGCGGAGTTCAACCGGATCACGTGTACACGCTTGTATTCGTATGGTTGAGTGTAGGGGTACCTTGCCACTCATCACAATTGAAAAATTAGTAAGTGGTCATATCATCAACAATACTAGAGTGATAGTAACAACCTAGCTCCCACTTCCATTCCTAGACAAGGGACTTTCCTTTTCAAGGCCTTGGAATGGATATTGCTATTTTTCCTTAAATGGGAAAAATTTGTATTTGTGGGGATTTTAATGCTACGGTTAGATTTGAACAAATCTTAGTAAGCTTTTGGAATAATTAAGGATATTTACACTATGAGAATAATGTAGAGCGTAAAAAGGTTTTCTCAAGACATAACAAGTCAATCATAGAGGTAGACATTTATTGGATTATGGTCAAGGTTTAAATTTAGTTATCCTTAATAGGTTAAAAAAAATTCAAATTCTTGTTGCTAAACATTCACAAGACCACAAGGTCCCTCATGTATTGATTTTTTGATCAAAAATATAGAGAGTTTAGCTTGTATTAAATACTTTAAGGTATGTGATAAGGTGATTTGATTCCAACCATCGACTACTTTATTTTAGCCATTTGGTGAATTTATAGCATGTTAGACAACAAGGAAAGCCAGTCTCTTGCAAGATAACAAACAAAGTTAAGTTAAGTTAGATTTTTAAGATGAAGTCCCAAAATTCTGGAATCCTAATGTAAAATTTGCAAAAATTGTAGTGGTAGTAGCACATCAAATTTCTAGAAAAGCATCAATACAAACTCAACCTTGGTTTGATTCTAAATGTATGACAACTGGACTTAAATTAAAAGCATAGAAATATTGAATAGCTATTAGGATTTATAAGAATTTGATTTGAAACAAAAAGAGGCTAAAATTAAAGAAAGATAAACAACTCTTCTTCACAAGATCAAGAAAGAATAAAATTTTTTTTAGAAAGTTGCTTCCCTAAGCAAGAAAGAAAGAATTATACCAAGATAGCATTAGAGGCTGTCAACTAAAAAATGAAACTTATTTATCTACTTTTATATCCTATCTTCTATGATGTCAAATTATCTAAGAAAGATTGAGCTCCCATTATTTTAGAGTTGAAATAGGTAAATGGATTCAAATTTTAAGATAAGAGAGAACTTGTAGTTTATGTAATCAAAGAGCAATTAAAGATGAGTATCACATGTTCTTGCAATATCTTATTCTAAAGCAAAGTCTCCAAAAAATGACAAATTATAGCTAATATGTGAATTGAACTTTTTGAAATAGCACCAAACAAACTTGGTAACTTTATTGATGAAGTTTTTTCTTTGCATACTTTTTATATTGCTTCTCTCCAATAGATCTAAAAGCTCTTTGGATGTAATGAAAAGTATTTTAGTTTAGCTTAGCTTATGATAAAATCCACTTAATGTCACACCCTTTCTATCCATCCTTGGTTATTCCTTCGTCCTTATGGGTTTGGTAACTATGGTAGTTTATTAAAGTTATTAAAATTATAAGGATCACATTGCACTCATGGCAATGACCTCTTATTAAGTGAAATATGGAGGGATAATCGAAGTTATCATTGATCATTACAAATGCAAGAGTTCCAAGTATATTACATGGGATGAATTTCCACAATTTTTCCAATGTTTTTACCTATATCATCAAAAAAATGTTAAATAAAATGAAATATACTTACAATACTCATGTCTAAACTATAAAAGAAAATTAAAAAGGATATAAAGTGGTTTAAAATAGAAAATGTTGATAAATTTAAAACTAGTAAAAAATGAGAATACGTATAAAGAAGTATAAAAATGATAAAAATAAGCAAATATAAGAAAAGGGAAATAAAAAAAATATAAAAATGAGGTTCATTAGCCCTTTATCATTCCAATACAACTCCCTCATGACTATGTTTGAAGATGGAGATTTTAAAAATTAACCTAGCATAGGTAGGCTCTTAAGTGATTTGACTCATGTAAAAGAGTCCATGAAATGGTTTCACTTATTGAATATTGCCTAGGATAAGTTTATGGATATTATTGAATGATAACTTTACAAGACACTATATTTGTCAATAGCATTAACAAGGTAAGATCCCTTTCATTATGTTTGAAATTTTATCTTTTGAGGTACATGGATGGAATTGTAGTAAAGTATCTTATCCTTGATTTTATAAAAGGTTGGCGGTGGAATAAGGTCCCCTTGATAAGCTTGCAACATAAATTTTAACTTCGTTGATGTTGACTTTGGTTTCTACAAGTAATAAGGAAGTCATGATTTGCAATTCCATGAGTCATGGAATTTTACTATAGCTCATCGTGGCTGACAACAAGTCACGGTCTAGTAATGTTATTTTACCACAAGCCCACCACAAGTAATGGTCTATCAAAAATAGAAAATAATAAGCTTTAAGAAAACCATGGTCTAGCCATAAGTTATGGTCATGTCGTGGTGAACGTTCTAACCTCTATGGTACCTCTTGTACTTCAAATTTGGTCCCACAAGTGGACCATGAGTCATGGGACTATTGAAATCTCAAATCATAAGTGGACCATGAGTTATGGTAAGGTTGTGGTTACTCACCAAAAGTAGTGATAAGGTCATGGTTACCTAGAAATATCACTATATTCCCCACAAGCTATGATGAAGTCGTGGTTCTATAGAAAAATAGAGAATAATAGAAAACAAATTTTAGGTGACTTTTGGGCAATTTCTTGAGCTCAAACTTTATAATAAAGACTAAAAATATGTTCTACAGCCCCTAAACATGTTGAGGTAAGCTTGAATTAGGAAATAAACATCAAATACATGCCTAATTCTCCAATTATCTCCAACATGCATAAAACCCATAAAACATGCATAAACTTCTTGAATGCTTATTCAAATGACTTCAAAGATTTTTATAAACTTGAGATAAACATGACAAATAACTCACACAAGCTCTAAAATCTTTGAACAACCTCATAAAAAGAGATTAATGAGCTTTTACATTAAATTATAGGTTGAAACTCTTCAACATGATCATGAAACAAGAGAGAAATTAGATTGAATCTGCACACAGGAAGTAAATCTCATGAAATAGAACATAAAACCACTTCTAAATTCTTTAATTCTTCATTAGAAATAGAAAGAAACATGTAATTAACTTCAAAAACTTGAGAGAATATGAAATGTAAATATGCATGCAAGAAACATGTGAGAACTTGAGAGAAGAACCCATGGAAGGAAGATTCACTTCTTAAGATGTGAAAGCCATACTACAATAATGCAAAAAAGGAAAAGAAAGGAAGCTTGAAGATCTTTCTCAAGCACATAAAGCTTGCATAAGAATATTCAAGAATTTAAGAAAGGAAAAACTCTATTTACTTCAACTTACAGTTAAAGATAGGCTACAATGGAAGGGGTTCACCCCTTATTTATAATTTTTCTAGAAGGATTTTTTTTCCTTGGTCATGAGCCACACATGAAGGCTCTTGGCCCCTTCATGTTCATTTAGTAATTTGCCCAATCTCTAACCTTATAAGATCCTTTTTCCTCAAACAAAGATGCATATAACCCATAATACATCAAATTAAATATACTAACATCAAAGGAAAGACTATCGCTACTGATGAGTGGCGAGGTACCCCTACACTCAACCATACGAATACGAGTGTCTCACATGCGATCCAGTCGAACTCCAAGGACTAAGTGCTTACGCGCCCTAATGGAACACTTAAGGTTAATCAATCG